>JAHNEJ010000126.1:0-70000 GCA_022559845.1 Amorphophallus konjac | reverse complement strand
CTCATTTCTATATTTTTGTTAAGTACCCGTATCACACGCCAATGTCAAGTATGGATATGTATGTACAAGAGTTTGCTTCTTACAAGGTCATTATCTCTTGACTTAAGTTTGAACTGTATGCAATTTATGTCTCGATGAAGTCATGTTAATATGCTGATGATGTAGGTGTAAACTTTATGTTTCTACATGTTATGACAAGAATGCAAGTATGCAAGTTATGTGTAAGTATATGCATGTAAGTTAACCCACTAATATGCATGTTGACTATTCTTTTTGCAAGTTATGTCATGTATTATATTTTAAGAACTTTTACAAATAAACTATTGTTAGAAATAATTTTGTAAAAAAATATTTCTATAAATATATTAGCAAGCATACAACTACGCAAAATTAAATAGTGCATACATGTCATCGTAGTTGACTTCCATCGATAGGAGAGTAAATATTATAAAAAGATTCCTACATTTTGATTATCTGAGTGTTAAATGACTAATATACCCTTAGTCCATTCATTGCTCCGTGTGTGTGTGTGTGTGTGTGTGTGAGAGAGAGAGAGAGAGAGAGAGAGAGAGAGAGAGAGAGAGAGAGAGAGAGAGAGAGAGAGAGAAGTGGCACAGTTGAGGAGATGTGCCAGCAACAGGGGGATGGGGGTTCACGACGGCTCTAGGAGGAGGTGGGGACTTCACCACGACAGGGGGAGGGGGTTTCACTGCTACAGGGAGACGGGAAGGGGGGGGGGTGCCAGTGGCATGGGAAGGGGGAGGGGGCTTGATGGTGTAAGGTTTCACACAGCACCATCGGGCAACGCAGCGGATAACAAAAATTAATTTGCCCGAATCCGACTTCATGGAATCCTAGATCTGTGCTCTAATCGATGATTTAATCACCCAACCCCTAACTACGGGTTGCGTAATTATATCTTGCGCGGAACGATGCTGTCCGCAGTGCCCGATGCAGAATACCGCGAATACCGAGCCGCACAGATGCACGGCCTCTAGAGCAGATCCACACGGATCCTTGCGCAGCGACAGCGTCCCCCCGACACGACCTTCCCCAACCCTTTCACCTTCTGGAGAGAGAGAGCAAGAGGGAGGAAAGGGGGGAAGAGTTAATCTCTTCTTCCCTTGCCTTAATGCTTGATTTGACCAAGAGGAAGAGAAGCTCTCGTAACATTCATTTATATAGGATTTGGCCATTTCTAAAAGAACTCTAAAAGACCAAAACTGTATATATGTCTTTCCCATTATTGTACATATATATTAAGCCCCTTTTATATGCCTTTCCAAAATGAATTAAAGGGAATTAATATATACATTTGTGCAATAATAATCTGTCACCTTAGAATCCATTGTGTGTGATCCTCTAGGCCCGTAGTCACTCTAGTTTAAGGCCCATTAACTTCTAATTCGCTATTAGAAGTAAATTAAACTTATTATTCGCTTCTACTAGAGCCGAATAATAGTTTACTTTATTCCGAACCTTTGATCACGTTGGGTCAAGTAAATCCGCGTGATCCTAGAGGACACTGGGTTTAAACCAGCATGTCTGGTACCTGTAAGTCCATAGTTACCACATCGATATAATCCCTCGCTCCTTCTATGAGTCTAGTACGATCGAGGATATGATTTCTGTCAAATCACATGATCGTGTCATTTGACCATGACCTCCTTAAAGTGTATGACGTCCGTTCTAAACGAACTCACATGACCCTGGCCAGGGATTTAACGGAACGTCAATGTCATGACCCATTAACTGTTTGATATATACCCGACAGTGAGAGATCCCCTCTTAACCATTGATGATCTTCACACGTATCCTGGAGTAGTTAATGACTCGACATTGCTACCACGCTTGGGAATTTCGGACACGCCCGCGGGGATGCAGGCGCGGGATTCTTTTTGGTCTCGTTTCTATATTTTTGTTAAGTACCCGTATCACACGCCAATGTCAAGTATGGATATGTATGTACACGAGTTTGCTTCTTACAAGGTCATTATCTCTTGACTTAAGTTTGAACTATATGCAATTTATGTCTCGATGAAGTCATGTTAATATGCTGATGATGTAGGTATAAACTTTATGTTTCTACATGTTATGACAAGAATGCAAGTATGCAAGTTATGTGTAAGTACATGCATGTAAGTTAACCCACTAATATGCATGTTGACTATTCTTTTTGCAAGTTATGTCATGTATTATATTTTAAGAATTTTTACAAATAAACTATTGTTAGAAATAATTTTGTAAAAAAATATTTCTATAAATATATTAGCAAGCATACAACTACGCAAAATTAAATAGTGCATACATGTCATCGTAGTTAACTTCCATCGATAGGAGAGTAAATATTATAAAAAGATTCCTACATTTTGATTATCTGAGTGTTAAATGACTAATATACCCTTAGTCCATTCATTGCTCCGTGTGTGTGTGTGTGTGTGTGTGTGTGTGTGAGAGAGAGAGAGAGAGAGAGAGAGAGAGCATACAACTACGCAAAATTAAATAGTGCATACATGTCATCGTAGTTAACTTCCATCGATAGGAGAGTAAATATTATAAAAAGATGCCTACATTTTGATTATCTGAGTGTTAAATGACTAATACACCCTTGGTCCATCTGAGTGTTAAATGACTAATATATGTGTGTGTGTGTGTGTGTGTGTGTGTGTGAGAGAGAGAGAGAGAGAGAGAGAGAGAGAGAGAGAGAGAGAGAGAGAAGTGGCACAATTGAGGGGATGTGCCAGCAATAGGGGGATGGGGGTTCACGGCGGCTCTAGGAGGAGGGGACTTCACCACTACAGGGGGAGGGGGTTTCACTGCTACAGGGAGACGGGAAGGGGGGTGCCAGTGGCAGGGGGAGGGGGCTTGATGGTGTAAGGTTCCACACAGCACCATCGGGTAACGCAGCGGATAACAAAAATTAATTTATCCGAACCCGGCTTCATGGAATCCTAGATCTGTGCTCTAATCGATGTTTTAATCACCCAACCTCTAACTACGGGTTGCGTAATTATACCTTACGTGGAACGATGCTGTCCGCAGTGTCCGATGTAGAATACCGCGAATACCGAGCCGCACAGAAGCACGGCCTCTAGAGCAGATCCACATGGATCCTTGCGCAGCGACGACGTCCCCCCGGCACGACCTTCCCCAACTCTTTCACCTTCTGGAGAGAGAGAGCAAGAGGGAGGAAAGGGGGGAAGAGTTAACCTCTTCTTCCCTTACCTTAATGCTTGATTAGGCCAAGAGGAAGAGAAGCTCTCGTAACATCCATATATATAGTATTTGGCTATTTCTAAAAGAACTCCAAAGGACCAAAACTGTATATATGTCCTTCCCATTATTGTACATATATATTAAGCCCCTTTTATATGCCTTTCCAAAATGAATTAAAGGGAATTAATATATACATTTGTACAATAATAATCCGTCACCCAAGAATCCATTGTGTGTGATCCTCTAGGCCCTTAGTCACTCTAGTTTAAGGCCCATTAACTTCTAATTCCCAATTAGAAGTAAATTAAACTTATTATTCGCTTCTACTAGAGCCGAATAATAGTTTAATTTATTTCGAACCCTTGATCACGTTGGATCAATCAAATCTGCGTGATCCTAGAGGACACCGGGTTTAAACCAGCCTGTCTGGTACCTGTAAGTCCATAGTTATCGCATCGATATAATCTCTCGCTTCTTCTATGAGTCTGGTACAATTGAGGGTATGGTTTCTGTCAAACCCCATGATCGTGCCATTTGACCATGACCTCCTTAAAGTGTATGACGTCCGTTCTAAACGAACTCACATGACCCTGGCCAGGGATTTAACGGAACGTCAATGTTATGACCCATTAACTGTCTGATATATACCTGACAGTGAGCGATCCCCTCTTAACCATTGATGATCTTCACACGTATCCTGGAGTTGTTAATGACTTGGCAACTCATGACTTATGGTTAAAGTCACTTAGCCAAGTAATTAAACCATTCCAGTCCTCGTGTAAGATCCGATCAATGTCTCAGGTCAAAGGACCAACGATGCTACTGAGACCGTTGGATCTTCAGTTGACATTAGGTATAATCAACCATCTGAAGATCCAATAGCGGATCAATTCAGTGTACATCCTCCAAGGACATACACCTACACATATGTGTGTTGTGACCCCTCTGTGTTGATGATATTGACAATAAGTTTTACTTCATTAGCAACAGCTTGTTTTGATTGATTGGAAACTATTTTTATTTTGATGAAATTGAGTTTATCAGATTGTCTGTGTGTTCTATGCATAGAGTCTATACATCAATGCATCATGGGTCGACCCCCCTGTTCTCATGGGTCGACTCCTCAGTTTAGCATAAGTCTATACACTGCACGATTCAACTTCAAAGTCCATACATTGGCATTCAGACTAGCAAGTCTATACAGTTGTCGGTGCTAAGTATAAACAATGAGCGTCTCATGAAGTCTGTACATTGCCCTTGGTCATCTAAGTCTAGACAGTGGACCGTCCTATTCAGCGTCTCAATTGGACTTTTGCTCAAGTCTGTACATCGGTCCGTCTCTATTGCGTCTAAGGCTTTGGGCAAAGTCTATACAGACTCCATCGTCTCATTCAGCGTCTCAAGCTGCAAGTCTATACATTGGTTGCTTTGAAGCTGCATCATGTTTGTACATCCGATCGTCTCTTCCAGCGTCTCACGCTATCCAAGTCTGTACAATGTCTGTCGTCATGCATCAGTCAAAGTCTGTACAGCCAGGAACGTCTCATTTAGAGTCTAAGGCAAGTCTGCACATTGGACCTTCATTCAAAGTCTGTACAGCGTCTCGTTCATGCATTGTTCATGAAGTCTGTACATTGGACTGTGTCTTCGTGCATCATGTTAAGTCCATACACTGGGTCAGGTTCTTAAAGTGTATACATTGGCCTTAGCTCTCATAGTCTGTACATTGGTCCTCAGATTCGAAGTCCATACATTGGTCTTCATATTCAAAGTCTGTACATCCGATCGTCTCACCTTGGGTCTATTCAAGTCTATACATCCACTGTTGATCGGCAAGTCTGTACAGCGTACAGTGTAGCGTCTCATGCATTAGTCTTCGAAGTCTATACATTCATTCACTGTAGCATGACTTCCACCAAGTCTATACATTGGTCGGTGGCAAGTCGTTACATTGGCTTCAAGACTCCGAAGTCTATACATCCACAGTGGATCTTCAAAGTCTGAACATCCGTTCACTTCACTCAAGTCTATACATTGGAGTCTTTCCCTACGCTTCTAAGGCGAAGCCTATACATTGCCTTTGGGCTTCAAAGTCTATACATCGGCCTTAATCTAAAGTCCATACATTGGGTGAGGTTCTTCATAGTCTGCACATTGCTTTGCAATTCAACAAGTATGTACAACCCTTCATATAAACTGAAGTCTATACATCGTGATGTCTTACACATTGGTTGATTGAATGATCTCAAAGTCTATACATCGGCCTTAATCTAAAGTCCATACATTGGGTGAGGTTCTTCATAGTCTGCACATTGCTTTACAATTCAGCAAGTATGTACAGCCCTTCATATAAACTGAAGTCTATACATCGTGATGTCTTACACATTGGCTGATTGAATGATCTCAAAGTCTATACATCCGATTGTTCAGCTTGTGGCCAAGTCTGTACATTGGCCTTCATGTCTCAAGTATATACATTGCTTTTTCGTTCAAACAAGTCCATACACTGAGCAAGTATACACATTGTGTTTGTCTTGTAAAGTCCATACATTGATGTCTGTACGTCGGCTATAAACCGAAGTCTATACACTGCAATGTATATACTTACAGCTGATGATCCGATACTCTGTCTGACAGGGATTCTCTACAGGGATTGCTGACATGGCTCGTGATCCCAGGAGGATGAGGTGATCAGATGATGACACGTGGATAAAGTTGCCTCGGATCTGGTGAATTCCTTGGGCGGGAAAACGTGGAAACCACGCGCCCTTATCCACCTGCTGCCAGTATATATTGAAGCCTTGGTGTTCAGATGGAGGCTGATCGAAAACTAAAGAGAGCAAAGTCTATACAGCCAGTCTGAAAGCAGCAGAGCGCCATCGATCCACTGTGAGAAGAGAAACAGAGAAGAAGAAAAAGAGAGAAGAGAAGATCAAGAGAGATGAGTTGAGAGAGCTTGATCGAGAGAGTGAGATTGTGAGAGTTTTTGTTTGAGAGGTTGTATCTCAGTCTCTTGGTTTAGAAACTAGTGCTAAGCATTGCTCATTCGAGCTACATTCCCATTTAGGTTTTCATTTTTGTTTTGCTTCTGTCTTTCATTTCTGAATCTTATTTCTTCAAGCTGTGAGTCAGTGGATTTGCAGTGGAAGTCTCCACTGGACGGGTTAAGCTGTATTTCCCCAGCAGTTGCAGAGGATCTGTTCCTCTGGTCGGCAAGCTGTAGTGCCCAGCGAAGCTGTGTATCAGCGGTTGTTGGCCAAGCTGTAGTGCCCAGCAGACGCAAGCTGTACTGCGCAGCAGTAAGCCATACTCGGTTGAGTGTGGGGTGGACGTAGGTCTTTGACCGAACCACCTAAAAATCGTGGGTGTCTTGTGTTTGTGTGATTGTCTATGAATTGTGTGCGACTGGTTGTCTTGTTTACTTTAAGAGCTTGATTCGCTTCTGTTGAAATCTAGTATCAGGGTTAGTGATTTAGCAGATTTGCCTATATTCCGCATTTGAACCTTACATTGGTTTTTTTAAATAGGCATTAGATCTATTCACCCCCCTCTAGATCCACATTTCGTGGAGATAGACTGCGTCCATCTAACTCAACACTTGGTATCAGAGCCACACTCTTCTACAGGGACTCATCGCCCGAAGAGGAAAGGCAGAGATGGATGCTCGAGGGATGATAGCTGAAGGTTACTCAACAATGAAGCCCCCATTCTTTGATGGATCTAACTACGCATACTGGAAGAATCGTATGCAAGTGTTTCTGAGGGCTAAGGATTACGAGATCTGGAAGGTTGTCAGCAAGGGACCTTATGAGCTGTCCCCGAATGAAGATGTCTGGACCAAGGAGGAGATCAGAAGGTCCACGCTGAATTGGAGTGCCATAAACGCCATACAGTGCTCTCTGCACCCTACCGAATTCTCCCGCGTGTCAGCCTGCAAATCAGCCAAGGAGATGTGGGATGCATTGGAAGGCATTCATGAGGGTACATCTCAAGTAAGAGAGTAGAAGGCCAATCTTCTTGTATCCGAATACGAAGCCTTCAAGATGAAGCAGAACGAGACCATCAGCGAAATGTATGCTCGGTTGACTGTCATTACCAATGGTCTTAGATGTCTAGGGAAACCTCAGACAGAATATGATGTGGTGAGGAAGATTCTGCGGTCCTTGACTCATGCTTGGCACACAAAAGCTACAGTGATGGAGGAGTCAAGGGATTTGCGTCATACAAGAGCTGATGAGCTGATTGGCTCACTAATGGCATATGAGATTAATATGCCAAGGACAGAAGAAGTTGAGAGGAAGAAGAAGCCGATAGCGCTGAAGGCTGGTTCAAGCAATTCCAACAAATCCAGCTCCAGCAGTTCTTCATCATCAGAGGAGAGCCCGAATGAAGAAGATATGACTCGTTCTGAGATGGCCATGATGACCAGAGAGTTCAGGCGATTTCTCAGAAAAGGAGCAGGACGATTCGGCCAAAAGAAATACAGTGGCGGCCGAAAGGATAAAAGGTATAAATCTAAACATGCTAAGAAAACTGAACCTAACGTCTATTACCAATGCAGGAAACCGGGCCATCTGAAAGCTGACTGTCTAGACAATCAGAAATACAAGGACAAGTCAAAGAAGAAAAATAATAAAGGGAGAGCTATGATTAGCACCTGGAGTGATGAAGATGAAGGCTCCTTCAGTAGCAGTTCAGTCAGTGAAGCCGAATCTGAGAAGCCCATTTGTCTCATGGCAACATCAACAAGCTCAGAAGATAGAGAAGAGGAATCAGATGAGGTAATCACTAGATTCGATGATTTTACTATCAATGATTGGATAGATGCTTATCATGACATAGCTGATAAGGCAGATGATATCAGAAAAGAGAATAGGCATCTTAGAAGAAAAATTAACTCCATGTAAAATGATACAACTCTGACTGATAAGATTGCATGCTTAGATTCTGAGAATAAAGAATTGAAACTCGCATGTTCTGAATTAGACGAAATCAAAAATGAGTTAAAAGCTACTAGGGAAGAGAATGTGAGGCTTAAAAAAGAAATTGATGAATAGAAGCTGAAAATTCAGAAATGTGAGAGTGAAGTAAAAATTATTTCTGAAAAATATGAAGCTGTCATCAATGTAAATAATGAACTGAAAAAGTCTATTGATGAAATTCAGAAAGACAATGAGGATAAGCTGAAAACCATTGAAAAAATGACCCAAGGAACAGATAATCTAAATGCTTTGTTAGGGTCAAAAGTTAATTTCAGAAAAGAGGGCCTAGGATTTAATTCAAGTGCAACTAAAACCTTTGGAATGAAAACTATTTCATTTGTTGCACAAAAAGAAAAAGGACCTCTAATTAGCATGAATTCAAACATTTCTGTGAATAAAGCTGCTAATCTGAAAAAGATCAGTGCTGAGGAGAAGGGTAAACAAAAAGTCAGTGAGCCTAGTAGAGCTAGCACATCCAAGTAAAATCTTAGGGCTCAGACTCAGGTTAGGGGTCAACCTACACAGTCTCATAAACCCCAGGTTAAAGTCACTAAGTCTCCACCATCATCACCACCTCTGAAGAAGACCCAAAACAAACCTATGAATAGGACAGCAGGGTCCAAGGTGTAGGGGAGACAGAATGCTGCTAGGAGTCAACCCAAACATTTTTACCAACCCAGAGTTCAGACCTATCACAATGCACAGTCAACCTACTTCAACAGGTCAGATTGGACTAGAACTCCGGGGAGGCATACGGGTCTTGCATATTAGGCTGCACAATATCAAAGACCTTACACTAGCAATTGGGTAAATGGGTATGGCAACTGGACACCTAGGAACCAACATTTCTTTAGCCAGCCCAGGAACTACTATGGCCAAAACTTTGTGAATACACCCTGGCCAAGGCACTGGCACAGAAGTAACAACACTGTCAATAATCATGTTGCTGCCAATAAGAAGAAGAACAACAAGAAGAAAAGGAACAACAACAGAAGAAAATCTGTAGGATCCACTGAACAAAATTCATTTAAACAAATGTGGATTCCGAAAAGCCTGCTTTCTTGCTTTGCTTCTATTTCATCTGCATTGGAGCCCAATCAATCTTGGGTTCCAAACCTCTCTACCTAATTGTGTATACAGGTATGCATGGCAGCCAAAAACAACTTGTGGTACTTGGATAGCGGCTGCTCCAGGCATATGACAGGAGAGAAGGCCAAGTTCTGCATGCTGACTGAGAAACTAGGAGGCCTTGTCACCTTTGGAAGCAACACAAAGGGTAGGATTATTGGATCAGGTAAAATAGGTAAGTGCTCTACCTGCTGCATTGATGATGTTATGCTGGTTGAAGGGTTAGCTTATAATCTACTTAGCATCAGCCAGTTGTATGATAAAGGATACAATGTTTTATTTGATTCTCAATGCTGCAAGGTTTTTGAACCTGATTCTGAAAGTGTCAAATTTTTTGGAAAAAGAATAAATAATACATACATGATAGATTTAGATGACATTCAACGTACTAACCTTTGCCTTACTGCCAGTAGAGAAGACTTAGCATTTTTATGGCATCGTAGGTTAGGTCATGCTAGTTACACTGTTTTGCACAAACTAAATAAGCATGGCATGGTTAGAGGACTTCCTGAAGTTTCCTTTAAGAAAGAAAATAAAATCTGTGATGCATGCACTCAATCAAAGATAACTAGAAAGTCATTTAAGTCTAGAACTGAAAATTTGTCTTCCAAACCCTATGAGCTGATACACATGGACCTTTTTGGGCCAACCAGATCTGTCAGCTTATCAGGGAGGAGGTATGGGTTTGTCATGGTAGATGACTTTTCTAGGTATACTTGGGTTTATTTCTTATCTAATAAGAGTGATGCCTTCTCAGAATTTCAGGAGTTCTATGTTAAAATAAATCAGAAAATTGAAAATATTTTGACTGATCATGGAGGTGAGTTTGAAAACTCACAATTTGATGAATTCTGCAGGTCAAATGGAATCAACCATAGGTACTCCTCACCAAGAACACCTGAGCAGAATGGAGTTGTGGAGAGAAGGAACAGAACCCTAGTGGAGATGGGTCGTACACTCCTTATTGAAGGTAGTCTACCAAGAAAAATTTGGGCTGAAGCAGTGAACACTGCTTGTTATGTAATTAACAGAGCCATGGTAAGACCTTCTACCCAGCAAACACCATATGAAATCTTGAAGGATAAGAAACCTTCTATTGCTCATTTCAAGGTTTTTGGATGTAAATATTTTATTCATATAAATGATAAAAAAGACCTTGATAAATTTGAACCTAAAGGTGAACCATGAATCTTTCTTGGTTATTCTGAAAACACCCGAGCATATAGAGTGTACAATCTGAACTCTAAAACTGTTGAAGAATCTCCACACATAGTTTTTGATGAATCCTTGGTAAATTCTAATGTTGGTCAATGCAGGAATGAGGACAATGGTGAAATTTTGAAGGAAGGAGATCCTGCAGACAAATCCGAGGATGAAGAAGAACATACAGAGCTTAATGAAGAGGAGCCTACAGTTCAGAGGGAGGTAAATCAAATTCATGATAATCCAATTGTTAACATTAGATATCTCAAGGATCATTCTGTAGATAATGTAATTGGAAATCTGCATGACCCCCCTAGGACTAGAGACCACCTGAGAATTCAACATGAACTGAATGCTTATACTTTTGAATCAAACACAGAACCCAAGTCCATTGACTGTGCTCTCCAAGATGTGCATTGGATAAATGCCATGCATGAGGAGCTCAATCAATTTGATAGGAATAAGGTGTGGCATTTGGTTCCACCTCCTGATCATGAAACAGTCATAGGGACTAAATGAGTGTTTAGAAACAAAACTGATGAATCAGGGAATGTTATTAAAAATAAAGCCAGACTTGTAGCTCAGGGGTACAATCAGGAATTTGGAATAGACTTTGAAGAGTCTTTTGCCCCTGTAGCTAGGTTAGAAGCAATCAGAACTTTATTGGCTTATGCATGTTCCCTTGGAATAAATCTTCAGCAGATGGATGTGAAATCTACTTTTCTGAATGGGGAAATTAATGAGGATGTCTATGTGAGACAGCCTCCTGGGTTTGAATGTTTAGATTTCCCTAATCATGTCTACAAACTCAATAAAGTTCTCTATGGTTTAAAGCAAGCTCCTAGAGCTTGGTATGATAGGTTGAGCAAATTCCTCACCGACAAGAATTTCACAAGAGGTATAGTTGATCAAACATTGTTTACCAAGGTGAGTCATCCAGATATTCTTATTATTCAGATTTATGTGGATGACATTGTGTTTGGGTCAACTGACCCCAAATTGTGTGAGGAATTCTCTCAAATTATGACTGATGAGTTTGAAATGAGCTCAATGGGTGAGCTCCAATTGTTTCTTGGACTGCAGGTTACACAATCAAAGGATGGTACCTTTATCTCTCAGTCCAAGTACATAAAGAATCTATTGAAGAAGTACAAAATGGACAACCTCAAGGAAATAGCTGCTCCAATGGGTACCTCAACAAATTTTGATGAAGATCCTAAAGGTAAACCAGTGGACCAAAAGCTATATAGAGGTATGATCGGATCTCTTCTTTATCTTACAACATCTAGGCCTGATATTCAATTTGCAGTATATTTATGCTCTAGATTTCAGGCTAGTCCTAAAGAAACCCATTTTAAAGCTGTGAAAAGGATTTTTAGGTATTTACTAGGCACCCAAGAGCTAGGTCTTTAGTATTCTGCTAAGTGTGAGTTAGAGCTTCTAGCCTACACTGATGCAGACTATGCTGGGTGTCGAGTAGATAGAAAAAGTACTAGTGGCTATTGTCAATTCCTTGGTGGCTGTCTAGTGTCTTGGGCATCTAAGAAGCAACACACTGTAGCATTATCTACAGCTGAAGCTGAGTATGTTGCAGCATGTAACTGTGCTGCCCAAGTACTTTGGATTAAGCACCAACTGGCAGATTATCAGATAAATTTGGGATGTATTCCACTTTTATGTGATAATACTAGTGCTATATGTTTTGCTAAAAATCCTATTCATCATTCCAGGATTAAGCACATAGAGATAAAACATCATTTTCTTAGAGATGCTGTAAATAAAAAGGAGATTGAAATGAATTTCATAGAAACTGAAAACCAAATTGCTAATATTTTTACTAAGCCTCTTGGGAATGAAAGATTTAAATTTCTTAGAAGAGAACTTGGCTTATGTAAATTTCAGCATGATGAATGATATATTCAGCTGCCTTGAATAAAATTTCTGATTTGGAATTGCATCTGATAGCTTGAATAAACCTGTGGATGTTGAATGTGGCATCACACTCATGATCATCATTGCATATCATTTAGTCTTGATCATGTCTAATCTTGCTCTCATTCAATTCTTGCCATTCATTTGCAAAATTACATGCATATAGACAGGGGGAGTTTCTGCTAGAAATTCAGAGTGTCTTCAACTTTCTTGAATTCATTCATCCTTTAATTCTGAATGTCGATTCTGACATTATGGCAATATGTTAGTCAGTTCTGATTTCTAAGCAATAGAAAATGGACTTCTTCAGTTGTAAGAATTTGAATTACTTAAGGATTGACCTAATGGTTTAAATTTTATAACTCTTTGGAGTTTAAAAATTGCAATCAATATAAGAGTAAGCTGAAAATTGATAAAACTCTCAACCCTTATCTTATTTCATGTCAGACAAAGCTAATCATATCTGAAATCATGTTAGAGAAGCTAAGTATGTGTATTATTCTTAAACAAGTCATTCTGAAACATATAAAGGAGTAAAGGACAGCTAAGAAAGATATTGAAAAATATTGAAAATCATTGAAAAATAAAATTGGCAGAGCAATGACTGGTAAATCACTGAGAAACTGAGTGATCCATCAAAGAAGTGGACAATACTCATGTCATGAAATGTATCAGCTATCTCTGTATAAAATGATCAAAACAGTAGGGTGGTTTCATTAAGTACCTGGGGGTAACTGACGTCTGATAAACGTATACCCTCACACAAAAAGGTGTAAATCACTTTTATTGAGTTTGATCATGGTAGAATGGTCCATCATGTTGAGTATCTAGGGATATTGACGTCTGATAAACGTATACCCTTATGTGAAAAGACAATGGCACCTGAATGCCCTTAATGAACTTGTATTGAAAATGATGCTCCATCGAAAGAAATTTCATGAATGTCATTTTGTTTAGTTTCAATACATGACTTGGTATCTCTCAATCATTGTTTTTTTGGACTATGAAAGTAAGATATTTTTGAAACTGACTCTCTCATGCAAATGTGATTCTAGTTTATTGTTTTATCATGCACAACGAACGTATCTATTGATTGTAGTGCATGAACTCAAAATTTTATAGTCTTTAAACCAGCACTCTATCTGAAAGTAGTTTCTAAATTCATATGCCTGAAGACTCTGTGCTTTATAATACTTATTCATGAACTACTTGTTCAGAATGCCAGTCAGATATCTTCTTGATCTTTCCCGTGTATTCCCTTTCCCTCCTCTTTGTTGATGACAAAGGGGGAGAATATTGTCTAGGGGGAGAATATTGTCTAGGGGGAGAATATGTTGTCTCATTGATGATTCCTTCCAGGGAAGTGTATGCATCATGTTTATGGCAAAGGAAGAGATCTTGTGAGCAGGGAGTGTAGCATGCATTCATAGCATCTGCATGACAAATCTGAATAACAAATCATGTCTTTCATCAAATGCATCTCCATGACAGGATGTTGCTATTCTATATGATAGGGTGTTGCCATCATCAAAAAGGGGGAGATTGTTGTGACCCCTCTGTGTTGACGATACATAGTGCCATGGCCACAGGTGAAAATATCTCGTCATAGTCAATACATTGTCTTTGACGATACCCTTTCGCCACTAATCTGGCCTTGTATGTGTCAATCTATCCATCTGCACTGATTTTCCTTTTGCAAATCTATTTGCAGCCGATAGGGACTTTTCCTTCGGGTACATCAACCAAGTTCCAAACTTTGTTGGTGTACATGGACTGGATCTCTGAATCCATTGCCTCTTGCCATTTCTCGGAGTTCGCACTACGGATCGCCTCCTGGTAGGATTGAGGATCTTCATCCTTATCAATGCATACCTTAGAGGACCTCTCTGAGACATGTCCAACATATCTCTCAGGTTCTCTTGGTAGTCTACCAGATCTCCGTAGTGTCTGTGTTTCACTCTGAATAGGGTCAACTGATACAGTCTCATCTAATGAGTTTGTGTCTACGGGTTGTGGCTCTTGGACCTCGTCCAATTCTATCTGGCTCCCACTATTTTTCTGGAGTAGATATTATCTTTCCAGAAATACAGCTCTCTTAGCCATTAAGACCCTTTGCTCAGAAGGGTGATAGAAATAATATCTAAATGTCTCCTTTGGATATCCCACAAACCTACACTCATCAGTTCTCGACTCAAGCTTATCACTGTCGTTCTTCTTTACATGAGCAGGACACCCTCAAATTTTAATGTGATTAAAATTTGGTTTCTCTACTTCATTCTTGTATTCCTTAAACTTCTCAAAGGCTTGTGATTTATATCTCATTAAATACACATAGCCATATCTCGAGAAGTCATCAATAAAAGAAATAAAATAGAGGTGACCCCCTTTTACCTCCATGGACATAGGTCCACACACATCCGAGTGTATGAGCTCGAGAAGGTCAACAGCCCTCTCACCATGTCCACTAAAGGGAGCCTTGGTCATCTTCCCCATGAGACACGACTCACAGGTATCAAATGGCTTGTATTCGAATGAAATCAAATACCCATTTGAGTGTAGCTGAGAGACTCTTTTCTCGCCTACATGGCCAAGCCTGCAATGCCATAGATATGCAGAATTCACTTCATTAGCATTGGAAACCTGCATAACATTAGAACGCGTATCTAATACATAAAGACCATTGGCTAATGAACCATTGGCTATAATCAAACCATTATTCATTATAGAGCACCCAGTGCTGTTAAAAGCCAATGTATATCCAACGTTATACAAGCCAAAGATTGAAATAATGTTCTTAATAATATTAGGAACATTATAACAGTCATTCAACTCCAGAATGACTCCTGCAGGTAAACTGAGGTGTGCCGTCCCAACAGCTTTGGCAGCAACTAAAACTCCATTGCCCATCCTCAGTTCAATCTCCTTTTTGCCCAGCCGCCTTTTATTTGCCAGCACCTGCACAGAGTTGCAGATATGAGATGCACACCCAGTATCCAATACCCATGATGTGGATTCCATATATGACAAATTAAGGTCTATGACAAAAATACCTTCATTTAGAATTACCTTACAATTCCTTTTCCAATGCCCTGTTTTCCCGCATCGAAAACACTTGTCTTCTTTTTCATTCTTCTTGCCATTCCCTTTGTCAACTTTGGCAAGTTGCTTACCCATGGCCTTCTTCTTTCCCTTCCCTTTGTCACCTTTGGTGGATATCTGGGTGGCCTTCCTTTTCTTGTTGGCCCAGCCAACAATCATTACAGAAGAAGATGGTTTATCTTTCTGCATAGTTCCTTCAGCACTCATTAACATGTTGAGCAGCTCCGGGAGAGTTGCATCAATTCTATTCATGTTAAAGTTTGCGATGAAGGAAGAAAAGGAATCGAACAATGACTGGAGTATAAGATCAATGCACATTTCAAGATCCAACTTGAACCCTAGTGCATTGAGTGTCTCAATCCACTCCATCATTTTCAATACATGAGCTTGTACTGAAGCACCCTCTGACATCCGTGTCCTGAAAAGTTTCTTGGAGATGTCATACCTCTCAATCCTACCCTGCTCATCGAAGAGCTCGCGTAGATTAAGAAGTATGCTTCTACAATCAGTCTTTTCGAATTGTCTCTGCAGCTCGGCAGCCATAGAGGTAAACATGTAATATTGGGCAAGGGAAGAGTCTTCAAACCATTTGGCACAAGTCATTAACTCGCCCTCATCGGCATCGGGAGCTGGCTCAGAATGAACTGTGTCCAACACGTAGGCCATTTTTTCGGCGGTGAGGACTATGCGTAGATTACGCAGTCAATCCGAGTAGTTCGGTCCAGTCAGTCTGTTGGCATCCAAGATGCCGCGGAGAGGGTTGGACGACGACATTATAATATGGATAAGAAATAAAAGATAACTTAGCATGTGTTCAAATTCTAACTTAGATGTGATTTTATATCTTAGTTAGTCTCACTATTTTTTCGATCGAACTATATAACCCTCAGTATATAGAACGGGAGATCAGCAAGATCATCCTAGTGGGTCGGAATCCCAACGAGACTGAGGTACGACCTTGTGGAAAGCACAACAAGCCATACACCATCTCAAGGGCAGTCAACAGGCACTTGCATCTAATGCAATATCCGATATTCGGCCCCCGAGAAATCATCCCCTTGTGGAAAGCACAACAAGGCCGAGTTCAATTCCTCACCCCATTGAGACCGAGCCTTGGAGTTATATCCCGCCCCCAAACTCATGGACCTTGTGAAAAGCACAACAAATCTATGAAATGAAGACGTTCATTCACTGCATAATGATGGAGGGCCAGAACGACTCCTAGAGCCACGCTTACCAGATCTAAAATTTAATCGTGAGGGAATTTGATTTTATCTTGATCTCACTCTAAGTGGTAATATAAATATATCCAATATATTTACCGTACCTAGTATTTTACACAAAGTAAATGCATCCAATGCAAAATTAAATCACAAGTGATCATGGACTTTATTCCTTATGTAACTAAGACATCTGGCCCACTTCTGAAGCAGTTGGATCGTCCTCGTCGGGTGTGCTCCGCGCTTTCAAACTCCGACGCCGCATTAATTACAACTTTTACACAGCACGTAGGCCGGCAAAATTTAAATTACATGTGACTCAAATTCCAGCAGCCCTTAGGTCGAGTACAACTGTAAAGAGAGATAGAAGTACATAGGAATTTTAACATGGAGAGAAAGGAGATTCGCAGACCCCAATTAATTACATTAACCAAGTCTATTATCACTTGCCAACCTATTCAAGTAAAATCAATCACGGGTTATTTCTGAAAATAATCCTTACTTTTGGATTTAAAAAATGGGATGTGCAAACAAAAATAGGCTAGCTTTGTTTAATTTTAAAAATCGAAGCAGGATTAACTAAAATTAAACACACAAGTAAGCCAATGCAAGGTAAATAAACTAAATCACGTAAAGAACCATCATTTATAATAGGGGCATGTATATTTGAATCTGATTCAAATAAGTCAGATAATTAAGATAATTATTTAAATTTAAATTTAAATTTAATTATCTAATAATTAAATTTAAATTAAAATTTTAAACATCACAATCATTTAAATTTAAATTCAAACTAATTATCCAATAATTTTGTTTGAAAGAAAATTTAAATAATGTAATTATCCTCAATTACCAACATTTTAAAATTTAAAATTTGAATTTAACAATTATCTAATAATTAAAATTCAAATATTTGAATTTTATACATTTAATCGTCAATAAAATTCAAATTCTGATTTTACTAATTATCTAATAATTAAAAAATAAAAAATTAAGTTTTTACTGAAGTAACTTCAATTATTACCATTTTATCTCAATGTAAATAGTAATTATCTCACCTTAGTAAATTCAAAAACGTTAAATAAAATTTAACTTTTAACTTTTACTATTGAGATAACACAATTAATATTTGAGATAAAAATCAGTTTAATTTACTGTGCATATATATATATATATATAATACAATTAAACTAGATAAAGCAATTTTTTTTAAAATTAAAAAAAAGGTGTCGGCAGGCCTCGGCGCGGCCGCCCACGCCTGCGCCCGCACGCGGGGGCCTGCCTGGCGGGCGCCCGCGTTACGGGCGCCGCACGCAGCGCGCCCGCAAGCACCGCGTGCGCGTCGAGGGCGGCGCACGCGATCGGGGGCAGTGCCCCCAATACGGGCCAATTTTTTTTTAAATTGCTCCAGAGATGCCCAACATCCTGGAAGAATAGAGATGCCTAGCATCCCCCTCTACGAATAATAATTGAAGATTTTAATTGCCCTAAAACATGATTCTATACGGCTATAAAACACCGACCAGAGCGCGAAGCTGGCTCTGATACCACTGTAAGGTTCCATACAGCACCATCGGGCAACGCCGCGGATAACAAAAATTAATTTGCCCGAACCTGGCTTCATGGAATCCTAGATCTGTGCTCTGATCGATATTTTAATCACCCAACCCCTAACTATGGGTTGCGTAATTATACCTTGCGCGGAATGATGCTGTCCGCAGTGCCCGATGCAGAATATCGCGAATACCGAGCCGCACAGATGCACGGCCTCTAGAGTAGATCCACACGGATTCTTGCACAGCGATGGCGCCCCCCCGGCACGACCTTCCCCAACCCTTTCTCCTTCTGGAGAGAGAGAGCAAGAGGGAGGAAAGGGGGGAAGAGTTAATCTCTTCTTCCCTTGCCTTAATACTTGATTAGGCCAAGAGGAAGAGAAGCTCTCATAACATCCATATATATAGGATTTGGCCATTTCTAAAAAAACTCCAAAGGACCAAAACTGTATATATGTCCTTCCCATTATTGTACATATATATTAAGCCCCCTTTTTATGCCTTTCCAAAATGAATTAAAGAGAATTAATATATACATTTGTACAATAATAATCCGTCACCCAAGAATCCATTCTGTGTGATCCTCTATGTCCTTAGTCACTCTAGTTTAAGGCTAATTAACTTCTAATTCCTAATTAGAAGTAAATTAAACTTATTATTCGCTTCTACTAGAGCCGAATAATAGTTTAATTTATTCCGAACCCTTGATCACGTTGGGTCAAGCAAATCCGCGTGATCTTAGAGGACACCGGGTTTAAACCAGCATGCCTGGTACATGTAAATCTACAGTTACCGCATCGATATAATCCATCGCTTCTTCTATGAGTCTGGTACGATCGATGGTATGGTTTCTGTCAAACCCTATGATCGTGCCATTTGACCATGACCTCCTTAAAGTGTATGATGTCCGTTCTAAACGAACTCACACGACCCTAGCAAGGGATTTAACGGAGTGTCAATGTCATGACCCATTAACTGTCTGATATATACCCGACAGTGAGCGATCCCCTCTTAACCATTGATGATCTTCACACGTATCCTGGAGTGGTTAATGACTCGGCAACTCATGACTTTTGGTTAAAGTCACTTAGCCAAGTAATCAAACCATTCCAGTCCTCGTGTAAGATCCGATCAATGTCTCAGGTCAAAGGACCAATGATGCTACTGAGACCGTTAGATCTTCACTTGACATTAGGTATAATCAACCATCTGAAGATCCAATAGCGGATCAGTTCAGTGCACATCCTCCAAGGACATACACCTACACATATGTGTTGGTGCCCCGCACCAATAACCATGAGACTGGGTAGTCACACATCATGTGTACTAGTTTAATAGGTAATCAAAGTCCCCGAGTGATTACCCTCCAACCATGAACAGTTTAAGGTATGTGTCCATGTAAAGTCAGTCTCATTGTCAAGATCCCATCTCGAGTTGACTTACAACCACATATCCTTAGGACATCGTAAAGTAATATATAATCACTATTTACGCTCGAATACCACTTTATTAATAATAAACAAGATCGTACATCTATCGGGTCTACCCGACCCAAAATTAGCCTGTAGCACACCAATACTAACAGATGGTGCCTCCGGGAAGGGGAGGCGGGTGGGGGGTGCGGAGTAGCAGGGAGAGGGGGGTCACTTTGTCGGAGTAGCAGTGATGGAGGGGTGGGGTTTCGCTGGACTTGGGAGGGGGTTGGGGAGGTTTGCCAGAGGTGGGAGGGGCGGAGCAGCAGGGATATGGGGGGGGGGGGGTTCTGTGGACGCACTAAAATTCGCTTATTCAGGTGGATCGTCTATTAAGTGCGTGGACGTGCCAGTCACCGAAGTGACAATTTGTTCGGGCTCCGAAGAGCCCATGGTGCACTCGATCTGACTTGGTTAGACGATTGTGTGGTTTGTGTCGGGACAAAAACCCGCCGCGCCATAAAGGTCACGGCGTCATTTACATCCCCCATACGAGGGAACACCCTTGATTAATCGCCGAGAATTAGGGCCTCATGGCCAGAAAGTTAATTGCACGAAAGGTCTATTAGGAAGCATCGAAATCCCCGTATGAGGGTAAGAAGAAAACATTCGCGATCATGTCGGTCGTGTACTGACCATTTAATGTTCGGACGAATGTCCGGCTCGAAAAAATCGCGGTTGTCGCGGGAAAACCGGAACGCATGTATGTCGAGGTACGACAAATTTATTGTTCGCAAGGGCGAAAAACGTTCGGCTGAGCCTCGGTTGGAGCGGTCAAAAACCAGTAAATCTGTTGGCCCGGTGCAAGAGCAAGCTGCGACCATACTGCGGTGGGCCCCCCGCGGTCGAAACAAGACTTGTAAGAGAGTCATTAATATTTCTGGTGCCAAGGGGGCAACGAGGGAATATCCCTTTGAATCGGCTGAAAAGCCATGTGTCTAGAGAAGCGGACATTCGAAACGTGTCGGTCATTCGGGAGACCGTTTAATATTCGGACGGGTGTCCGGCTTGAGAATATCATAATCGTCGCAGGAGGAACTGGAACATATGCATGCCGTGATACGGCAAATACATTATTCCGAGATACTGAAAATATTCGGTGAAATCTCGGTTAGTGTAGCAGGAAACTAGCGAATTTATTGGCCCAGTGCGAGATCGAGTCGGGACCATACCGGGGGCACCTCCCGCGGTCCAGACAGGGCTTGCATGGGCATCATTAATGTTCCCGGTGCCGGAGGGCAACGGGGAAGAGTCCCGGGACTAGATTTCAAAACCAAAACATGTTCGAAGGAAGCGAGCTATAGGTCGAGGGTGTGGGTCAGACAATGACCATAATCGGGACGGACCCGAGATCCAAGCACAGCCCACAAAGGCCTTATTGATATTCCCATGTATAGGGTCCAGGGATGACATGAGCCATCTCGTTCTATTCAGATTTCTCTCGGTCACTTGCGGACCACTTGATATTCGGACAAGGGTCCATATCGAAGGTACGACGTAGATAGAAACAACCCCGTACAAATGTATACCGAGTTCGCGGCAACTTCAATGAAAGAGCGGGGGGGATCCCATTAGGATGAATCCGATTCGACAGGCTATTGGCCCAGAGCAAAGCCGGGTTACGACCGTGTCGGGATGGGAGCCGTCGGCCATATCGGTCAGGTTCGGACACAGGTCTGTAATAGAGACGCGGCAGAAATCGAGGTGAACCCGTTCAAATGTCTGCCGAACGTGCGGCAATTTTAGTAGTGGTTAGGAAGGGATCCGGCCCGAGGAACGAGTCCGGTTTAATCGAAATATCGGCCCGAGACTAGGTCGGGGCCTGGCCATGTCGGGATAGTTCCCAAGACTCGGGCCCGGCCTGAGAGGGCGGCATTATTGTTCCTTCTGTGTCAGATCACAGAGAGAGATGGGGCTGCAATGTGGATTTTACCATTTTTTTATCTGGGATTTTTTTTACCATATAATATTGTGATGTTTATTCCCCTTTCTGCATTTATTTTTGGATGACTTTATTATTATTATTATTATTATTATTATTATATATCTATTTTTTTACACATTTTTGTTTATTTATTATACAGTCAGGTTTATTTATTTATCTGGATTTTTGTTATTTTCTTTTATTAGTATTATTATCATTATTATTATATATTTTGACATATTTTTTGGAATGAAGAGTGGGCCGTTGGTGGGCTAAGAGGGGCGTACCGGCGAGGACGGGGAGAGCGTGCCGGAGAGGGGGGGCTGGAGGGTGTACCGGGTAGGTTAGAGGGTGCCGGAGAAGCTCCAAGAGAGTGTGCCGGGGAGGGAGTTGGCGGGAGTGCCGGGCTAACTAGAAGTATGTACACCGTCTGCTAGCACACGCGCAGTCTGTATATTGTCCATTTACTGCAACTCAAAGTCTGTAGACTGGCTGCTAGCACACACGAAGTCTGTACGTCCCTCAGCCCAAAGTCTATACATTGGCTGGCCGCTGCGACACGAAGTCTGTATATCGGCTGGCTGCTGCACACAAAGTCTGTACATTCATCAGCTCAAAGTCTGTACATTGTCTATTTGCTGCAACTTAAAGTCTATACATTGGCTGGTTGCATGCACACAAAGTCTATACATTGGCCAGCTCAAAGTCTGTACATCGTCCATTTGCTGCAGCTCAAAGTCTATACATTGGCTAGCTCAAAGTCTGTACATCGTCCATTTGCTGCAGCTCAAAGTCTATACATTGACCAGCTCAAAGTCTGTACATTGTCCATTGGCTGCAGCTCAAAGTCTATACATTGGCCAGCTCAAAGTCTGTACATCGTCCATTTGCTGCAGCTCAAAGTCTATACATTGGCCAGCTCAAAGTCTGCACGTTGTCCATTGGCTGCAGCTCAAAGTCTATACATTGGCCAGCTCAAAGTCTGTACGTTGTCCATTGGCTGCAGCTCAAAGTCTATACATTGGCCAGCTCAAAGTCTGTACGTTGTCCATTGGCTGCAGCTCAAAGTCTATACATTGGCCAGCTCAAAGTCTGTACATCGTCCATTTGCTGCAGCTCAAAGTCTATACATTGTGCTCCACTTCGGGAAAGACCATTCCACGTGAGATGGTGAGGAGGAGAGGGTGTGGGTGGGGAGGAGCGTGTCGCTGAAGGGCCAAGAAGGTGTGTCGTTGAAGGGCTGTTAGAGTGTGCCACTGGGGGGGTTGATAAGGTGTACCGGCGAAGGCTGGAACAGACGCGCCGATGAAGACCCACTCCTCTGTTACTTATTTTTAAGGCTTTTCTTTTCTTCTTTTCTTTGATTTCTACGTAGTTTTATACAAATCTTTTCTCCTTCTTCTTGTAATCTGTTGTTGTTCTATTTATTTGTTACTTTTGTTGTCTTTTGCTATGTATTTATTATCCCATTTGTTTGTTACGTCCTTTTGCCTTTTAACGTCTTGTTATTTTCTAACAAAAATTCGACAACATCTCCCCTTGACCCGAGCGTAAGGGAGATAAAGGGAACGCGCCCACAGGGAGTGGCAGAACCCGTCAACTGGAGGTGGGCGCCCAAAGGTGGCATCACCTTTAATGAATCCTCGGAAAACCCGAAAGCAGCGATGGATAAAGGGGGGGAAAACATCTGGAACTAATCAGGGGCGTGCCGGGCTAGGGAGGCCAAAGGGTGTGCTGGGCTGAGGGGCACAAGGGTGTGCCGGGCTAGCATGGTTAAGGGTGTGCCGGCTGGGTGGTTCAAGGTGTGTGTCGGCCAGAAGGAGTTGAGGCGTACCGGGCTGGCTGGTTCGAGGGTGCGTCGGGCTGAAGAAGCCAAGGGTGCACCGACTGGGAAGGGCCAAGGGTGTGCCGGCCAAAAGGGGTTGAGGGGCATCGGTGAAGTAAAAGGGTTTACGGGCTGGGTTAAATCTAGGCCAAGTAGTGCGTTAGTTGGCTAAGGGAAAGGGATCATGACTGTTTGGGGAAGCAATGGGCCTGAATAGGGGCAATGGGCTTGGGTTGTGTCTGGGAAGGGAGTGGATGCTGTCCAGAAGGGAAACCCGCCCTTGCTGAATCATGAGATCGATGGAAGAGGCTATCATCAGCCTAATATATATATTGGTGAATGCGAACGAGAGAATCCAAGAAGAACAGGGGAGAGAGAAAGAGAGCAAACCACGAAACACATAGCCGAGCAAAAGCTAGCCAACAACAAAAAAAAGGGAAGAAGGGAAAAAAACATTCTTCTTTCATTCATAAAAAAGGGTGGCAGGGCCACGTTCGAGGCTATACAATGAGATGAGGAGAGGGAAGAAGCAGTAAAAACAGGGGAGAAAGGAGACTGAAGAGGGAACCGGGGGTCCAGGATGGGGCCAAGACCCTCTGGGACACTCCATATTACATTCACGGACTCTCTCCCCCTCCCTTACTCTCCATTGCTTACTCTCTCTCTCTCTCTCTCTTCTGCTAGCTTCTTCTTCTTCCCGGAACTCCCTGGGCTTGCCGAGCTTGGGAGGATGGAATTCTCCTTCTTCCTCTTCTCTCTTCTCCCTGCGTCTGAGTAGGACTCTCGGTCTATGTTTTTTTGTCTCCCTGTGTGTGTATCCTTCCGTCTCTCCGCCCCCCTCTTTTTCGTCGGAGCGAGGGGTTCTTATACCCCAGGTCAGGCCGACGAATGTCGAGGACGGGAGTAGGTGGGGCGAGGACAGCCCAGCAAGGTGCAGGCATGGGCCTGCCATGCTTTCGCTGCGCGCCAAGGGCGACGAGCGTTGACCGACGTGGATGGGCTAAACGCTGTGCCGCTGGGGGCTGAGGAAGGCGTGCCGCTGAAGGCCTTCACAAGTGTGCTGCTGGAAGACCCAAGAAGTGTGCCGCTGAAGGCTTGAAATAGTGTGCCGTTGAAGGCTCGAAATAGTGTGCCGTTGAAGACCTGAAATAGTGTGCCGTTGAAGGCTTAAAATAGTGTGCCGTTGAAGGCTCGAAATAGTGTGCCGTTGAAGGCCTGAAATAGTGTGCCGTTGAAGGCTTAAAATAGTGTGCCGTTGAAGGCCCGAAATAGTGTGCCGTTGAAGGCATAAAATAGTGTGCCGTTGAAGGCTTAAAATAGTGTGCCGTTGAAGGCGGCAGAGGGTGTGCCGTTGAACGGGCCAAAAGGTGCGTGCCGTTGAAGGCACATGGGGCGTGCCGCTGAAGGCCTATAGGGCGTGCCGCTGAGAGGGGCCATGGGCGTGCCGCTGAAGGGCCTTGGGCGTGCCGTTGAATGGCTAAATGGGCAGTTTTGAGCCCGTTGTGAGCATGAGTTGTGGCCCGTTTGATTTTCTTCGAGGCCCATGGATTGTGGGGCTCTTTGTGGTTCATTTCTCTTCACTGTCGTGACTCCGGAGGTGGCCTCACACAGCGTGTGTTGATGTTCAGAGAGTCCGGATGGCCCTCTTTCTTAGCAATCTCTTCAGTTGAAGTCGTTGCTGATGCCGGGCTAATTCGGACGCATGGGCATGCAATTTTGCATGTCCATAAATGCCTCCCACCCACGGGTAGCGCAGGCGAGGGATGAGCCGGGCGGTGTCCATGGGTGTACTGGTCTCTTCTTCTCTTTGTTGGCGTCAACGGGATGTCGAGAGTTGACATGGCATGGTTGTCTCTTCTTCTCTTTGTCAGCACCGAGGGGGGGGGGGCGTCGGGGACTGATGTAGAATGTTGGTCTCTTTGCCTCTTCATCAGAGCCTGACGGGGTACCGGGAACTGAAGCAGTACGTCGGCCTCTTCGTCTCTTCATCGGTGCCGACGGGGTGCCGGGAACTGAAGTAGTACGTTGATCTCTTCGTCTCTTCATCAGTGCCGATGGGGTGCCAAGAACTGAAGCAGTACGTTGATCTCTTCGTCTCTTTATCAGTGCCGACGGGGTGCCGGGAACTGAAGCAGTATGTTGGTCTCTTCGTCTCTTCATCAGTGCCGACGGGGTGCCGGGAACTGACGCAATATGTTGGTCTCTTCTTCTCTTCACCAGTGTCGATGGGGTGTCGGGAGCCGATGTGGTATGCCTGTCTCTTCTTGTCTTCATCAGTGCCGACGGGGTGTCGGGAACTGACGTGGTTTGTCGGTCTCTTCTTCTCTTCATCAGTGCCGACGGGGTGTCGGGAACTGACGTGGTATGTCGATCTCTTTGTCTCTTCTTTAGCGCCGACAGGGTGTCGGATGCTGACATGGTACGCTGGCCTCTTCTTCTCTTCGTCAGTGCCGACGGGGTGTCGAGGGCTGACATGGTTTGTTGGTCTCTTCTGCTGGTCTCTTCTTCTCTTCGTCAGTGTCGACGGGGCGTCGAGAGCTGACAAGGTTTGTTGATCCCTTTGTCTCTTCGTCAGTGCCGATGGGGTGTCAGGAGCTGACATGGTTTGTTGGTCTCTTCTTCTCTTCGTCAGTGCCGACGGGGTGTCGGGAGCTGACATAGTTTGTTGGTCTCTTCTTCTCTTCGTCAGTGCCGACGGGGTGTCGGGAGCTGACATGGTTTGTTGATCTCTTTGTCTCTTCGTCAGTGCCGACGGGGTGTCGGGAGCTGACCTGGTTTGTTAGTCTCTTTGTCTCTTCATCAGCGCCGACAGGGTGCCGGGGGCTGACCTGGTTTGTTGGTCTCTTTGTCTCTTCGTCAGTGCCGATAGGGTGCCGGGAGCTGACATGATATGTTGGTCTCTTTGTCTCTTCGTCAGCGCCGACGGGGTGTCGGGAGCTGACCTGCTTTGTTGGTCTCTTTATCTCTTCGTCAGCGCCGACAGGGTGCCGGGGGCTGACCTGGTTTGTTGGTCTCTTTGTCTCTTCGTCAGTGCCGACAGGGTGCCGGGAGCTGACATTATATGTTGGTCTCTTTGTCTCTTCGTCAGCTCCGACGGGGTGTTGGGAGCTGAACTGGTTTGTTGGTCTCTTTGTCTCTTCGTCAGCGTCGACAGGGTGCCGGGAGCTGACCTGGTTTATTGGTCTCTTTGTCTCTTCGTCAGCGCCGACAAGGTGCCGGGGGCTGACCTGGTTTGTTGGTCTCTTTGTCTTTTCGTCAGTGCCAACAGGGTGCCGGGAGCTGACATGGTTTGTTGGTCTCTTTGTCTCTTCATCAGCGTCGTCGGGGTGTCGGGAGCTGACCTGGTTTGTTGGTCTCTTTGTCTATTCGTCAGTGCCGACAGGGTGCCGGGAGCTGACATGGTTTGTTGGTCTCTTTGTCTCTTCGTCAGCGCTGACAGGGTGCCGGGGGCTGACCTGGTTTGTTGGTCTCTTTGTCTCTTTGTCAGTGCCGACAGGGTGCCGGGAGCTGACATGATATGTTGGTCTCTTTGTCTCTTCGTCAGCGCCGAGAGGGTGCCGGGGGCTGACCTGGTTTGTTGATCTCTTGGTCTCTTCGCCAGTGCCGACATGGCACAGGGAGCTGACATGGCTTGTTGGTCTCTTTGTCTCTTTTCTCTCTTTTCTTCTCTCTTTTCTCTTCTTCTCTTCTTCTTCTTTTTCTCCTTTTTTGTTATCTCTTTTTTTTTCTTTCTTCTCTCTTTTTTTGTTGTTTTTCTTTCTTATCTCTTTCCCTCTTCTTCTCTTCTTCCCTTTTTTTTCTTTCTTTTTTTTTTGAAGAACTCCGGGTGGCTGCTGGCGTGGATGCCAATGATATAAGAGCTGTCGGCACAGCGGCCGATAATTGGAAGCTGTTGACATGGGAGCCAATAATTGAAAAGCTGTCGACCCGAAGGCCGATGATTGAAAGCTGTCGGCTCAGGGGCCGATAATTGAAAGCTGTTGTCATGGGAGCCAATAATTGAAAAGTTGTCGACCCGAAGGCCGATGATTAAAAAGCTGTCGGCTCAGGGGCCGATGATTGAAAAGCTGTCGGCATGGGAGCCAATAATTGAAAAGCTGTCGACCCGAAGGCCGA
Source organism: Amorphophallus konjac (assembly GCA_022559845.1). NCBI lineage: Eukaryota > Viridiplantae > Streptophyta > Magnoliopsida > Alismatales > Araceae > Amorphophallus > Amorphophallus konjac. The sequence goes on along the minus strand of JAHNEJ010000126.1, from coordinate 42,330 downwards.
TGATTAGAAAGCTGTCGGCTGAGGGGCCGATGATTGAAAAGCTGTCGGCTCAGGAGCCGATAAGGGAGGTCAAAACAGCCAAGGCTGGGAGCGGGCTTAAAGAGCCGAAGTTGGGGATTAACGAGCAGCGAGGGCAAGAGGTAGGCCATGGGGGCCAAGATTGGGCTCTACGAGCCGGAGCTAGGAAAGTAGACTTCGATGGCCGAAATTGAGTTTATTGCATAGCACATTCTTGTTATTTTATTATTTTATTTATTATTTTTATGTTATTTTTTTATTATCATTTTTCCTTCTTTTTCTTCTCTCTCTTTTTTTTAAGCATGCAAGCATTCATTAGCAGGCATAACATAAATATAAGTAAGGCAGCTCCCTCTATAGGGGATAAGATAGGGACGTCGCCCGTAATTCGCAGATGCGGTGCGGGCCGCGAGGCACAATTGAGGGGTGGTGCACCCGTCAAGAGGATATCGCACGTCTTGCATGCATAGCCTAAATTCACGCATTTCACCCGAGGTAATTCTCTATGGCGTGGCAGTGCAAATGTGTGAACAAAGAGCCCTAACCATAGGGATATGCAGGTGTTCCTGGTGACACTCGAGGATCACTCTAGCGCCTACACATATGTTTCAGGCTCTCGATTTTGGTAGCTTCGCACAGCCCCCCGTCTGTTTATTTTGGTAGCGGATTTCACCGTTCGGCGCGAGTCTCCTCATGTGTCTCAATGGAGATTCCCGGCTACTAGGATTCATCCTTATTGTAATTCTATTACGGATTCCACGCGAGTCTCCTCATGTGTCTCAATGGGGACTCCCGGCTAATAGGTTTCATCCTTATTATAATTCGCTTCACCATTTCGCGCGAGTCTCCTCATATGTCTCAATGGGGATTCCTGGCTACTCGGATTCACGTGTCTCACTCTTTTTTTTTCTCCTTTTTCTTTACAGTGGGGGTAGGCAACTTTTTCCTCACGATTACCTTTCACGCGAGTGCAAGAATTCAAGTCTCCGTAGAGTGCTAAGAAGAAATTCGGGCAATCCCTATGGTCGAAGGCTATTGAACACATTAAGTGCTAAGTGTGGGAGCGTTGCCTCAGGTTTATTTTGTGAGTTGGGCTTAGCGATTCGGCCATGACTCTTCCCCTTGACGTGTGCACTCGCCATAATCGGGTTCCCTTCGAGCGTACGCCGTGACGCGCGTGCATCCGGAATCGGGGTGATATTATTTAGCAAGGAAACACGGTCCTAGAAAATTTCAAGGAAGTGTATTATTCTATATTAAGCAACCATGCAAGCAGGGCAATCATGCATTCTCTTTTTTGTTTCCATTTTCTTTTTTTTGTGTTTGTTTTGTTTATTTTTGTTTTATTTTTTTTGGGTGTTGTTGTTTTTTTTGTTTTTATTTGTTTGTTTTTGTTTGTTTATTTTTTTGTTTTGCATACGAAAATATTGTTGTTACGTATAAGTGTAGTGGTAGTAAAGGTATTAGGGAAGCAGACCACGAACGGCTGAAAGGGTATTAGGGAAGCGAGCTATAGAACCCAAGGGACATTAGGGGAGTGGGCCATAAGGGCTAAAAGATGATGGGAAGCGTGCTGGGGGAGCCAGAATCGGGAAGCACGGTGGGACAGATGGATTAATCCCGACAGTAGGCCTCGGCCGAAATGGCTGAGCCGAGGGGCGTCGGGTAGCGAGACGTGAGAGTCGAAGAGAAGGGTCTCTTTTGTTCTCTGGCCAGGGAAGGATGTGGGCCAAAATGGAAGGTTTATTCTTTGATTCTCTGGCCGGGGAAGGATCCGAACCAAAGTGAGAGGTCTATTTTTTTTTAACTGGGAAGCTATCGGCTGGGGTGCCAATGATGAGATAGCTGTCGGCTAGGAGCCGATGATGAGGTAGCTGTCGACTCGAAGGTCGATAATGAGGTAGCTGTCGGATCGGGGGTCGAGGATTATATAGCTGTCGGCTCGAAGGCCAATGATGAGGTAGCTGTCGACCTGAAGGCCGATGAAGGGGTAGCTGTCGACCCAAAGGCTGATAATTAGATAGCTGTCGACCCGAAGGCCGATGAAGGGGTAGCTGTCGACCCAAAGGCCGATAATTAAATAGCTGTCGACCCGAAGGCCGATGAAGGGTGGTTATCGGCTTGAAGCCCCGATGGCTGAAAGTTAGTCGGTTTAGCGCCCCGTCGGTGGAAGGTCTAGTCGGTTTAACGCCCCGTCGGTAGAAGATCTAGTCAGTTTAACGCCCCGCCGGCGGAAGGTCTAGTCGGTTTAACGCCCCATCGGCGGAAGGTTTAGTCGATTTAACGCCCCGTCGGCGGAAGGTTGAGTGGTTTCTATTTGTTGGGTGGCTGGAGTTCTGTAGCAAATGGATAATGTGCAGAAATGTAAAAGTTTACCTCATGACTCTTCTTTCTCTTCCTCTCTTCTTCTTTTGTGTGGGGAGGCGGGTGCAAAGACCGCGTCTGCCTCGGGACTCTTTCTTTCTTTTCTTCTCTTCTTCTTTTGTGTGAGGAGGCAGGTGCGAAGACCGCGTCTATCTCAGGACTCTTTTTTTTCTTTTTTTTGTGGAGAGGCAGGTGCAAAGATCATGTTTGCCTCATGATCATTTCTTTCTTTTCTTCTCTTCTTCTTTTATGGAGAGGCAGATGCAGGGACCATGTTTTCCTCGTGATCACTTCTTTCTTTTCTTATCTTCTTCTTTTATGGAGAGGCAGGTGCAATGACCATGTTCGCCTCATGTCTCTTTTTTTTTCTCTTCTCTTCTTCTTTTGTAGAGAGGCAGGTGCAGAGACCATGTTCGCCTCGTGACTCTTTCTCTTTTTTTAATTTGTGTGGAGAAGTGGGTGCAAAGATCGCGTCTGCCTCGGGACTCTTTCTTTCTTTTCTTCCCTTCTTCTTTTGTGTGAAGAGGCGGGTTCAAGGACCATATTCGCCTCGTGAATGTTCTTTCTCTTATTCTCTTCTTCTTTTATGGAGAGGCAGGTTCAAGGACCATGTTTGCCTCATGTGTCTTTTCTTCCTTTTCTTCTCTTCTTTTGTGTGATGAGGCGGGCTCGAAGACCACGTCTGCCCCATGTCTCTTTTCTTTCTTTTCTTCTCTTTTTTTGTGGAGAGGCGGGCTCGAAGACCACGTCTGTCTCGTGTGTCCTTCACTTTTTTTTTGTGGAGAGGCGGGCTCGAAGACCACGTCTGCCTCGTGTGTCCTTCTTTTTTTTGTGGAGAGGCAGGTGCAAAGACCATGTTCACCTCATGACTGCTCTTTCTTTTCTTCTTTTCTTTTGTGTGATGAGGTGGGCTCGAAGGCCACGTCTGCCTCATGTGTGTCTTTTTCTTTATTCTGCTCTTCTTTTCTCATTAATGATTCCACGCTGGAGTGTATTTCTATTAACGTGCCCCCAGGTTGGGGTGTAGCTTCATTTGGTATGCATCCCCCTGAGGGGTGTGTTTTGCCTCTTTGTCTCTGTGCCCCCAGGCGGGGCGTATTTTTCAAGGCTTCTATGCCCCCAGATCGGGGCATTTTTTTTAAATGCCCCCAAGGCGGGGTGTAGCTCTCTTCAAATGCCTCCAAGCCGGGGTATACTCTTCACGGCTTCTATGCCCCCAGGCGGGGTATGTTTTTTCTTCATATGCCCCTAAGCCGGGGTGTATCTTTTGCTTCTTACGCCCCCCTGAGGCGGGGGTGTATCTCTTTACGGCTTCTGTGCCCCCGAAGTAGGGTATGTTGTTTCTTCAAATGCCGCTTGGGCGGAGTATATCTTTCTTCTTATGGTCCCATATCGGGATGTATGTCCCTTCGCTTCTGTGCCCCGGGTCGGGGTAGATGCTTCTGCTTCTTATGCGCCAAGGGCAGAGTGTATTTTTTGTGCCCCCAGGCTAGGGTAGGTGCTTCTGCTTCTTATGCGCCAAGGGCGGAGTGTGTCTCTTCCTGTGCCCCCAGAGCGGGGTAGGTGCTTCTGCTTCTTATGCGCTAAGGGCGGAGTGTACTTTTTGTGCCCCCGGGCCGGGGTACATTCTTCGTGTTTCTTATACCCTTTTCGCAGGGCGTATTCTCTTGCTTCTTATGTCCCTGGATCGGGGTGTATGTTTCTTCTTCTGACGCCCCTAAGTCGGGGTATATTCTTTCTTCACGTGCTCCCAGGTCGGGATGTATGTCTCTTTGCTTCGGTGCCCCCGGGTGGAGGTGTACTCTGTCTCTTTGCTTCTGCGTCCCCAGGCAGGGTATGTTTCTTCTTTAAATGCCCCTAAGCTAGGGTATACTCTTTGCTCTTTATACCCCGGATTGGGGGGGATTCTTCGTCAAATGCCCCGGAGCCGGGGTGTAGTCTCTTCATGCACCCCCGGGCGGGGTGTGTCTTTCACGGCTTCTATGCCCCCAGACGGGGTGTGGCTTCTGCTTTTTATGCTCCCCGGGGCGGGGTACATTCCTTGCTTCTCATACCCCCATGGCGGGGTGTGGTTTCTCTCTTTGTGTGCCCCCATGGCGGGGGTGAATTCTTTTCTTCTTATGCCCCCATGGCGGAGTATGTCTTTGGCTTCATGTGCCCCCAGGCTGGGATGTATTCTGTTTCTAGTGCCCCCGGAGTGGAGTGTATTGCTGCTTCTGATGCCCCCAAGACAGGGTGTAATTCTTGCTTCTTATACCCTCGAAGCGGGGTGAACTCTTCTTCTTTGCTTATGTGCTCCAGTATCGGGGTGTGTTCCTTTCTTCATATGCTCCCCTAAGCCGGGGAATGTTGTTTGTTCTGCTTGAAGCCCCCCCCCCCCCCCCCCCGGGGGGGGGGGGGGATATATGTTGCTTCACGGACCCCGGGGCCGGGATGTATTCCTTCTTCAAATGCCCCTAAGTCGGGGTGTATTCTTCTCTCCTTACGCTCCCAAGACAGGATGTAGCTTCTTCAAATGCCCCTAAGCCGGGACGTATTCTTTATGGCTTTTATGCCCCTAGGCGGGGTATGTTTCTTTTTCAATTGTTCCTAGGACAGGGTGTACTCTTCTCTTTCTTATGCTCCCGAAGCTGGATGTAGCTTCTTCAAATGCCCCTAAGCCGGGGCGTGTTCTTTATAGCTTCTAGGCCCTCGAGGCGAGGTATACTTCTTCTTCAAATACCCCCAAGACGGGGGTGTGATTCTCCCGCTTCCTCTGCCCCAGAGTGGGGTATACTTCTCTTTGTATTCCCTTAAGCCAGGGTGTATTCTTTTCGCTTCATATGCCCCCAGGGTGGGATGCGCCTTCTGCTTCTCATGACCCCGGGATGGAGTGTATTCTCTTCATGTGCCCCCGGCACGAGGGTGTATCTTTGCTTTTTATGCCCCCGAGGGGGATTCTTCTTCTTTTTCCCCGACACGCTGGGGAATGTTTGCTTCTTGTGTCCCGAAAGTGGGGTGTGGTTTGCTTCCTGTGCGCCCTAGCAGGGTGTATCACTGCTTGCAATGTCCCCCGAGGCGGGGTATCCTTCTTCTTCAAATACCCCTAACTTGGGGCGTATTCTTTATGGCTTCTATGCCCCCATAGCGGGGTGTGTTTCTTCTTCAAATACCCCTAAGATGGGGTGGACTCTTTTCTTCTTATATTCCCAAGGCAGGATGTAGCTTCTTCAAATGCCCCTGAGCCGAGGCGTGTTCTTTACGGCTTCTATGCCCCCAGGCGGGGTATATTTCTTCTTCAAATACCCCTAGGTCGGGGTGTATTCTTGCTGCTTCTCATGCTCCCGAGGCGGGATGTGACTTCTTCAAATGTCCTTAAGCCGGGGCGTATTCTTCATGACTTCTATGCTCCCTGGCGGGGTATGTTTCTTCTTCAAATGCCCCTAAGCCAGGGTGTGTTCTTATACTTTTTGCGCCCCTCAGGGCGAGGTGAATTCCTCTCCATATGCCCTTAGCGTGGGGTGTGCTTTTGTTTCTTACGCCCCCAGGCCGAGGTACATTCCTTCTTCATATACCCCTAAGTCAGGGTGAGTTTCTCTTTTTGTGTGTCCTCAGGCCGGGGTGAATTCTTTTCTTCTTATGCCCCCATGGCGGGGTATGACTTTTGCTTCAGGTGCCCCCATATCGGGGTGTATTTCCCCTTCAAATGCCCCTAAGCCGAGGTGCAGCTCTATTTCTTCCTACGTCCCCAGGTCGGGGCGGATTCTTCTTCAAATGCCCCAAAGCCAGGGTGTAGCTTTTGCTTTGTGTGCCCCTGGGAATGGGGTGTATTTCTTTTTTTGCCTCCTATGCCCCCGTAGCAGGGTATATATCTTCTTCTCATCTCCCATGGCGGGATATGTGCATGCTCTCTTCGGGAGTGGTGGCCGTGCTTGGCCTCATTGCTATAAAGCATTCCCCACAGCGGGCAACCATTCACCAAGCTACAATTGTGGCTCGCTGGGTCTTTTAACAACCACTCGGGGGCCGTTTTGTGCCGGATGGAGGCAGTAGGAAGGAGGAACGAGTGGGGTCATTGCACCGCGGACTCGGGACCTCCTAGAGTCGGGCGGGATGCCGGGTTTCTTCTTGCTCTTTCAGTCGGCGATGCTGGCCAACTTTTCTTCCTTTCTTCTTTATTTCTCCCCTTTTTTGTATGATTGACCAGGGTGGAGGTGCAGGAGAGCGCTCACCCCCTCAGGGAGGGGATGAGTGGTTCGCTCCACCGCATCAACCCCACAGTGGTAATCTTTGTTCAGCACGGGTCTCGACGGACGTGGCCGTACAACCCTCTCTTGCCAATTCTTTCTCTTCCCTTTTTTTTGCTTCTTTCTTTTCTCTTTTTCTTCTTTTCTTCTCTTATTCTCTTCTTCTTTTCTTCTTTTCTTCTTTTCTTCTCTTTCTTTTTGAGGAAAAGGGGGGTTTGATTTCCCCTCCCTTCTCTTCTCTTTCTCTCCTCCCTTTTTTTTATAACAGCCCCCATGATTCTTGGAAGCTACATATGCTTCGAAGCAGCGTCCTCGAGGCCACGAAGGCAGCTACATCGAGTCTGGATTTTCTCCCCATAGGACTGGAGAAGATAGCACCTGCAATTAATCAAAGCAGGCAAACATCGTTTATTAGGGGGCCATGAGGCCCTGAATCCCGGTGAAGATATGAAGGGTAGTTTCGGTCCCACCGGGCGTGCCAGACTTGTGGACGCACTAAAATTCAGTTATTCAGGTGGTTCGTCTATTAAGTGCGTGGGCGTGCCAGTCACCGAAGTGACAATTTGTTCGGGCTCCGAAGAGCCCATGGTGCGCTCGATCTGACTCGGTTAGACGATTGTGTGGTTCGTGTCGGGACAAAAACCCGCCGCGCCATAAAGGTCACGGCGTCATTTACATCCCCCATACGAGAGAACACCCTTGATTAATCGCCGGGAATCAGGGCCTCATGGCCAGAAAGTTAATTGCACGAAAGGTCTATTAGGAAGCATCGAAATCCCCATATGAGGGTAAGAAGAAAACATTCGCGATCATGTCGGTCGTGTACTGACCATTTAATGTTCGGACGAATGTCCGACTCGAGAAAATCACAGTTATCGCGGGAAAACCGGAACGCATGTATGTCGAGGTACGACAAATTTATTGTTCGGAAGGGCGGAAAACGTTCAGCTGAGCCTCGGTTGGAGCGGTCAAAAACCAGTAAATCTGTTGGCCCGGTGCAAGAGCAAGCTGCGACCATACTACGGTGGGCCCCCTGCGGTCGAAACAAGACTTGCATGAGTGTCATTAATATTTCCGGTGCCAAGGGGACAACGAGGGAATATCCCTTGAATCGGCTGAAAAGCCCTGTGTCTAGGGAAGCGAACGTTCGAAACGTGTCGGTCATTCGGGAGACCGTTTAATATTCTGAAGAGTGTCCGGCTTGAGAATATCATAATCATCGCAGGAGGACCTGGAACATATGCATGCCGTGATACTGCAAATACATTATTCCGAGATACTGAAAACATTCGGTTAAATCTCGGTTAGTGTAGCAGGAAACTAGCGAATTTATTGGCCCGATGCGAGATCGAGTGGGGACCATACCGGGGGCACCTCCCGCGGTCCAGACGGGGCTTGCATGGGCATCATTAATGTTCCCGGTGCCGGAGGGCAACGGGGAAGAGTCCCGGGACTAGATTCCAAAACCAAAACATGTTCGAAGGAAGCGAGCTATAGGCCGAGGGTGTGGGTCAGACAATGACCATAATCGGGACGGACCCGAGGTCCAAGCGTAGCCCACAAAGGCCTTATTGATATTCCCGTGTATAGGGTCCAGGGATGACAGGAGCCATCTCGTTCTATTCAGATTTCTGTCGGTCACTTGTAGACCACTTGATATTGGGACATGGGTCCATATCGAAGGTACGACGTAGATAAAAATAACCCCGTACAAATGTATGCCGAGTTCGCGGCAACTTCAATGAAAGAGCGGGGGGATCCCATTAGGATGAATCCGATTCAACAGGCTATTGGCCCAGAGCAAAGCCGGGTTACGACCATATCGGTCATGTTCGGACACAGGTCTGTAATAGAGACGTGGCAGAAATCGAGGTGAACCCGTTCAAATGTCTGCCTAACGTGCGGTAATTTTAGTAGTGGCTCGGAAGGGATCCGGCCCAAGGAACGAGTCCGGTTTAATCGGAATATCGGCCCGAGACTAGGTCGGGGCCTGGCCATGTCGGGATAGTTCCCAAGACTCGGGCCCGGCTTGAGAGGGCGGCATTATTGTTCCTTCTATGTCGGATCACGGAGAGAGATGGGGCTGCAATGTGGATTTTACCATTTTTTTATCTGGGATTTTTTTTACCATATAATCTTGTGCTGTTTATTCCCCTTTCTGCATTTGTTTTTGGATGACTTTGATTATTATTATTATTATTATTATTATTATTATTATTATTATATATCTATTTTTTACACATTTTTGTTTATTTATTATACATTCAGGTTTATTTATTTATTATAATTTTTGTTATTTTCTTTTCTCAGTATTATTATCATTATTATTATATATTTTTACATATTTTTTGGAATGAAGAGTGGGACGTTGGTGGGCTAAGAGGGGCGTACCGGCGAGGATGGGGAGAGCGTGCCGGAGAGGGGGGGCTGGAGGGTGTACAGGGTAGGTTAGAGGGTGCCGGAGAAGCGCCAAGAGAGTGTGCCGGGGAGGGAGTTGGCGGGCGTGCCGGGCTAACTCGAAGTATGTACACCGTCTGCTAGCACACGCGCAGTCTGTATATTATCAATTTACTGCAACTCAAAGTCTGTACACTGGCTGCTAGCACACACGAAGTCTGTACGTCCCTCAGCCCAAAGTCTATACATTGGCTGGTCGTTGCGACACGAAGTCTGTACATCGGCTGGTTGCTGCACACAAAGTTTGTACATTCATCAGCTCAAAGTCCGTACATTGTCTATTTGCTGCAACTCAAAGTCTACACATTGGCTGGTTGCATGCACACAAAGTCTATACATTGGCCAGCTCAAAGTCTGTACATCGTCCATTTGCTGCAGCTCAAAGTCTATACATTGGCCAGCTCAAAGTCTGTACATCGTCCATTTGCTGCAGCTCAAAGTCTATACATTGGCCAGCTCAAAGTCTGTACGTTGTCCATTGGCTGCAGCTCAAAGTCTATACATTGGCCTGCTCAAAGTCTGTACATCGTCCATTTGCTGCAGCTCAAAGTCTATACATTGTGCTCCACTTCGGGAAAGACCATTCCACGTGAGACAGTGAGGAGGAGAGGGTGTGGGTGGGGAGGAGCGTGCCGTTGAAGGGCCAAGAAGATGTGTTGTTGAAGGGCTGTTAGAGTGTGCCGCTGGGGGGGTTGATAGGGTGTACCGGCGAAGGCTGGAACAGACGCGCCGATGAAGGCCCACTCCTCTGTTACTTATTTTTAAGGCTTTTCTTTTCTTCTTGTCTTTGATTTCTGCGTAGTTTTATACAAATCTTTTCTCCTTATTCTTGCAATCTGTTGTTGTTCTATTTATTTGTTACTTTTGCTGTCTTTTGCTATGTATTTATTATCCCATTTGTTTGTTGCGTCCTTTTGCCTTTTAATGTCTTGTTATTTTCTAACAAAAATTCGACAGCATCTCCCCTTGACCCAAGCGTAAGGGAGATAAAGCGAACGCGCCCACAGGGAGTGGCGGAACCCGTCAACTGGAGGTGGGCGCCCAAAGGCGGCATCACCTTTAATGAATCCTCTGAAAACCCGAAAGCAGCGATGGATAAAGGGGGGGGGGGAACCTTTGGAACTAATCAGGGGCGTGCCGGGCTAGGGAGGCCAAAGGGTGTGCTGGGCCGAGGGGCACAAGGGTGTGCCGGGCTAGCATGGTTAAGGGTGTGCCGGCTGGGTGGTTCAAGGTGTATGTCGGCCAGAAGGAGTTGAGGCGTACCGGGCTGGCTGGTTCGAGGGTGCGTCGGGCTGAAGAAGCCAAGGGTGCACCGGCTGGGAAGGGCCAAGGGTGTGCCGGCCAAAAGGGGTTGAGGGGCATCGGTGAAGCAAAAGGGTTTTCGGGCTGGGTTAAATCTAGGCCAAGTAGTGCGTTAGTTGGCTAAGGGAAAGGGATCATGACTGTTTGGGGAAGCAATGGGCCTGAACAGGGGCAATGGGCTTGGGTTGTGTCTGGGAAGGGAGTGGATGCTGTCCAGAAGGGAAACCCGCCCTTGCTGAATCATGAGATCGATGGAAGAGGCTATCATCAGCCTAATATATATATTGGTGAATGCGAACGAGAGAATCCAAGAAGAACAGGGGAGAGAGAAAGAGAGCAAACCACGAAACACATAGCTGAGCAAAAGCTAGCCAACAACAAAAAAAAGGGAAGAAGGGAAAAAAACATTCTTCTTTCATTCATAAAAAAGGGTGGCAGGGCCACGTTCGAGACTGTACAATGAGATGAGGAGAGGGAAGAAGCAGTAAAAACAAGGGAGAAAGGAGACTGAACAGGGAGCCGATGTGGACACCAAAAATTGCACACCCAGATATCCCGTTCGACCCAGCATCAACAACGGAACTAAGGGAAGAAGCCCCGGAGGGACTAGTCGTCCGGACTCTCCGAACATGCACACACTGCCGTGAGGCTGTCTCCAGAGTCACGACAGTGAAGAGAAATCAACCACCAAGGGCCTCACAAATCACGGGCCACGGAGAAAATTAAACGGGCCATGACTCGTGCTCACAACGGGCTCAGAACGGGCTCAGAAATACGCCCGTTTGGGCCTTCAACGGCACACCCCCCAGGGGTCTTCAACGGCACACCCCCAGGGGGGGCCTTCAACGGCACACCCCAGGGGGGGCCTTCAACGGCACACCCCAGGGGGGGCCTTCAACGGCACACCCCCCAGGGGGGGCCTTCAACGGCACACCCCCTAGGGGCCTTCAACGGCACACCCCCAGGGGGGGCCTTGAACGGCACACCCCCCCAGGGGTCTTCAACGGCACACCCCCAGGGGGGGACTTCAACGGCACACCCCCCAGGGGGGCCTTCAACGGCACACCCCCCAGGGGCCTTCAACGGCACACCCCCAGGGGGGGCCTTCAACGGTACACCCCCCAGGGGTCTTCAACGGCACACCCCCAGGGGGGGCCTTCAACGGCACACCCCCCAGGGGGGCCTTCAACGGCACACCCCCCAGGGCTCTTCAACGGCACACCCCCAGGGGGGGCCTTCAATGGCACACCCCTAGAGGGGGTCTTCAACGGCACACCCCCCAGGGGGGGTCTTCAGCGGCACGCTCCTCAGGGCCTTCAACGGCACGCTGTTTGCCCCCTTCAGCGGCACGCTTGGGCAACCTCCAGTGACACTCGTTTTGCCCTCTTCAGCGGCACGCTCACGGTGTCTTACAGCGACACACTTCTTAAGCCCGCCAGCGGCACATCTTGAAGGCTTTTCAATGGCCAAACGACGTGACGCCCATACCCTACTTATCCTTGGCGCGCAGTGAGCTGTCCGAGGTGTCGATCAGAGATTGGGCCACGCAGGCTATTCCCCTGACAGCCAGGACGGGGGAAGTCAAACCCCATGATCATCAGCCGCTTCCCGCCTGTGGCTGCCGTGCTCGAGGGCTCCCGCTGCTGGGAGTATAAATCCCTCCCATTCCGGCAGAAAAAAAAGGAGAGGGCGACACAGAGAGAACGGGGAGGGAGAACACACACAGAGACAGAAACAGAGGCAGAGAGGAGACACGAGGAGAAGAGACGAGCAAAAGCCACCGACGAGAAGAAGGAGAAGAGAGTAAGAGAGGGAGAGCTGAATGTAGCAGGGGAAGGTGCGGGGGAAAGAGCAGTGGATGGCTGTCCTTGCTTCGATCCCCAACACCTTCCCTTCCGTCGTTTCCTTGTTTTCTTCTTCCCTTTCTTTTGTTCCTTGGTTTTCTTTTTTGCCCGTAGCCTTGGCTCGGGCGTGCTCTGCAATGTACATGGATGGCTACGGCCCTTTGTTTCTCATGAATGAAGATCATCCCCCCTCCCTCAGTGGGTTTTCTCTTTGTCTCGTTGTTTCAGACCACGGCATGCTTGGTCGTCATTCCCTTCGCTTTCCAGTGTTTGTGTTCAGCACTCATGCCGACGATTTCCACTGGGTGTGGTGCCATCTCGAATGGTTTGAGGTCACGAACCTCCTCCTCCGAAGCCCAATACCTTCATTAGTGTCTGTCCCTTTAGCCTTTCTCCCTCTTGTCGGAAGCCTCTATGGGTTTGGTCGATTTAACGCCCCGCCCCAATAGTCGGCAGGCCAATCCCTTTTGGAGCTCTGATTCGGTGCGCCTGCATCTTTCTCCAGCGGCACACCCTTCCGGCCCTTGGCCGGCACACCCTTCCGGCCCTTGGCCGGCACACACATAGCAGCCCCTCAGCGGCACGCCTGGCCCTGCCCTAGCCCGGTACGCCCTGGTTGACCCCCAGTCCACCCTGTCTAGCCCGAGTGGTCTCCGGCTCGTCGTTTTCCTGTGTTTTCCGAGGTTTTATTAAGGTGTTGCCGCCCTCGGGCGCCCACCTCCAGTTGTCGGGTTTCGCCACTCCACGTGGGCGCGTTCCCTTTATCTCCCTTACGCTCGAGTTAAGGGGAGATGCTGCCGAATTTTTGTCAGAAAATAACAAGACATTAAGAGGCAAAAGGAAGCAACAAACGAATGGAATGATCAATGATAAAATTTTTCGACTAAGCAAGATACTGCCGGTGGTATGATGAGGACTGAACCGACTAACAACATGGTAGACCGAACGTCCGACCTGCGAGAAGAGGCTGAACAGAATAAAGGAAAGGAGAAATTTATATAAGACTACATGAAAATTAAGAAAAGATGAAAAGAAAAGCCTTAAAAACAACAAATAACAGAGGAGTGGGCCTTCATCACGCCTGTTTTTAACCCTCACCGGCACGCTCCATTGACCCTCCAGCGGCACACTCCCATCCCCATACTCCTCCACCGGTACACCTTCTTTGGGCCTCCACCGGTACGCCTTCACACCCCTCTTCAGCGGTACACACACACACTCACCACCTTCAGCGGTATGCCCTCCCCAACCTCCAACGACACACCCCAAAGAACCTTCAGCGGTACGCCCACTGCTCACCTTTAGCGGCACACTCTAACATCCCTTCAACGGCACACCCTCCTGGCCCTTCAGCGGTACACTCCCTCCCATTGTCTCTCTCTCCCTCCGCCGGTACACCCTCATCCACCTGTTAAGTTATAGTTTTGATGATAACTAAACTTAATGTGTGCTTTAATGATGATAACTAAACTTATGGTTGATTACACATGTTCTTGATGATTGTGTTCATTCATCTTATTGTTTATGCTGGTTGCACATGTTGGTTTTACAAGAGGCAAGAGGTTTCATAACCTCTTTAATGTCAACAAACATGCAATTAACCTAACTATCTTGCATGCAAGTTCAAACTCATGGCCGTCACCTGGTGAACCAAAACTCTACTTCCCTATAATCCAAAACAGGTGGTATATGTCATTTACTGTCAAGAACCATTGGTGAGACTCATACCTTGTATTAAAACGAAGCTTCATGCTTTAAACCATCAAGATTCACTCCTTTTCAAACTTGTGTTCATGAATCATTCCATGTGTTAAACCAAGTCTAAACAAACTTGTAATCAACTATAACACAAGCCATTTTCAAGTATCGAACCAATGGATAGTTTCAAGTGAACTAACACTTGACTTTTGCAGGTTTGGAGACTGGCGGTCGACCTGTGGACCCTTGGCGGTCGACCTGAAATCACAGAACTGAAAAATTGGCAGCCTGTGAACCTGGCGGTCGACCGCCAGGAGCTAGCGGTCGACCTATTTTCCCAGCAGCCACAAAGCTACAGAATGGCCCCTAGCGGTTGACCGCCGGCCCTCCACCGGTCGACCGCCAGCCCCGAGGCCCTCCTTTGTTGACTTTTGTGTCAAGTTCGAAAGGAGGTCTTTCACCCCATTTCTTTAATCCCAATGCTCCCAATCACCCCAGAATTTGTGGATCTAGGTCCGGGACTTGTCTCCTAACCTTCCAAGGGTTATAAAACCTCTCCTTGAGGTCATAAACCCCAAGAGACTCAAAGAGAACTAGAGGGATCAAGTTGGCTCAAGGGAGAGGAGGAATATCACTGTAGCCGTGAACAGTGATTCAAAGATCAAAGGTTCATCATAGTTGAAGATCCGAGATCTATTTTGAAGCCTTCATCTTCCCATGAACTGAAGCAACAACAAATCAACCTAGAGAGATCAAGATAGTAGCCATCATGGGAAGGTTGCTGCAACGATCGTGAACAACATTCCTTCCACCAAGTTCTTCATCCGATCGAAGCCATTCAAGCATCAACTGAAGCCATTCAGTCATCTTCCAAAGCCAGGGAGTTCCAATCAAGCAAGGATCTCAAGAAGAGCTTTAAGTGAGATCAAAGAAGAGGCTATCCAAGTGAGGAAGAGGATAAGTACTGTAGTCGTGAACAGTACTCCGTGCATCAAGTGTTCTTCATCCAACTTCAAGCCATTCAAGGTAGATCTGAAGCTAACATCCTCCAAGCAAAAGAAGTAGGAAGCAAGCATTCAAGGAAGATCAAGGTGAAGCTATCTAAGGAAGAATAAGTGAACAAGCAAGCAAGCCATCCAGGGGAATTCAAGTGGAGATCAAGAGGAGATGTTCAAGTGACGATTGAAGATATGTTCAAGATCCGTAACATGCATTCAAGGGGAACCCAAAACATGAGTTTTCTAAACTAAGCCTCCTCATATTTATGTTTTGGGTTTTGTGTTTGTGTTCATCATAAACTGAAGAATCTGTGTGTGTGAGGATCGTGTTGGATCTGTGGTCGTGTGTGTGTGTTGTTTTGATTCGTGTGTGCGTAGGTCTTCTTAGATCTACGTGTGTTGTGTGGTTTTATTAAGATCATAGTATTTGTGTGTGGAGTGCTGCATTTATCGCAGCGTGTGTGTGATCCGCTTGTTGGATCGTGTTGGAGACTTCGTCTCCGTGTGTGTGTGTGTTGGAGCTCGTCTCCGTGTGTGGTTTGGGGCGCGTCCCCGTGTGTGTGGGTAGGCATCGTCCTGCGTGTGTGTTTGGAGAGTTGTCTCCGTTTGGGGATTTATCCCCGAGTGAAGCCTCACCGGGTTTGGTGAGGGGTGGACGTAGGATTGCCGTCGTTGCATCCAAACCACCTTAAAAACTGCAGTGCATTGTGTGTAATTTGTGTGGTTTGATTGTTTTTGCTGTATGGTCGTGTGGGAACGGTGGGTTTGAAAGAATTAGTTAATTAGTTTTCAATTTCTAATTATTATTTATCACATATTTTATAAAAGGGCAAAAGTTTTCTTAAAATTGGTAAACACCCGATTCACCCCCCTCTTGGGTGTCATTGATCGCGGGACTTCACCACCGTCTCAGTGGAACCCAATGTATAGACTTGACAGATTGACGTACAAACACAGCAACGAGCAATGTATAGACTTTGAGCTGCAGCCAAGGGACAACGTACAGACTTTGAGCTGAATAAGCTGAAGAATGTATAGACTTCGTGTGTTGGTTGCATGGGCAATGTACAGACTTTGAGCTGTAATGTATAGAGTTCATGCTGTAATGTACAGACTTTGAGCTGTAATGTACAGACTTTGAGCTGCAATATACAGACTTTGAGCTACACTGTATAGACTTTGAGCTGGCCAACGTACAAACTTTGGGTTGGCCAATGTACAGACTTTGAACTGCAGCCAAAAGCCAATGTATATACTTTAGGCAGTCCAATGTACAGACTTTGGGCTGGTCAATGTACAGACTTTGAGGTACAATGTATAGACCTTGAGCTGCAGCCAGTGAACAATGTATAGACTTTGAGTTGGCCAACGTACAGACTTTGGGCTGGTCATTGTACAGACTTTGAACTGCAGCCAAGGGCCAATGTATAGACTTTGGGCTGTCCAATGTACAGACTTTGAGCTGCAATGTATAGACTTTGAGCTGCACCCAATGAACAATGTATAGACTTTGAGTTGGCCAACGTACAGACTTTGGGCTGGCCGACGTACAGACTTTGAACTGCAGCCAAGGGCCAATGTATAGACCTCGAGCTGAACAATGTGTAGACTTTGAGTTGGCCAACGTACAGACTTTGGGCTGGCCAACGTACAGACTTTGAATTGCAGCCAAGGGCCAATGTATAGACCTCGAGCTGAACAATGTGTAGACTTTGAGTTGGCCAACGTACAGACTTTGGGCTGGCCAATGTACAGACTTTGAACTGCAGCCAAGAGTCAATGTATAGACTTTGAGCTGAACAATGTATGGACTTTGAGCTGGCCAACGTGCAGACTTTGGGCTGGCCAACGTACAGACTTTGAACTGCAGCCAAGAGTCAATGTATAGACTTCGAGCTGAACAATGTATGGACTTTGAGCTGGCCAATGTGCAGACTTTGGGCTGGCCAACGTATAGACTTTGAGTAGGATGTATAGACTTTGTGTGCAGCAAACAGCCGATGTATAGACTTCGTGTCGCAGTAACCCGTCAATGTATAGACTCTGAGTCTTCCCCGGCACACCCTCTTCTACCTTCGCCGGCACACTCTCCTTGGTGCCTTCCCCGGCGCATCCTCTTCTCCCTTCACCGGTACACTCTCCAACCATCGCCCCAGCGGTACACCTCCTTCAGCCCTTCAGCGGCACCCTCCTTAAGCCCTTCAACGGCACACATCTCCAGCCCTTCGCCGGCACACTTTTTGCCCACCTTTCTTCAGCGGTACACCCCCCTTTTAGCCCTTTTTAATCCGCCAAGGGCTAACTCTCCCCCTAAAACAAAAAAATACATGTACACATGTACATACCGGTATGTAGAGGTAGCACTGACAAGCTAATAAAAATCATGGTGAATAAATAAACTTGAACAGATTCAAAAAAAGATGATGAATGAAATAAGTGACAATAATAAAAAAAAAGAGTAATAATGCCAGTAAGCAAGATGAGGGAAATCACCCGGAATAGATACGGAAAGAGGAATAAGCAACGGAGTAACAAGAACAATAATGATAAAACAATATAAAGTATTAATAATTCCACATTGCAGCCCCCCCTCTCTCCGTGACTTGATGCAGAAGGAACAATGATGCCGCCCTCTCAGGCCGGGCCCGAGTCTTGGGAATCATCCTAACATGGCCATGCCCCGACCTAGTCTTGGGCCGACATTCCAATCAGACCGGATTCGTTTCTCGCGCCTGAGCCCTTCCGGGCCGTTGTTAAAATTGCCGTGCATTCGGCAGACATTTGAATGGATTCGTCCCAATTTTTCGTCTCGTTTTTTTTATCACGGACTCGTGTCCGAATATGAAAAGGTCCACGAGTGACCGACATGGCCAGCGGCTCGAATCCTAATGCAGACTTTGGTGTGATTTATTCCTGTCTCTTTTTTTTTCGCGCAGTTAGTATTATCTCTTTCGGCCGCAGGGCCCCTAATTTTGGCAATTAATCAAGGGTGTTCCCTCGTATGGGGGATCTAAATGACGCCGTGACCTTTATGGCGCGGCGGGTTTTGGTCCCGACACGAACTATATAATCGTCTGACAAAGTCAGTTCGAGCGCACCATGGGCTCTTCGGAGCCCGAATAAATTGTCACTTTGTGACTGGCACGCCCACGCACTCAATAGACGAACAACTTGAATATGCGAATTTTAGTGCGTCCACAAGTCTGGCATGCCCGGTGGGACCAATCCACCCTTCATCTCTTTGCCGGAATTAGGGGCCCTGCGGCCCCCTTCTTGTAACACTAATTGCGCTACTTTCTTAAATGCAGGAGAGAATTGCATCATGGTGCCGACGATGGCTGTCACTTGCGGCCCTTAAGTCGTTGAGAACCATGTCCGAGGCGACTACCTGGCGGTCCCCCTCAACTTCGGGAACTTCCCTCCCACTGTGGGCTTCCCCAACTTCTTGGGGGTGGCCTTTGCCAACATTCTCGACGTGAAGGCACCCGAGGAGCCCCAGACCAACGCTCCCGCTCCGGGGGCCACTGAAGCTGCCATCAGCCGAGCTGCGGCCAAGAACAGCAACGGCGTCCCGACAACGACGCTGAGCTGCAATGTGCACCATGTGCACCAGACCGCCGGCCCATCCCACCAAGGATCGGCATCTCACCGGAGGAGGCTCCGGAGGAGCGACACTGGCGCCGTCTCGGGGCGCCGTATGTCTAACTCCGAGAAATCTATGACTGTCGGGGCCCTTCGAGTCCGCCTCGACGGCCAGAGGTCCCAGGTGACACTGGACCGCATCATCCCGACTGTCCCAGTCCGCAACTCATTTCAAGGACTGGAGAAGCTGAAAGAGAAGGCGACACTCGCAACCCCGGCCGCAGCGCTGAACAATGCGCGGGCTCGCAGGCCGGCCAAACTGAAACAAGTTTGGGTCCCCAAGGAGGCCCAGCCCACTGCACCCGCCCAGGCGGGACCTAGCACTTTCCGCCCGAGGAGGGCCAGAAGAAATGAAAGGGTCGGACTGACCACCCCAACCCTCCAACCAGCACCTGTCATGCCGGTGCTATCCGAGAATGCCTACCACCGTCGTCGTGGGTGTCGACACAATGCTGCCCGCCCGACACCCAAGGCCTGCTCTCCTCCTGCCGCTGTCATCGACATGCAACCACAGGCTGCTCTCCCCGACCAAGAGTGGGAAGGGATCGAGCAGGCCATGAGAAACTACCTCCGGGGCCCAGGTAGCACTCCCTTGGGTCGCCAGAGACTGCTGGGGGCAGTAGCCTCCGCTTTCCAGGAAGAAGGAGCCCGACCCGCACCCAGTGTAGAGTCGAGGAATCGCTCGGAGGAGCCGTGCCAGTCCCCTGTCCGGGAGGAAGCGTCGCCCCGACGATCGGTCTTCGACAGGCTGGTGTTCCCAGGGGGATCATCCAGGAGGGCGACGAAGAGAAACAAGAACTGGAGAACCTTCACCTGCAATATGGCAGGAGTTCGCGGTCGGTAAGGGGCCTTGCCTACCGATTCTGAGGAAATGGCCAGACTCGCCGCCAGGCCGGGGCCTCTCACCAGAAGGGGAAGAGCGGCAGGCAACGCGACACCGACAGGCACCAAAGGGATCTTCCCTGAAGAGCCCCTTGCGGCCCTTACGGCCAACGTGGTCACCACCGGCGACACGAACGGCGGACCCTCCACATCATCCGAGGACGCCCCGGCCGAAGAGACAGGGGGCATGCCCAGTCTCCCCACAGCTGACCCGGAAATGCTGCTCATGATGCAGCGGTTCCAGCAAGAAATTGAGTCACTTAAAAAGCAACTGAATGAGCGGAACACACCGCCCCCGATGTCCTGGTAGACCGAAGTTTTACCCGAAGCACCCAGGGACAGGGGGCAATCTTCAGAAGCAGCTCTTCCAGTAGCCCTCGACCCTCTCGGGTGCGCGTCCCTGCAGCAGGCGCATTGCACCGCACCGGCCCCGCCACCGGCCTCACTTTCCCAAGGGTCCCTCATGGCCCCCCAGGCGACCGTGTTGGCCACCCCGAGCGCGCAGCCCGCTCATTTCTATCCGAGTCCGGTCGACCCGGCAACAGTTAGCCGGTTGATGCTGGAACAGATGATAGACATGAAACTGGCCGAGAGAGGTGACGGGGATCAGACGCCGTTTGACGTCTACCGAGTGCCCTACCCGGCTCACCATGCCGCGAAGAAGTTACCGGTTGGCGTCACCATGCCACCCAAGTTTGAAAAGTTCAATGGGCAAGGGTCTCTCAGGGAGCACATTGCTTATTATGTGAACGTCATGGGAGATCTGGGTGCTGATGAAGCCTACCTCCTGAAGTTCTTCGGCTCAACACTTACCGGGCTTGCCTTTGAGTGGTATTCCAGCCTGTCACCCGGGTCGGTTGTTGACTGGCCCGACATGCAGAAGAAGTTCAAAGAAAGATTCTATGTCGCAGAACGGGAAGTCACCGTGGCAAAAGTTTATGCCACAAGGCAGAAGAATGATGAGTCGGCCCTCGACTACATCAAAAGATGGAGGAACCTCAGCATGAGGTGCAGGCGTCCCCCGCACCAGGAGGATGCGGTGCAGATCTGCAAGCAGAACCTGAAGAAAGAAATCCTGGAAAGGATGATCGGCACTGAAGTCAAGACATTTGACCGCCTGAACAATGTGGTAGCAGAGATCGAGGCATTCTTGGCCCGATACTCCTCCACCCCGGCCATGTCAAGCCAAAGAGCCAGGCATGCCGAGAAAAAGCCAGCTTCCCCTGAGGTGCACACACTAGATTTCCAAGCCTTTGAGAAACAGAAGGAGAAAGCCAAGGGGGCTGCCAACCTTCCTCCGCCCAGAACCACAGAACGGCGGGAGGGCCCCTCACTAAGGGAGAAGATGAGAAACAAGCTATATTCCTTCTCCCGAGACAAGTCCAAGCTCCTATTTGAGTGGGCAACCAGCTACAACAAAATCACACTGCCAGAGCCGAAAAGACCCGACGACCTGAAGAAGAAAGACGACCCGCGCTTTTGCCTGTACCACCGGATGCTTGGGCATACCATTGAAGACTGCTATGTCTTCAAGGATGTTATTGAATCCTTAATCAAGAACGGGGAACTGGACATGGGGGAGCATAAGGTAGACCCCCCGCAACCGCATGAGTTGCCCAGCATAACCTCCACCGTCAACATGGTCTCGTTATACCAGGAGCTGCCCGAGGAGTGGGCGGAGGCCTGCGCCCGCGCCACTTACGAGACTTTTATCATGGCCCCGGCTCAAGACCAAGGAGGTTGGCAAACTATACCCAAAAAGAAGAATAGAAGAGCACGCGTCCCTCGGCCCCCCCCCATGAGTTCATCTGAGGGATGTGACGCCCCCGCCTGCACCACCCCCGGCGAGCCCGGTTTGCCACGACACGGCCCCTCGGCTCGTCATGAGGCGGCCCACTCACAACAAAAAGAGCTCTCTCCCGCGGCGGATGCATAAGAAGACCAGCCCGGCGGTTGAAAGACTCCATGCTATTATTGATGGGCTCGAGGATTATGAACAGCCTGAAATCCAGCCCGTGGAGCTGGAGGAGTATGTCCCCTGGGAGGAGTTTGAGTCACTCGAACTTGCTCCAGGAATAGAATCCGAAGCAGAGAAAGAGCCTCCCCTATGGGGTGAACTTCTCCAAGAGCAGCCGTTGGCTGCAGCAGGAAAGAAGAAGAAGAAGAAGAAGAGAAGACCCAAGGGTAAGAATAAAAAGGAGGTCGTCGTCACCTGCAACACCCTCTCGGCGCTATTCGACACTGCCCTCTCCCTGGAAGAAAAAGAAGAAGAGCCACCCCATGAGCCGACAGAGGTGAATCAAGCTGAAGTGTCCACTTCCCAACACGCCACCAGGTCGGGAAGGAAGTGGGGGCGCCCTCCTCAGGATAACCTCAACATCATGCTCAGGGGAGAACAACCATACCAGGTTCCTGACCCTGAAGTCCGAGGCACCGAGATCCCTCCTCCGTCGGGTCTCTATCCCGGAGGGGCCAGGAGCCGAGGCACCCCTTCATTCGCCGAATTCCTGTTAGCCCGAACGGCAGGGCGGGCGCGTCCCCAGGGGTCTCCTTCGACCAGAGAAGCGAGCAGTTCCCAAGCTCCACCGGCGGCGGCTCCCCCTCAGTCGGAAGAAGAATTTAACGGCATCCTAAACCTTGCCGAATTTATGAAAGAAAAGGAGGAGGCCCCGCCGGCCCCACAGGCTGTGACAGGACCCGCAGAGGAGGCATCCCCTGATCTGACACCCCAGCTACAAGGTGGGGGCAGGCGCGGCAAGCCTGAAGAGATGAAATTACTCAAGGTGCGGGCTGCCGACCGAATAGTCAGACACCTCAAGAAGATCCCGACCTAGTTTACCGTATGGGAGATGCTATCTTTGGACGAAGAAACACGGCAAGCCATCATTGCCGCGCTCCAGACGCCAGCACATCTTGAAGCTTGCCTAGCAGAGATATCACCTGAGGTGGCCGTGGCTTTCACAGAAGATGACATGCTCCTGCCCACCTGCAGCCATAACAGACCCCTCTACATGAAAGGGCAGTTGAACGGCCAGCCTATCAACATGGTCCTGATCGACCCAGGGGCAGCAGTGAATATACTTCCTTACCGGGTGTACCAAAAGCACTACTTTGACGTGCACTGGTTGAGGTCAAAAATGTCAAGATTGTCGATTTTAACCAGAAATGCGAGGTGCCCATGGGGGTTGCAGAGTTCAACTTGACCTTTGATGACTTTACCACCAAGGTCCAGCTCCACGTCATCAACTCCAACACCTCCTATAAGGCGTTGCTTGGCCGGCCCTGGCTACACCAAAACAGAGTGGTGCCCTCCACCATGCATCAATGCATCAAGTACCCCTGTGAGGGGAAGGAAGTCAGAATCTTTGCCGATCTCCGCCCGTTCGAGGTGTTTGAGTGTCATCTGTCAGATGTCAACCTATATCTAGAGAAGACGAAGCAAGCTCCCCAAGCCGCCCAAGACAAGGGAAAGAAGAAAGTGGAGTCTGGAGGCTAGTTTCCTCCGCCACCCCCGGGCTATGTGGCTCTCCCACATGTACCATTCATTGCACAAGAGGGGGGGGGGTATTTAAGGCAGCCCCTCTAGCCATCTACTCTACACCGGGGACGCCTTGCCTCGAAGACCTGCTGGAGGATGTCAGAGTCCCGCCAGGGATCATCAAGCCCATTACAGAAATTGACTGTCAAGTAGCGGAGCAGCTGAGAACTTTTGAAGTGCCTAACCCGGAGGGGCCATCCACTATCTTTTATGTTGCCGGGGAAAAGCCAGTCAGGGAAGACGATGATTGCCGGTTTCCTGACGAGTTGCATGACCCGCACGTCCCCATTGCGGGACTCCCCCACATGACCGACCAGGCAGCCAGAATGGTCAGAAAGCAGAAGATTCCTCCCTACCAGCCCTCCAGCCGGAAGGAAATGTTTGAAAAAATGTGGAGCCCACCAAACCTGGATCGACGACTGCTGTAAATCACCAAGCACCCCGGTCTGGGCTTTTCACTAGAAGATTATTACGAAGCTGATGTGATATCAGTTTCGGCCTTGTCCGACGATGACCCCGCGGAAACTGTAGATTTGCGGGAAGCCCACCAAGATGTATATTTCAGGTCTCTGGCTGAGGAGGCGCAAGACGAAGAAGTGTTCCTTTGGAACCCCCTTCGCCACCGCTGCACGGGGGAGACCTCCTCCTTCCCTGAGGGACCAACCTCGAAGGGTCACACCACCGAGACGCCCTCACATCGGCCTGCTGGCGAAGCAAGGAGCAATAGTATGGGCCATGCCCCGAATTCCCCTCGATACGACCCCGTCATGTACGCCTTGTACCATAGGCAGCAACGGGAAATCGGGATGTTAAAGGCACGGCTGGCTGAGTTGACCTCGCTAGTGACTGACTTGATCCAAAGTTCTCTCCGCCCGTGGGGTGGCCGTATGTCTCGGCCCCGAGACACCAGCCCTGATGTCCCCGTCTGGTCTAGAAGGGAAGCAAGAGACACGGCAAGCCCATTAGCCGGGTGGCCAACCAGGCGAGGCCTGACACTCCAAGAGAAGCTGCAGAAGCCCTACTCTTTCCCAAGAGAGAAGACTCGGGGTATCTTTGACTGGGCCTGCCATTACGGCAAGGTCTCCCTCCCACGGTCCAAGAGGCCGCAGGACACCCGAAGGAATGGGGACCCACTATTTTGTCCCTACCACCAGATGCTGGGGCACGCTATCGAAGACTGCTATGTCTTCAAAGACATTGCTCAAGACCTCATTAATAGGGACGAGCTCAGAATGGGAGATTACGTGGTAGCCCCGCCACGTCCCCACGTGGCGGATAACCCCAGAACAGGAGCCTATACCATATCCATCCAGTACCAGGCGCCTGAAGACGCGGCTACCCCGACCCCCGCCGGAGCTGTCTATGATGAGTACACAGAAGACCCCGAGGTGGCCCTGTGCCTTTCTCCACCAGCGGACCCCACGGACCCGGCGGCTACGGTCCAGGAGGAGTGCGCGGCAAATGCAGCCTCCGCCCCCCTTCATGTGGAACAAGAAGAGGGGGATGCCGTCCTCGAGCCCGAGGACAATGAATATCAAGACTTTGTCGATTTGTCACCAGCCCCGCCGGAAATTGAAAATGGTGGCCAGGCCATAGTCGACGAATTGATTGAGATCAACCTTGGCACCGAAGGTGACCCCAGGCCGACCTTTCTGAGTGCTCTTATGCCCTTACAGGAGAGAGAGCAATACACAAAGCTGCTGCAAGAATTCCGGGATTGCTTTGCCTGGAACTATAAAGAAATTCCCGGGCTCAGCCCCGAGGTGACTCATCACATCTTGGCCATTGATCCCAAGGTGGAACCAGTGAAGCAGTCCCCCCGGCGTATGAGGCCGAAATTGATCAGCCAGATCTGCAAGGAGGTCGACAAGCTCATAGATGTCGGCTTCGTGGCGGAAAACCAATACACCACTTGGTTGGCCAACATCGTACCGGTGAAGAAGAAGAATGGACAGATCAGGATTTGCATGGATTTTCGTGACCTGAATAAAGCCTGCCTAAAAGATGACTTCCCGGTGCCTATCACCGAAGTGATGATTGATGCAACCACTGGCCACGAGGCCTTGTCCTTTATGGATGGATCGTCCGGCTATAACCAAATTTGGATAGCCGATCATGACCAGATTCACACAGCCTTCAGATCGCCCAAGGGGATATTCCACTACAAGAGGATGCCCTTCGGCCTCAAGAATGCCGGTGCTACATATCAGCGGGCGATGACCAAGATCTTCGACGAGCTGCTGTATAGCAAGGTCGAATGCTACATCGACGACCTGGTTGTCAAGACTAAGAAGAGAGCTAAACATCTGAGCGACCTCAGGGTCGTCTTCCAAAGGCTCCGGCTGTATGGGCTGAAGATGAACCCCATGAAGTGCGCCTTCGGCGTGTCCAGTGAAAAGTTCCTCAGCTTTATTATCCGGCACAGAGGGATCGAGATCGACCCCTTCAAGATAAAAGCCATTCAGGAGTTGCCCCCTCCGAAGAGTCTGGGAGAGCTGAGATCCCTACAGGGCCATTTAGCTTACATCCGCATGTTCATTTCCAACCTGTCGGGGCGCTGCCAACCTTTTCACAGATTGATGGTGAAGAATGCACCCTTCGGCTGGGGTCACGAATGCCAGCACGCGTTCGACCAGCTAAAGGAGTACCTGAAGACCCCGCCAGTCCTGGGGGCACCTGTCAAAGGCAGACCGCTTATTCTCTACATAGCAGCCACCGAATATTCATTGGGGGCAATGCTCGCCCAGAATAATGATGAGGGAAAGGAGCATGCTCTCTACTACCTTAGCCGGAGATTGGTGGTAGAGGAAGCCAAGTACACCCCGATTGAGAAAGTCTGCCTTGCCTTGGTCTTCGCAGTCAAGAAGTTGAGGCACTACATGCTGTCCCATGAAGTAAGTTTAATATCCAGAGCTGAGCCCATCAAGCACATTCTCTCCCAGCCTGTCCCGAAGGGGCGCCTTGGCAAGTGGGCCGTGCTGCTCATGGAGTTTGACATCACCTACGTGCCGTAGAAGGCCGTTAAAGGACAAGCCGTCGCAGATTTCTTCGCAGCACACCCTGTGCCCGAAGACTCCCCGTTGGCCACAGAGCTACCCGAGGATGAGACACTGGAGGTGGATCATGTCCAACAAGCTATCTGGCAGCTATACTTTGACGGGGCCTCGAGAACAGAAGCGACCCCGTCCGGACGCGCCAAAGTACGGGCCGGAGCCGGCATCGTCCTCAAATCGCCAGACGGAGAAGTGATGCACACTTCCTGCTGCATTAGCAAGCCCTGCACAAATAATGAAGCAGAGTATGAAGCTCTGATCATCGGCCTCCAGGTGGCCCTCCAAATGGAGATCAAAATGCTCCAAGTATTCGGCCACTCGCTGTTGGTCGTCAAGCAGGTCCAGGGGCAGTTCGACGTCTGGAAACCTGAGTTGCTCCCTTATCACACTAAGGCAAAGGGGCTCATGGAGCGGTTCTACCTCCTCGAGATAGGCCATGTCGCCAGAGGGGAGAATGCACAAGCCGACGCCCTGGCAAAATTGGCAAGCTCACTGGCAGTGCCTTGTGGACGCACTTTTCGACACGCTTATGGCGTTGATTCGTTTATTCAGGTGGTTTCGTCTATTGAGTGCGTGGGCATGCCAGTCACCGAAGTGACAATTTATTCGGACTTCGAAGAGCCCATGGTGCGCTCGATCTGACTTCGTCAGACGATTGTGTGGTTCGTGTCGGGACCAAAACCCGCCGCGCCATAAAGGTCACGACGTCATTTACATCCCCCATACGAGGGAACACCCTTGATTTAATCGCCGAGATTCAGGACCTCATGGCCAGGAAATTAATTACATGAAAGGTCTATTAGGATGTATTGAAACCCCCGTACGAGGGCGAGAGAAAAGCATTCGAGGTCATGTCGGTCGTATACTGACCATTTAATATTCGGACGAGTGTCCGTCTCGGGAAAAGCGCGATTGTCGCGGGAAGACCGGAGCACATATATGCCAGATATGGCAATTTATTGTTCAGAAGAACGGAAAACGTTCGGCTAAACCTCGTTAGAGCGGTCGAAAATCGGTAAATCTGTTGGCCCGGTGCAAGAGCAAGCTGCGACCATACTGCGGTGGGGCCCCCCCGCGGTCGAAACAGGACTTGCGTGAGCGTCATTAATATTTCCGGTGCCCGGGGGGGGGGGCAACGGGGGAATATCCCTTTCAATCGGCTGAGAAGCCCTGTGTCTAGGGAAGCGGACGTTCAAAACGTGTCGGTCATTCAGGAGACCGTTTAATGTTCGGACGGGCGTCCGGTATTGGGAATATCGTAATCGTCGCGGAAAGGACCGAGAATGTATGTGTGCCGGGACGCGGCAAATTTTATTATTCCGAGACACTGAAAACGTTCGGTTGAATCTCGGTTATTGTACCCGAAATCCTTGAATCTATTGGCCCGGTGCGAGATCGAGTCAGGACCATGCCGGGGGCGCCTCCCGTGATCCAAACGGGGGCTCGCGTGGGCAGCGTTAATATTTCCGGTGCCGGAGGGCAACGGGGAAGGGTCCGGGACTAGACTCCAGAACCGAAAACGTTTTCGAAAGGAGCGGGCTGTGGACCGAGGGTACGAGCCAGATGATGACCATGATCGGGACAGGCTCGAGGTCTAAGTATGACCCGCGGAGGTCTTATTGATGTTCCCATGGAAGGAGTCCAGGGTGGCGAGAGCCGTCTCGTTCTATTCCGATTCTGTCGGTCACTCGCGGACCTTTTCATGTTCGGGCAAGGGCCCATATTGAAAGTACGACTTGGGTGGAACGACCCCGTGCAAATGTATGCCGAGTTTACGGTAATTTCAATGAAGAGCGGGAGCAATCCCGTTAAAACGAATCGATTTAACAAGCTATCGGCCCTGAACAACGCCGGCTCACGACCACGTCGGAGGGAGCCGTCGGCCATATTGGTTGCTCACGGGTCTTTTCATGTTCGGACGTAGGTCCGTAATAAGAATGCGGCAGGAATCGAGGTGAATCCGTTCAAATGTCTGCCGATTGTGCGGCAATTTTAGTAGCGGCTCAGAAGGGATCCAGCCTGAGAAACGAGTCCGGTTTAATCAGAATGTCGACCTGAGACGAGGTCGGGTCATGGCCATTTCGGGATAAATTTCCAAGACTCAGACCCAGCTGCAAGGGCGACATTGTTGTTCCTTCAGCGCCGGGTCACGAGAGAGACGAGGCTGCAAAGCGGGTTGCATTATTTTATTATTTTTTGAGGAATGTCATCATTATCATTTGTTAATTTATATATATCTTTGAGTGAATTCTTTATTACTATTTATTCATTTTTTCTGTGATTTATTCATTTACTATTGTTATTATTAGGTTTGTTATTATTTTTGTTCGTTTTATTATCATTCATTTGCGTGTCATTTTTTTATTAAGTTTGTTATCATTATTCATTCATCTCTGTCATCATTTATTGGTCTAATTATTATTATTGTTATTATTTATTTGAAGCTTATTATTTATTGTTTGTTCATTTATTATTCTTATTATTTATACATTTTTGAATGTGTTATTATTTATTATTATTATTATTATTATTATTACTCATATTTTCTGGAGAGAGAATGGGCCATTAGAGGGCTAAAAGGGGTGTACCGCCGAAGGGCTGAGGGCGTGCCGCTGAAGGGCTAGGAGGGTGTACCGCTGAAGGGCCTGGGGGTGTGCCGCTGGAGGGCTAAGGGGAGTGTGCCTGCTGAAGGGCCTGGGACGTGTGCCGCTGGAGGGCTAGAAGAGTGTGCCGCTGAGGCAGGGGTGTGCCGCTGGAGGGTTGAAATGGTGTGCCGTTGAGGGCCAAGGGGTGTACCGCTGGAGGGCCAGGGGGTGTGCCGCGAAGGGCGCGAGTGGGCGTACCGGTGAAGGGCCTGGGGGCTGTGCCGGTGAAGGGCCTGGGGTTGTGCCGGTGAAGGGCGTGCCGGCCAAGGGTGGCTGGAGGGTGTACCGGCGAGGGGCATGGGAGTCCGCTTCTCTTCCATTTCTTTTAAGGCTTTTCTTTTCTTCTTTTCTTTTCTCTCTTGATTTTATTAAGTTTTGCATGGGTTTCTTCTTTTCTTCTCTTGATTAATCTTCATTCTTTCTTTTGTGAGGGCGGATGTTCAAGTTGTTTAGTTGTTATTCGATTTGGTTCTCTTTACGTTGACTGTGGTTCCGTTGCGTCGGTTAAAGCATTTTACCGTTGTTCTTTTCGTTTGTTTGTTGCTGTCTTTTATCTTTTAATGTATTATAATTTCTAACGAAAATTCGGCAAGCATCTCCCCTTAACCCGAGCGTAAGGGAGATAAAGGGAACGCGCCCACACGGAGTGGCGGAACCAACTGGAGGTGGGCGCCCGAGGGCAACAACACCTTTATAGAACCTCGGAAAACGCGAAGCAAACAAAGAACGGAAGGCTTCCAATACTAGACGGGGTGGGCTGGGGCTAACCAAAGCATATCGGCCAAGGATGAGCTCGGGGTGTACCGCTGGAGCCCCACAAGGGGGAGGTGTGCCGCTGAGGGCCACTGGGTGTACCGGCCAAGGGCCGAAGGAGTGCGCCGCTAAGGGCTAAAAAGGGTGTATCGAGGAAGGCCAAGTGGGCCGTGCCGGCGAAGGCCCCCCGGGGCGTACCGGGGAAGCACCAAGGGGGGAAAGTGTGCCGCTAAGGGCCACCATGGGGTGTGCCGGCCAAGGAGCCGGACGGGTGTGCCGCTGAGGGCTGAAAAGGGTGTACCGGTGAAGGCCATTGGGGCCGTGCCGGCGAAGGTCGCCCAGGGCGTATCGGGGAAGAGCCACAGGAGGGCTATTGGACGTTGGGTGTTCAAGAGGGGAAAGAGGGTTAAAGGCCAAGGGTGGGCTGCTGGATGTGGGGTGTTCAGGAAGCGGGAAGGCCAAGGAGGAAAGATCGCCGTCGGAGGCCAAACCGATGGGGAAGACGAGGCGGAGGAAGAGCATGATCAGACGCAAGCAAAAATACCCGAACAAACGAAGACAACAGAAGATCCCAAAAGGGGTTTTTATTCAAAAGGAAAAGGGGCCACAAACGGCCACATACATTGCAAAGGGAAAGAGAGAGGAGAAAAGCGAAAAGCAAATATTGCGTGGGGGAGGGGGAACGGGATACAATAGGGAAGAGGGATGGAGTGTGAGCTCCTCCCCCTCCTTCTCTTCTTCTCTTCTCTTTGCTCGGGCGGCAGCGGACGGAGTAGCCGGGAGGAGGCAGAGGCTTTCCCCCCCCCCCCCCTTCTCATCTTCTCTTCCCCCTTCTCCTCCCTTCTTCTTCTCTTCTTCTTTTCATTTCTACTCTTCTCGTGTCCCTCCCTGGCTCGCCTCTCTCTTTCGCCAAGGAAGGAGAGGGGTTTTTATACCCCACACGGCGGAAGCGTCCGAAGGCGGGAAGCGTCCCGGGGGACATTTAATGGGAGTTGACTCCCTCGTCCTGGGTGGCAGGAGGAGCAGGCTGCGTGGCCCAACGATCGGCTGACACCTCGACGGCTCGCTGCGCGCCAAGGATACGTAGGGCATGGGCTTTCACGTAGTTCCGCCGCGTTGAAAAGCCTTCACGCTGTGCCGTTGGCGGGCTGCACAAGCGTGCCGTAGGAGGGCCAAAAAGGCGTGCCGCTGAGTGGCCAAAAGGCTGTGCCGCTGAGGGGCCAAATGGCCGTGCCGCTGAAGGGCCAAATGGCCATGCCGCTGAGAGCGTTGAGGGTGTGCCGCTGAGCGGCCTGGGGGCTGTGCCGCTGAAGACTCCCCCCTGGGGTGTGCCGTTGAAGGGCCATGGAGAGCGTGCCGCTGAGCGGCCTGGGAAGTGTGCCGTGGAAGGCATGTGAGGGCGTGCCGTTGAAGGGGCTGAGGACGCGCCACTGAAGGAGCCCAAGGGGCGTGCCGTTGAAGGGGGCGGCCAGGGCGTGCGCTGAGCAGCCTGGTGTGCCGCTGAGGGGCACATGGCCGTGCCGCTGAAGGGCTAAATGGGCAGTTTGGAGCCCGTTGTGAGCACGAGTTGTGGTCCGTTTAATTTTCTTCGAGGCCCATGGGTTATGGGGCTCTTGTTGGTTGATTTCTCTTCACCGTCGTGACTCCGGAGACGGCTTCACGACAGTGTGCATATTGGGGAGTCCGGACGATTAGTCTCTCCGGGGCTTCTTCACTCGGTGCCCTTGTTGATGCGAGGCCGGGCATGATATTTGGGTTTGCAATTGCAATTTTTTTTGGTGTCCACAAATGCCCCCCACCCACGGGTAGCGCGGGCGAAGGATGAGCCGGGCGGTGCCCGCGGGTGTACTTGTCTCTTTTCTCTTCGTCGATGCCGACGGGATGTTGAGAGCTGGCGTAACATGTTGGTCTCGTCTTCTCTTCGTCAGTGCCGACGGGGTGTCGGGAGCCGACGTGGTATGCTCGTCTCTTTGTTTCTTCGTCAGCGCCGACAGTGTGCCGGGGGCTGACATGGCATGGTATGCTGACCTTTTTGTCTCTTCGTCAGTGCCGACAGGGCGTCGGGTGCTAACATGATATGCTGGTCTCTTTGTCTCTTCGTCAGCGCCGACAGGGTGCCGGGGGCTGGCCTGATATGTTGATCTCTTTTTCTCTTCGTCAGTGCCGACAGTGTGTCGGGAGCTGACATGATATGTTGATCTCTTGGTCTCTTCGCCAGTGCTGACAGGGTGTTGGGAGCTGGCCTGGTTTGTTGTTCTCTTGGTCTCTTCACCAGTGCCGACAGGGTGTCGGGAGCTGACCTGGTTTGTTGGCCTCTTTGTCTCTTCATCAGCGCCGACGGGATGCCGGAACTGAAGCTGTATATTGGTCTCTTCATCAGTGCCGACGGGGTGCTGGGGACTGAACTTGTATATTGGTCTCTTCATCAGTGCCGACGGGGTGCCGGGGACTGAAGTTGTATATTGATCTCTTCATCAGTGCCGACGGGGTAGCCGGGGACTGAACTTGTATATTGGTCTCTTCATCAGTGCCGACGGGGTGCGGGGACTGAAGTTGTATATTGGTCCCTTCATCAGTGCCGATGGGGTGCCGGGGACTGAAGTGGTATGTTGGTCTCTTTGTCTCTTCGTCAGCGCCGACAGGGTGCCGGGGGCTGGCCTGATATGTTGATCTCTTTTTCTCTTCGTCAGTGCCGATAGGGCGTCGGGTGCTGACATGATATGCTGGTCTCTTTGTCTCTTCGTCAGCGCGACAGGGCGTCGGGTGCTGACATGGCTTATTGGTCTCTTTTTCTCTTCGTCAGTGCCGACAGGGCGTCAGGTGCTGACATGATATGCTGGTCTCTTTGTCTCTTCGTCAGCGCCGACAGGGCGTCAGGTGCTGACATGGCTTGTTGGTCTCTTCTTCTCTTTTTTCATTATTACCGACAGGGCGTCGGGAGCTGCAGTAGCATGTTGGTCTCTTTGTCTCTTCGTCAGTGCCGACAGGGCGTCGGGTGCTGACATGGTGTTGTCTCTTGGTCTCTTTTGTCAGTGCCGACAGTGTGTCGGGAGCTGACATGATATGTTGATCTCTTGGTCTCTTCGCAGTGCCGACAGGGTGTCGGAGCTGGCCTGGTTTGTCCTTTTTCTCTTGGTCTCTTCGCCAGTGCCGACAGGGTGTCGGGAGCTGGCCTGGTTTGTTTTTTTTCTCTTGGTCTCTTCGCCAGTGCCGACAGGGTGTCGGGAGCTGGCCTGGTCTGTTGATCTCTTGGTCTCTTCGCCAGAGCCGACAGGGTGTCGGGAGCTGGCCTGATATGTTGGTCTCTTTTTCTCTTTTTCTTTCTTTCCTTCTCTCTTTTCTCTTCTTCTCTTCTTTTTCTTCTCTTCTTCTCCCTTTTTTTGTCATCTCCTTTTTTGTCCTTTTTCTTGTTGTTTTTTTGTTTCTTCTCTTCTTCCCTTCTTTTCCTTTCTCTTCTTTTTCTCTTTTCTCTCTTTTTTTTGAAGAACTCCAGGTGGCTGTTGGCGTGGACGCCAATGATATAAAAGTTGTCGGCACAGTGGCCGATAATTGAAAGCTGTTACATGGGGGCTAATAACTGAAAAGCTGTCGACCGAAGGCCGATGATTAAAAGCTGTCGGCTCAGGGGCCGATAATCGAAAGCTGTTGGCATGGGAGCCAATAATTGAAAAGCTGTCGACCCATAGGCCGATGGTTGAAAAGCTGTCGGCTCAGGGGCCGATGATTGAAAGCTGTCGGCTCAGGGGCCGATAATCGAAAGCTGTTGGCATGGGAGCCAATAATTGAAAAGTTGTCGACCCGAAGGCCGATGATTAAAAAGCTGTCGGCTCAGGGGCCGATGATTGAAAAGCTGTCGGCTCAGGGGCCGATGATTGAAAGTTGTCGCTCAGGGGCCGATATCGAAAGCTGTTGGCATGGACCAATATAAAAGCTGTCGACCCCAAGGCCGATGATTAGAAAGCTGTCGGCTTAGGGGCCGATGATTGAAAAGCCGTCGGCTCAGGGCCGATGATTGAAAGGCTGTCGGCTCAGGGGGCCGATAATTGGATAGCTGTTGGCATAGGACCCAATGATTGAAAGATGTCGGCTCAGGGGCCGATAAGTGAGGCCAAAATAGCCAAGGCTGGAAGCGGCTTCAAGAGCTGAAGTTGCGAAAGGCGAGCCACGAGGGCAGAGAGAAGGGTTTATCGATGCAAAAGGGATGTTCGTCGCCCGAAGGGACGGAGAGAAGAGTTTTATTTTGTTGATTCAAAGTGCACCGGGGGATACCGGTTATGAAACCGGACTCGGGAAAGTGGCCGCAAGGGCCGAAGTTGGTGTTACGGAAGCGGGCCGTGCAGGCCCGAATTCTGGGGAGCAGGCCGTGAAGGCCGAAATTCTGGGAAGCAAGCCGTAAAGGGCCGAATTCTGGGAAGCAGGCCGTGAAGGGCCGAATTCTAGGAAGCAGGCTGCAAGAGCCAAAGATATTGGGAAGCGGGCTGCAAGAGTCGGAGATGTTGGGAAGCGGGCTGCAAGAGCAAAATTATGGGAAGCAAGGCTGCGGGAGCCAAATCGGGGAGCAGGCTACGAGAGCCGAATTGGGAAGTAGGCCGCGAAGGCTAAAGGTAAGCAGGCTACAAGAGCCAAAGATATTGGGAGGCAGGCGCAAGAGCCGAAAGTATGGGAAGCGGGCCGTGAAGGCCGAAATTATGGGCAGGGCCACGAAAACCGAATTGGGAAAGCGGGCCATGGAGACCGAGGTAAGCAGGCTACAAGAGCCAAAGTTGGGAAGCGGGCCGTGAAGGCCGAAATTATGGGCAGCGGCCGTGAAGGCCGAATTCTGGGAAGCAGGCCGTGAAGGCCAGAATTGGGAAGCGGGCCATGAAGGCCGAAATTAAGGCGTAAGATGTGAAAGCCCAAATCGGGGAAGCGGACTACGGAAGCCGGAGTTGGGAGATTAACGAGCCGTGAGGGCAAGAGGTAGGCCATGGGGGGCCAAGATTGGGCTCTACGAGCCAGAGCTGGGAAAGTAGGCTGCGATAGCCGAAATTGAGTTCGTTGCATACGCACATTCTTGTTATTTTATTGTTATTATACTTTTTTATTATTTTTATGTTGTTTTATTTGTTTTTTTATTATTTTTTTAAGCATGCAAGCATTCTTTAGCAGGCATAACATAAATATAAGTAAGGCGGCTCCCTCTATAGGGGATAGGATAGGGACGTCGCCCGTAATTCGTAGATGCGGTGCGGGCCGCGAGGCACAATCGAGGGGTGGTGCACCCGTCAAGAGGATATCGCACGTCTTGCATGCATAGCCTAAATTCACGCATTTCACCCGAGGCAATTCTATGTGGCGTGGCAGTGCAAATGTGTGAACAAAGAGCCCTAACCACAGGGATATGCAGGTTTTCCTCGTGACACTCGAGGATCACTCTAGCGCCTACACATATGTTTCAGGCTTTCGACTTTCGGTAGCTTCACACAGCCCCCATCTGTTTACTTTGGTAGCGGATTTCACCGTTCAGCGCGAGTCTCCTCATGTGTCTCAATGGGGATTCCCGGCTACTAGGATTCATCCTCATTATAATTCTATTACGGATTCCACCGTTTGACGCGAGTCTCCTCATGTGTCTCAATGGGGATTCCCGGCTAATAGTTTCATCCTTATTATAATTCGCTTCACCATTTCGCGCGAGTCTCCTCATGTGTCTCAATGGGGATTCCCGGCTACTCGGATTCACGTGTCTCTCTCTTTTCTTTCTTTTTCTCTCTCTCTTCTTTTTTTCTCTTTTTTCTTCTTCTTTTTTTTTACAGTGGGGGTAGGCAGCTTTTTCCTCACGATTACCTATCACGCGAGTGCAGGAATTCAAGTCTCCGTAGAGCGCTAAGAAGAAATTCGGGCAATCCCTATAGTTGAAGGCTATTGAACACATCAAGTGCTAAGTGTGGGAGTGTTGCCCCGGGTTTATTTTGTGAGTTGGGCTTAGCGATTCAGCCATGACTCTTCCCCTTGGCGTGTGCACGCGCCATGGTTGGGGTTCCCTTCGAGCGTGCGCCGCGACGTATGTGCATCCGGAATCAGAGCGATATTATTATTATAGCGAGGAAACACGGTCCTAGAAAATTCCAAGGAGGTGTATTATTATATATTAAGCAAGCATGCAAACAGGGCACTCAAGCATTCTCTTCTTTTGTTTCCGTTTTCTTTTTTGTGTGTGTTTGTTTTATTATTATTTTTTTTTGTGTTGTTTTTTTTGTTTTTGTTTGTTTGTTTTTTTTTTGCATAAGAAAATATTGTTGTTACGTATAAGTGTAGTGGTAGTAAAGATATTAGGGAGGCAGACCGCAAAAGGGCCGAGAGGATATTAGGGAAGCGGGCTGCAAGAGCCGAAGTTATGGGATGCGGGCCGCGAAGGCCGAATTCTGGGAAGCAGGCTACGAGAGCCAGACTTGGGAAGCAGGCCACTAAGGCCAAATGTAAGCAGGCTGCAAGAGCCAAAGCTGGGAAGCAGGCTGTGAAAGCCGAGGGGAAGCAGGCTGCGAGAGCCAAAGTTGGGAAGCGGGTCACGAGGGCCGAAGTTTGGGAAGCAGGCTACAAAAGCCAGGATCTGGGAAGCAGGCTATAAAAGCCGAAGGGAAGCAGGCTGCAGGAGCCAAAATTATGGGAAGCGGGCCACGAAGGCCGAATTCTGAGAAGCAGGCCGTGAAGGCCGAATCTTGGGGAGCAGGCTGCAAGAGCCAAGGATAATGAAAAGTAAGCTAAAAAGCCAAGGGATATTGGCGAGCGGCCACAAGGGCCAAAGGTTGGGGGAGCAGGCTACGAGAGCCAACATTGGGAAGCAGGCCACAAAGGCCAGAGGGAAGCAAGCTACGAGAGCTAGAGATAAGCAGGCCACGAGGGCCGAACTTTGGGAAGCAGGCTACATGAGCCAGGATCTGGGAGGCCTTTGTCGGTTTAACGCCCCGTCGGCGGAAGGTCTAGTCGGTTTAACGCCCCGTCGGCGGAAGGTCTGGTTGGTTTCTGTTTGCTGGGTGGCTGAAGGTCGGAGGTAAAAGTTCATCTCGTGACTCTTCTTTCTCTTCTTTTCTTCCTCTTTTATGAGGAGAGGCGGGTGCAAAGACCATGTTTGCCTCGTGATCATTTCCTTCTTTTCTTCTCTTCTTTTGTGTGAAGAGGCGGGTTCAAGGACCGTGTTCGCCCCGTGACTGTTCTTTCTCTTCTTCTCTTCTTCTTTTATAGGGAGGCAGGTGCAGAGACCATGTTCGCCTCGTGACTGTTCTTTCTCTTCTTCTCTTTTTCTTTTATGGAGAGGCAGGTGCAGAGACCATGTTCGCCTCATGTCTCTTTTTGTTTCTTCTCTTCTTCTTTTGTAGAGAGGCGGGTGCAAGGACCATGTTTGCCTCGTGATCATTTCTTTCTTTTCTTCTCTTCTTCTTTGTGATGAGGCGGGCTCGAAGACCACGTCTGCCTCATGTGTCTTCTTTTTGGTTCTGCTCTTCTTCTTTTGTGTGAAGAGGCGGGTCGAGGGACCACGATTGTCTCATGTGTCTTTTCTTCCTCTTCTTCTCTTTTTTTGTGTGTGATGAGGCGGGCTCGAAGACCACGTCTGCCTCGTGACTCCTTTTTTTCTTCTTTTTCTTTATGGGATGAGGCGGGCTCGAAGACCACGTCTGCCTCGTGTGCCCCTTTTTTCTTTTCTTTTCTGCTCTTCTTTTCTCATTAACGCTTCCGTGCTGGAGTGTATTTCTCTTAATGTGCCCCCAGGTTGGGGTGTAGCTTCATTGGTGTGCATCCCCCCTGAGGGGTGTGCTTTGCCTCTTTGCTTCTGTGCCCCCAGGCGGGGTGTATTTTTTGCTTCTATGTCCCCAGACCAGGGTGTGTTTTTTTAATGCCCCCGAGGCGGGGTGTAGCTCTCTTCAAATGTCCCCATGGTGGGGTATACTCTTCACGGCTTCTATGCCCCCAGGCGGGGTATGTTTCTTCTTCGTATGCCCCTGGTACGGGGCGTGTCTTTTGTTTCTTATACCCCCCCCCCATGGCGGGGGTGAATTCTGCTTCTTCTACCCCTGAAGGCGGAGGAGTGCTTCTCTTCATATGTCCCCGGCACGAGGGTGTATCTCTTGCTTCTTATGCCCCCCCTGAAGCCGGGGTGCATCTCTTTACGGCTTCTATGCCCCCGAAGCAGGGTATGTTGTTTCTTCAAATGCCGCTTGGGCGGAGTATATCTTTCTTCTTATGCTCCCAGATCGGGATGTATGTCTCTTCGCTTCCGTGTCCCGGGTCAGGGTAGATGCCTCTATTTCTTATGCGCCAAGGGCAGAGTGTAATTCTTTTGCCCCCGAGCTGGGGTAGGTGCTTCTGCTTCTTATGCGCCAAGGGCGGAGTGTATTTTTTGTGCCCCCTGAGCGGGGTGGACGCTCTGCATGTGTCCCCGGGTCGGGGTGCAGCTTTGTCTCCCATGGAGGGGGTGTGTTGTTTCTTCAAAAGCCCCCAGACCAGGGTGTATTCTTCTCTTTCTTATACTCCCGAGGCGGGAGGGGTTCTCTTCATGTGCCCCCGTGGCGGGATGTGCTTCTTTCTTCAAGTGTCCCCAGGCCGGGGTGAATTCTTTTGCTTCTTCCCAGACACACCGGGGGGGATGTTTGCTTCTTGTGCTCCAAGGTGGGGTGTATTGTTGCTTTTGATGCCCCCAAGGTGGGGCGCATTGCTGCTTCTGATGCCCCAGAGCGAGGTATCCCCTTTTTTTTATATGCCCCGGCACGGGGTGTATTCCGCTTCTAGTGCCCCCAGAGTGGAGTGTATTGCCGCTTTTGATGCGGGGTGTAGTTCTTGCTTTTTTATGCACCCGAGGCGGGGTGAATTCTTCTTCTTTGTTTACGTGCCCCCATATCGGGGTGTATTCCTCTCTTCATATGCTTCCCTAAGCCGAGGGATGTTGTCTGTTCTGCTTCAGATGTCCTCCCCGGGGGGGTGCATGTTGCTTCATGGACTCCGAGCCTGGGGTATGCTCCTTCAAAGGTCCCTAAGCCGGGGTGGATTCTCTTTTCTTCTCATGCTCCCAAGGCGGGATGTAGCTTCTTCAAGTACCCCTAAACCGGAGCGTATTCTTTATGGCTTCTATGTCCCCTGGCGGGGTATGCTTCTTCTTCAAATACCCCTAGGCCGGGGTGGACTTCTCTTCACATGCCCCTGAGTCGGAGCGTGTTCTTTATAGCTTCTATGCCCCCAGGCGGGGTATACTTCTTCTTCAAATACCCCCGAGACGGGGGTGTGTTTCTTGGCTTCATATGCCCCGGTCGTGGGGTATATCTTTTGTTTCTTATGCTCCCGAGCTGGGATGTAACTTCTTGGCCTCATATGCTGCCGAGGCGAGGGGTATGTTGCTTCATGTGCCCTCGGGGGAGATGCATTTTACCTCTACTGCCCCGTGGCGGGGTATATCTCTTGGCTTCTTACGCCCCCAAGGTGGGGTGTGTTTTCTTCTTGTGCCCCCGGGGTGGGGTGGAATTCTCTTCAGTTACCCCTGAGCCGGGGTTGATTCTTCTGCCTCTTATGCCCCAAGGTAGGGTGCACTTCTCTTCATATGCCACCTAAGCCGGGGTGCAACTCTGCTTCTTCTCATGACCCCAGGCCGGGGCAGTCTCTTCTTCTTATGCTCATGTGTTCCCGCATCGGGGTGTATTCTTTCTTCACGTGCTCCCTAAGCCGGGGAATATTGTGTGTTCTGCTTCAGATGCCCCCCGAGCGAGGTATATATATATATGTTACTTCATGGGACCCTGAGGACGGGATGTATTCCTTCTTCGAATGCCCCTAGGTCGGGGTTGATTCTTCTCTTCTTATGTTCCCGAGGCGGAACGTAGCTTCTTCAAATGCCCCTGATCCGAGGCGTGTTCTTTACGGCTTCTATGCCCCCAGGCGGGGTATATTTTTCTTCAAATACCCCCAAGACGGGGGTGTGATTCTCCCGCTTCCTCTTCCCCAGAGTGGGGTATACTTCTCTTTGTATTCCCCTAAACCAGGGTGTATTCTTTTCGCTTCATATGCCCCAGGGTGGGATGCGCCTTCTGCTTCTCATGACCCCGGGATAGAGTGTATTCGCTTCATGTGCCCCCGACACGAGGGTGTATCTTTGCTTTTTATGCCCCCCCCGGGGGGGGGGATTCTTCTTCTTCTGCCCGACACGCCGGGGAATGTTTGCTTCTTGTGCCCCGAAAGTGGGGTGTGTTCTTGATGGCTCCTGTGCCCCCGTCGATGGGGTGTATTTTTCTTCTTCAAATTCCCCTAAGACGGGGTGTATTCTTTGTCGCTTCATGTACCCCCGAGTAGGGGTGAATTCTTTTCTTCTTACGCCCCCATGGCGGGGTATGTCTTTTGCTTCATGTGCCCCCATATCGGGGTGTATTTCTCTTCTTCAAATGCCCCTAAGCTGGGGTGCAACTCTATGTCTTCTTATGTCCCCAGGTCATGGCGGATTCTTCTCAAATGCCCCGAAGCCTGGGTGTAGCCTTTGCTTTGTGCCCCTCAGTCGGGGCGGATTCTCTTCATGTGCCCCTGGGAATGGGGTGTAATCTCTTTTTTTTGCCTCTTATGCCCCCGTAGCAGGGTATATATCTTCTTCTTATCCCCCATGGCGGATATATGCATGCTCTCTTCAGGAGTGGTGGCCGTGCTTGGCATCATTGCTATAAAGCATTCCCCACAGCGGGCAGCCATTCACCAAGTACGATTGTGGCTCGCTGGGTCTTTTAACAGCCACTCGAGGGGCCGTCTTGTGCCGGATGGAGGCAGCAAGAGGAGGAATGAGCGGGGTCATTACACCACGGACTCGGAGCCTCCTAGAGTCGGGCGGGATGCCGGGTTTCTTCTTGCTCTTTTAGTCGGCGACGCTGGCCCGACTTTTCTTCTTTCTCTTTTTCTTCTCTTTTTTTTCCTCCTTTTTTTTCTTCTATTCTTCTCTCTTTTTTTTGTCCCTTCTTCTCTTCTCTTCTTTTTTGTATGATTGACCAGGGTGGGGGTGCAGGAGAGCGCTCACCCCCTCAGGGAGGGGATGAGTGGTTCGCTCCACCGCATCAACCCCACAGTGGTAATCTTTGTTCAGCACGGGTCTCGACGGACGTGGCCGTACAACCCTCTATTGCCAATTCTTTCTCTTCTCTTTTTTTTTGCTTCTTTCTTTTCTCTTTTTTTTTCTTTTCTTCTTTTCTACCTTTCTTCCTTTCTTCTTTCTTCTTTCTTCTTTTCTCTCTTTCTTCTTGAGGGAAACGGGGGGCTTGATTTCCCCTCCCTTCTGTTCTCTTTCTCTTATCTTCTCTTCCCTTTTTTTCTTATAACAGCCCCCATGATTCTTGGAAGCTGCATATGCTTCGAAGCAGCGTTCTCGAGGCCGCGAAGGCAGCTGCACCGAGCCAGGCTTTTCTCCCCATAGGACTGGCGAAGACAGCACCTGCAATTCATCAAAGCAAGCAAACGTCGTTTATTAGGGGGCCATGAGGCCCTGAATCCCGGCGAAGAGATGAAGGGTGGTTTGGTCCCACCGGGTGTGCCAGACTTGTGGACGCACTTTTCGACACGCTTATGGCGTTGATTCATTTATTCAGGTGGTTTCGTCTATTGAGTGCGTGGGCGTGCCAGTCACCGAAGTGACAATTTATTCGGACTCCGAAGAGCCCATGGTGCGCTCGATCTGACTTCGTCAGACGATTGTGTGGTTCGTGTCGGGACCAAAACCCGCCGCGCCATAAAGGTCACGACGTCATTTACATCCCCCATACGAGGGAACACCCTTGATTAATCGCCGAGATTCAGGGCCTCATGGCCAGGAAATTAATTACATGAAAGGTCTATTAGGATGTATTGAAACCCCCGTACGAGGGCGAGAGAAAAGCATTCGAGGTCATGTCGGTCGTATACTGACCATTTAATATTCGGACGAGTGTCCGTCTCGAGAAAAGCGCGATTGTCGCGGGAAGACCGGAGCACATATATGCCAGGATATGGCAATTTATTGTTCAGAAGAACGGAAAACGTTCGGCTAAACCTCGGTTAGAGCGGTCGGAAACTGGTAAATCTGTTGGCCGGTGCAAGAGCAAGCTGCGACCATACTGCGGTGGGCCCCCCGCGGTCGAAACAGGACTTGCGTGAGCGTCATTAATATTTCCGGTGCCCGAGGGGGCAACGGGGGAATATCCCTTGAATCGGCTGAGAAGCCCTGTGTCTAGGGAAGCGGAGTTCAAAACGTGTCGGTCATTCAGGAGACCGTTTAATGTTCGGACGGGCGTCCGGTATTGGGAATATCGTAATCGTCGCGGAAAGACCGAGAATGTATGTGTGCCGGGCGCGGCAAATTTTATTATTCCGAGACACTGAAAACGTTCGGTTGAATCTCGGTTATTGTACCCGGAAATCCTGAATCTATTGGCCCGGTGCGAGATCGAGTCAGGACCATGCCGGGGGCGCCTCCCGTGATCCAAACGGGGCTCGCGTGGGCAGCGTTAATATTTCCGGTGCCGAGGGCAACGGGGAAGGGTCCCGGGACTAGACTCCAGAACCGAAAACGTTTTCGAAAGGAGCGGGCTGTGGACCGAGGATACGAGCCAGATGATGACCATGATCGGGACAGGCTCGAGGTCTAAGTATGACCCGCGGAGGTCTTATTGATGTTCCCATGGAAGGAGTCCAGGGTGGCGAGAGCCGTCTCGTTCTATTCCGATTCTGTCGGTCACTCGCGGACCTTTTCATGTTCGGGCAAGGGCCCATATTGAAAGTACGACTTAGGTGGAAACGACCCCGTGCAAATGTATGCCGAGTTTACGGCAATTTCAATGAAAGAGCGGGAGCGAATCCCGTTAAAACGAATCCGATTTAACAAGCTATCGGCCCTGAACAACGCCGGCTCACGACCACGTCGGAGGGAGCCGTCGGCCAT
>JAHNEJ010000124.1:0-266701 GCA_022559845.1 Amorphophallus konjac | reverse complement strand
AGAGTTGAGAGGAGTTGAGGGCGCAGTTGCAGGAGCTGCTGGACAAGGGGTATGTTCGTCCTAACTTTTCCCCTTGGGGTGCGCCTGTGTTGTTTGTGAAGAAGAAGGACGGTAGTCTGCGGCTATGCATTGACTATCGACAGCTGAATGAAGTGACCATTAAGAACAAGTATCCGTTGCCACAGATTGATGATTTGTTCGACCAGCTCCAGTCTGCGCGAGTGTTCTCGCGGATTGATTTGCGGTCCGGTTACTATCAGCTGAGAATTCGTGAGTCCGATGTGGAGAAGACTGCTTTCAGTACGAGGTACGGGCATTATGAGTTTTTGGTGATGCCGTTCGGGCTCACCAATGCCCCAGCAGCCTTCATGGACTTGATGCAGAGGGTGTTTCATCCGTATTTAGACCAGTTCGTGGTCATCTTCGTGGATGGCATCCTTGTTTATTCGTAGTCTGCCGAGGAGCACGCGTACCATTTGGGTGTGGTGCTGCAGACGTTGCGGGATCACCAGTTGTATGCGAAGCTCAGCAAGTGCGAGTTTTGGCTCGGCGAGGTGCACTTTCTGGGGCACGTGATTTCTGGTGATGGTATTTCCGTGGACTCCGCCAAGGTCGAGGCAGTAAT
Organism: Amorphophallus konjac; assembly: GCA_022559845.1. Lineage (NCBI taxonomy): Eukaryota > Viridiplantae > Streptophyta > Magnoliopsida > Alismatales > Araceae > Amorphophallus > Amorphophallus konjac. The sequence continues at coordinate 266,076 of JAHNEJ010000124.1, read as the reverse complement.
GCAGTGGCCGAGGCCGAGGTCGATGACGGAGATCCGGAGTTTCTTGGGGATTACGGGCTATTATCGCCGATTTATCCATGATTTTTCTCGTATTACGACCCCGATGATAGGCTCACGCGGAAGGATGTGCCTTTCGTCTGGTCTGAGGAGTGTGAGCAGAGCTTCAGGGAACTGAAGAGATTGCTCACCTCGGCTCCGGTGTTGGTTTTACCTTCTGGATCGGGAGGTTTCGTGGTGTGTACAGATGCTTCTGGCATTGGATTGGGAGCTGTGTTGATGCAGTATGGTAGAGTGGTGGCTTATGCATCTCGGCAGCTAAAGCCCCACGAGGAGAACTACCCTACCCATGACCTTGAGTTGGCGGCGGTGATCTTCGCGCTGAAGATCTGGAGGCATTGTCTGTACGGCGAGAAGTTCGAGGTGTTCACTGACTATCAGAGTTTGAGGTATGTCTTCTCGCAGAGGGACCTGAACCTCAGGCAAAGGCGTTGGATGGAATTCATGAAGGATTATGACTTCACCTTGTCTTATCAGCCAGGCAGGATGAATGTCGTCGCCGATGCTTTGAGTCGGAAGGTCACGATCAGTGCCTTGATGTTGAGAAAGTGGAGGCTCTGGGAACAAGTGCCCGAAGTATCTTTCAGGCTCAAGATTCCCCAGGAGGCAGGGTTGGCAGTGCTTGCGAGTCTGACTGTCACTCCGGCTATCCGTCATCAGGTGACAGAGGCTCAGCATGCGGACCCTGAGTTGCCCCAAATTTTGGCGATGGCTGATGTGGAACTCGGCGAGGACGGTGCTGCGAGGTTTCGCGGCAGGCTGCACGTCCCAGCGGAGGAGCAGATTTGTCGTGCGGTGTTGCGCAAGGCTCACGGGAGCAGGTACACCGTACACCCTGGTGCGACAAAGATGTATCGGAACTTGCGAAGGCAGTTCTGGTGGCCTGGCATGAAGAGAGATGTCACATAATTTGTGGCCAGGTGCCTGATCTGTCAGCAGGTGAAGGCGGAGCATCAGCGACCAGGAGGTACTCTCCAGCCCTTGGATGTTCCTGCGTGGAAGTGGGACCACGTGACCACGGATTTTGTGATGGGGTTGCCGAGGACCCCGGGTGGGCAGGACAGTATTTGGCTACTGGTGGATAGGCTGACAAAGGTGACTCGGTTGTTACCGGTCAAAGTCTACTGGAGCGTGTCTAAGTTGGCTCGTTTGTATGTGGAGCGAATCGTGCCGTTGCATGGGATTCCCGTTTCGATCGTGTCAGATCGGGATCCGCGCTTCACTTCTGGATTCTGAAGGAGTTTCTAGCGAGCTCTTGGCATGGAGTTGGCATTTAGCTCGGCGTATCATCCTCAGTCGGATGGTCAATCTGAGAGGACCATTCAGACTTTGGAGGACATGCTGAGATCCTGCTGCCTGGAGTGGCAGGGGAGTTGGATTCATCACCTACCATTGGTGGAGTTTGCCTATAACAACAGCTATCATTCGAGCATTGGTATGGCTCCCTATGAGGCTCTGTATGGGCGTCCTTGCCGGACTCCACTTGATTGGTTTGAGATTGGTGAGCGTGTTGTGACGGGACCAGAGTTGGTGCAACAATGTGTGGATATTGTGCACCTGGTTCGTCAGAACATGTTGGCGGCCCAGAGTCGGCAGAAGAGCTATGCTGACCATAGGAGGCAGCCTCTCGAGTTCGCCGTGGGCGATCGTGTGTTCTTGAGAGTTTCTCCGATGAAGGGGGTGATGCATTTTGGACGGCGTGGGAAGCTGAGTCCCCGCTATATTGGTCCTTTTGTGATTTTGGAGCGCATCGGTGAGGTTGCTTACCGGTTGCAGTTACCCCTTGAGTTGGCGTCGGTGCATGACGTGTTCCACGTCTCGATGTTGCGGAAGTATATGCCCGATGACTCTCATGTGCTCGAGATTTCTGTTTGGCCTGAGGTGACTCCAGATCTCTCTCTCCCAGAGTTTCCGATCCGCGTGGAGGATAGGCGAGAGCAGCGCCTGCGGAACAAGGTCATCCCCTTGGTAAAGGTGGTGTGACAGCGGCACTCTGGTGGTGAGGCTTCTTGGGAACGTGAGGACGAGATGCGTCAGCAGTTCCCTTACCTGTTTGAGTGAGTCTTCCTCTTCTTTCCCCTTGGGTTGTTCTCAATTTCGAGGACGAAATTCCGTAAGGGGGGAGGGCTGTAATATCTCGGACCTTTCGGATCCTTCTTCGTGGGTCCCGGATCTGGTTTCTCGGAGCGTCCGGCTCTGTTGTGTTCAAAATTTTGTTTCGGTCATTCTTTGTGTTCGGATCGGCGCGATCCGGAGTTGTTTCGGAGGCCCGGAGGCGTTCCGCGGTTTTTTCGCGCGTGTTTTTCGATTTTCGGTGTGTGTTTCGGCAATTCCTTCGGAACCTCGCTGCGGGTGAACCGGGTCGTTCACCTGGGCACGAGTGGTACCGTTGCGATCGGTGCGTCCCGAGGATTCCGGAAATGTAATTTTCTATTTTTCTTTATTTTCCAGAATTTCTGGATTTTCCTATAAATACCCCCCTATTTTCTCTCTCTTCCCCACCTTCTCTTTCTTCTTCTTCTTCTTCCTCCTCCGTTTCTCCCCACCGCGGCCCCCTTTCTTCCTCTCTTCCTCCCGTTTGAGCGCGGCGAGCTCCCTTCCGGCTGCAGACAGCGGCGGGGCGACGGCGCGACGACGTGGGCGGCGGCGAGGCGATCGAGGGGACGTGCGGTGCTCGTGGGAAGGTTGAAGAACGAGGGTTTTCCAAAGCGATTTCTTGCGTTCGCGGACGATCCGGCGGAGCATTCGCTCCATTGAGGTAGGGTGACGTTCCCTAGCTCCCCGTCGTTCATTTCCGTGGTTTATAGGCCGAGGGGAGGCCGAGAGGGGTGTGATTGAGCATGTTGGGATTTTTCCATGATTTGGGGAGAGCTCGCCCGATCTATGGATTTGATGCATGATTTCACGTTTTGATGGCCGAGAATCATGCTAGGGGTCCCCAGGGGTCTTCCCCTTTGATTTCCCCCTCTCCGGTGGAGGCATGGGGGCGTGGTTGAAGTTTTTGGGCTTTCCCGCCGTTTTCGCCGTCGGGTGCGTGTGACGGTCCTTCCAGGGACCGTCACATTATGTGACTCGCCTCGAGGGGGCCGTCACATGCCCTTTGGTTAGCCTTCAGGGGTCAGGGACTGTGACGGTCCCATGATTGACCGCCACTTGTATATGACGCGCCTGGGCTGGGCCGTCAGGGGCTTTCCGACCGTTGGTTTTGACCGTTGGGGTTCTGCGTGTGTAACGCGCCAGGGCGGGCGCGTTACATTCGTGTAGCGCACTGGGGCAGGTGCGTTACATCTTGCTTTTCGAGGGGAGCGTGGGGCGCGTGTAACGTGCCAGGGCGGGCGCGTTACATTCGCGTAACGCGCTGGGCCAGGCGCGTTACATTCGTGTAACGCGCTGGACCAGGCGCGTTACCCTCTGCGTTCCTCAGGCCGTGTAACGGCCTGCGTTAGACCGCCAAGTGTGTGTGTAACGGTCTCGCCTAGACCGTTACAGCCTTGTGACGGTCCCGGGGTGGACCGTCAGGCGCCTGGTTGCCCCGAGAGGGCTGCAACCCCATTTTTAGTCCGGCTGTGGCCACCGTGCGACGGGGCCGGTGCGTGGGGTGGTCCCCGTGCGTCGTCGGATGCGGGCGTCATTTTTCGTGACTTGAGAGTCTACTCCTTCAATGACCCTCCACTAGTCGTAGCCTACCAGTACGCGGTACCGGTCGCACCAGGGAGTGGTGTACGGGCTTACCCTTAGAGGCGGTTTGTGGACCGGTTGCCGTCGGGCCCCACGTCTTGCAGCCAGAGTCCGGCTGAGGGGAAAATCGGTCAGAGGACCAGACCAGGGACGCACGGTCTGTGTGTGCACACGTGGTTGGGGGCGGTTGGATCCACGTCGACGGGCGTGACCCCAGCTAGTCACTTGTTTGTGGTTACTTGTTCGGTGTTCGTGCCTTGGGTAGGCGCTACCACGTCAGGCAGTTCACCTGCGGTGCGGTGTAAGACGTCAGGGGACGCTGCCAACTGTGCTTCTAGTGGGAGGTACTCCTGTCGAGTACAGAGTGTCAGACTGTCAGTTTCGTGGCTTTGACCTTCAGGTTTTGCCGGGTCGACCGTTGAGTTTCGGTTGTCTCACCATGGCACGTGTGCCGGTTTACGTGCCACAGGGTCTTTGTTGTGTAGAGTACATGACTTTCCTTTCCGAGATACTCTCCTACCGCTAGCGTAGTGGTTTCCCATTTTACGAGGTAGGGTTCGAGTGATCCCTACTGAGTCTTATTCCCAGACTCATTCCCTGCGTGTTTTCACCGTGTTTCAGGTGAGGCGCCGCCCCAGGGGAGCGCGTCTGGGGTGCAGCGTGGTGCGGGTGCCCAGAGATAGTGCCAGAGGTCAGAGCCGGGGTATGCCCCGTGTAGCTGTACTTTTCTTTCTTGTCTGTACTAGTTGTGGACTACTGTTGTTGTTATTCTTGTTTATTGTGGATCATGTAAAATGCTAATTTATTTCCTGCTTAATACTATGACTATTTAATTTCTACAATTACTTGTGATACTTGCATAGTTTCCACACCATCCTTCTAACCCTTCCAAGTCTTCGGGCTCGTGGGTGGCGGTGCGAGTCTCGGGTTATCGGGCCTTCCCGGTAATCGGATTCTCGGGTCGTTACAATATGCATGCTGAAATGTCAAATATGTAAGAATGCACACCATGAGTTTTATCTTTCAAACGCTAAGAATATGCACTATGTGAATGTTGAGAGTGCAAGATATGTAGCAATACACATTGTGACTTCTATTCTTCAAATGTAAGACTTATGCCCAGAATTGGACCAAAAGGGGATGCATGAACGTGCAAGCACACAAGCACAATCATCATGCACACAAATATTACTTATGGTAACTCCCCCTTAATGAGGCATGGGTTAAGAAAGGTGCAAGTGATTTATTGTCAAAATGTAAGACATGAAGCATATCTAAGAGAATTTTGCATCATCTAGAGGTACTACATAAACCATGAATGTAGGCAGATTCATAATATACATTCATCACAAGGATACCCATATGTGAAATGTGATGCATGAATAATGAGCTTCAATAGACATGGATATGTAGATTTTCTAAAGAACACTAGAAGGTAATCTCCTCTCTACACTTTCACTTTACATTCCCAACTTTCGGTAGCTTCGCACAACCCCTCTTTTTTTTTTCTTTTTATGGACATCACCGTTCGACGCGAGTTTCCTCATGTGTCTCAATGGGGATTCCCGGCTACTAGGATTCGTCATCATGTGATTTTTTGCTTTACCTTTCGACGCGAGTTTCCTAATTTATTTCAGTGGAGATTCCCGGCTACTCGGTTCGACATACCACTTATTAAACATTGTGGGGTAGACAACTTTTTCCTCACGATTACTCTTTAATGTCCATGTAGAGATTCAAGTTCCCATTAAAGTGTTGGAATGAATTTCTTAAATCATTATCAAATAAAGTCATTAAATTCATTATGTGCAAAAGTGTGGGGGTAAAGTTTTGTTTTACATGTATAAGATGAATTTGACAAGACACGGCTAAGTCTCACCATAAATGTATGCACAGTCGAAAATGGGTCCTCCCCCTTAGTGTATGACATATATCACATATGAATGAAATCACTGTATTTTTATTTAGGAAGGAGGTGAGGACTTAGAAGAGTCGAGAAATGGTTTCATATACTAAATACATACACGCATGCAGGGATTTTAGAAATTTTCATGCAAACATTCATGAATCAAGATATGCATGAGACTCGAATTCACAATGTATGTGGAGTCTATGAATGATATGCAAGGATCTGTGAATGATATGCAAAAATGCCAATGCAATCTTTTTATGTAGATTTTCAAATTTTTTGTATTCTAGAACATTCACGAAAACATGAAACCAATAAATGCATGAGATATGAGTTTCAGTTTGAACATGATATGCCATACATGTATGGATATGCATTTTTTTTAAATGCATATTTTTAATTTTTAAGTATTTTTAAACATTCACAAAAGCATGAGAATAGAAAAATGCATGAGATGAATTTTCAATGAATCTCAAACTGAACAATAAGCATTTCATTTCAGATTTCATCATGAAGAACCATTTCTTTAGAACCCAACGTTCAACCATGATCATTCAAAATATTTTTTGCATTAGATATGAGCTTCAGTTTGCACATGATATGACTTATGTGTTTGAGCATGCAAAATGTAGCTTGGATGCGCATGATCAAGTTTTCAACAATCTGTCAACCAGAGTTTGAGAATCAAGCAAGATAAGTGTTTGATCATCTATAATCAAGATGAAGATTTGTGTACTTGTCAAACAACTTATTACCATTTCAAACCAATCTCACAAGTCATTAGGGCTGTCAATGGGCCGGGCCGGCCCGATAGGCCCGCGGGCTTGGCCCGATTTCGGGCCGGGCCGCAAGGTCATTTTCGGCCCGCGGACTTTTAGTCGGGCCTAAAAGCCCGGCCCGACTTGACCCGCGGGCCGGGCTCGGGCTTTGAGTTCGGCCCGCGGGCCGGCCCGGCCCGTTCTTTTTTTTTATTCCCACGTCAAAATTTAAAAATTATTTAGTTAAAACTATGTTATTTTACTTAATGATAAATTTTAAAACTCTCTTTTTACATAAATTATGTAATTAATATCAAAATTTTAATTAATTTAGTGAGATTATATATTTTATATTATTATTTTTATTATTTTTATTATTTTATTTAAGTTGTCGGGCCGGGCCGGGCCTTACTCGGGCTTTGAAATTTTTACATAATGTCGGGCCCGACCCGGCCCGGCCCGACATAAGTCGGGCCCGGGCCGGGCTCGGGCCTTAATGTTGAGAAGTCGGGCCCGGGCCGGGCAGACCTAAGCCCGGCCCGGGCCCGGCCCATTGACAGCCCTACAAGTCATTCAAACAATTCCACATTTCAAAAATTTTACCTTCTTGATACAAGAGAAATTTTCAGATTCAATTTGAAAGCAATACAAGTCAAGGGCAAAATGATGTCATTGAAAATACATAATTTCTCATAAGCTAAACACTTTAATTTCTGAATTTTGGTACAAGGCGGAGAACTTTGATCCGAGAATCACCCCACGCATAGTGATAACTTCCTGACAGACTTAATCTGTCATTTCACATATCACATTTGATATACCAAATATTCATTCAATAAGAGCATGAATGGCTTGTACAAAGTAGCAGAAAGAAAACATCAAGAATACCAATTTTGACAAAGAGGAATCAAAGTTAGAGTTTTACCATTCGAGTGTGCCTTGTTCTATTTTGTTGGAACCCCTTTCATTCTTTATTTACCTCAAGCCACACTTTCATCAAAACGAACTCAGTTGACATATTTTGACACCCAAACCTTTTTGGGCCCATAGAGATTAGAAACATTTTTGCCAAAATTTTTCTTCGACATTCTCATAGCCATCATATCATCATTCTTCATGATCCTACAATCCTCAATAACATGTCCATGATTTCTACAATAAAGACATTGAGGAGAAGTATTTTTACCAAAAGACTTCCTTTTAGGAGTAAAGAAATTTTCAAATTCATTCCATTTTTTATTTTAAAAGATCTAGATTTAATAAAATTAAACCTAGCATTCATTCTAGAAGCGTGGAAATTTTATGTTTTCAAGAACCAACACTCTTTGATAGCATGCATGTACTTCCCACAATCAAAGCAACAAGGAGATGTGGCTCTACAGAATGACTTCCTATTATTTGCATGAGTGTTTGTGAACAAGTTTCTTTTATAGGATGAAAATCTTTGAGCATTAGAAACATGTTTATTTCTGAATTTTCTTTGAATATCAAACTTAGCATTCATGGCTCGAAATTCATCATTTTGTTTCATAAAATAATTATCCATCACATGACCAAGTTTGTGACAATAGAAATATGAAACATTTCTTTGTCTCTTGAAAAAGGATTTATCTTTGCATGTTTTTTATCATCCATCTTCATGACAATACAATCATCCATTTCATGGCCATGTTTGTGACAATAGAATCATTCAACATTTAATTTCATTTTCTGCCCACCTTGAACTTTTTGAAATTTATTTTGCACTGTGGACTTTGTATTGACATTTTTCTTTTTCTCAAACATACTTTCAGAATTTTTCATTTGTGTAATTTGAGGAGGTGCTTTGGAAGTGATGGGTATATCTGAAGTATGGACAAACGAGATTTTCGCTTTATGTTCAAAGGACTTTTTGTTGATCGGGGTGTATCCAAAACCCTCTTTTTAGAAGTTCACCTTTACACCAAGCACGTTGTCTAAGTTTTCCTTCCCTTTGACAAACCTAGATAAATCATCTTTTAACCTCTTCACCTCCTCTTGCAAATCGGAAATATGTAGTTCAGCATTTGTGATTTCTTCTTCGTATGCAAACACTTTATCACTCAACAAGCAGTTCTTTGATGTGAGTTTCTCATTTTCTTATATGATTTCCTTATTTTCACCATTTATAGCATACAGTTTTTCAGTCAATTTTTCAAGAACTGTCTCAGTTTCAGCAAACTTTGAGATCTTAGCAAGCAACTGTTCATTCTCAGGTTTCAACAGTGAAATTTTTTTTTCAAATTTTTCAAGACATTTTAATCTACCTTCAAGTAAAGAATTCTGGATTAACATGGCACCATTTTTCTTTTTAAGATCTTCATTTTCATCCATGATGCTCTTGCTATCAATTTCAGAATCAAGCAATTTCTCAAACAACTTATCATCATTAGATAAGGGAACTAGCTTGTTCTTAAAACATTCTTAATTTTTCTCAAACAAGGAGATTTTAGACAACAACGTTTTATTTTGCTCACGTAATTCATAACAATCATTTTCAGATGCAAGAGATGAATTTATTTTTCTGGCCACTTCAAGGTCTTTATTCATACAAGACATTTCATCTGAAAGTAATTCAACTTTGGATTCAAGATGTTCATTTTGATCTTCTAGATGTTCAATTCTTGACTCCAAAGTTTTGTAATTCTCACCAGAGGAATTAGCATGCACATTCTCACCATTTTTCCTTTTTAAACTCTTGATTTCATATTTGTATTGCTTGCATCTGTCATGCATATCAGCATATGCTAATTGCCAGTCTTCAATTGAAAGTTCTTCGGAATCAGAATTTACCTAACTCGAGCTTTCCTCACCATGAGCCATCAAGCTTGTACCCACTTAGGAATCTTCTGGATTTCCTTCATACATAGCCAGTTTATCTGATAGATCTCTGGCTGACCTGGATTTGGGAAAGAACATCAGACTCTATGCTATTCCTTAGAAAATTCAAAGCCTTAACATTAATATCATTTCTCTTTACATCATTATCATTCCATTCTCTTTTATTTGATAGGAGTTGATGTGGACCATTACATATTACTTTCCAGATTTCACGTTCTTCCATACCAAGATAGAAAGACATTTTATTTTTCCAAAAAATATAGTCGTGACCATCAAAATAAGGAGGAAGGGAAGACAAACAAGTATAAGACATGATCCTCAATGAAACTTGCCGACAGGGATCACTCTAAAGATCGTTAGACCCAAGAAAATAGAGCTATGGCTCTGATACCAATTGTTGGTCCCGGGTAGGCGAGCGGACAAGAAGGGGGGGTTGAATTGTCCCCCACGTGATATGACAAATTAGAACTTTCTTAGCGGAATTAACAAGTTTGAAGAGATTGAAGAAAATAAACTTACTTTAAGTTCACTTAATCTCTCCGATCTCACACGATCGACTAAACGGAGTAAGCAAGGAACACACAATCACACAATGCAAACTACAAGAAACAAGGGTTTTTAAGATGGTTCGAGACCACAACGGACTCCCTACGTCCACCCCTTACCAAACTGGTAAGGATTCAATCGCTGGATAAATCAGCACGGGGAAGACTCCCCACCACGGAGCAAGGCTCCAACACGCACGGGGATAAATCCCCAACACGGATGCGATACTCCAACAACACACGGGGATAAATCCCCAACACGGAGATGACGCACCAACAACACATAGGATGACACCTGCACACACACGGGGACGCGCCCCAACACACACACGCAGAGTAAACCCTGCAACCACGGGGTACAACCCCAAACACATACGGAGATAGAGTCTTCAACATGATTTGACGACCGAATCACAAGCACACACACACGCTGGAACAAATGCAGCATGGTAGACAAACCACCGTATACAAACGATCACACACACAATATTTCTAGTTCAGAAAATTAACACAAATATTCAACCGTACTCAACCCTAAACATAGATCACGAAACACATCAAGAACAACATAGAATGGATGTAGAAGAGATCCCCCTTTAGTTTCCAAAACCCAGTTGATGATGTTCTTTCAAGCAACAGTTGGAAGGAAGTCGGATGAAGATGATTCAAGCATCAACACGATCCTCTCATCATTACGCTTCACTTTCCCTTCGTGTAAGATCTTCGAAACCTCTTGGATGTAGATGAAATCTCCCTTGGCTTGAGATCCTCCTTCCTTACTTTCCTTTCTTCACCTACAAGAGAGAACGCCAACAGAACACTCCTCCACGGTATCAAAACCCAGCTAGATCAAGCATGCGACTCGTGGATAGACTCGATCCCGAGCATCCTTTGGGCCCACAGAACCACTGCCAGAGCCGCTACAGGAGAAACCCCATTTCACCTCGCATACGGTGCAGAGGCAGTAGTTCCAGTAGAGATATTCAACCCCCCACTACGTGTGGAACACTTCGATGAGGCTAGAAACAACCAAGCGTTACGAGAAAACCTGGACCTACTCGAAGAAGATAGAGCAAAACCCCAGGTAAAGATCGTGGCTTATCAACAAAAACTAGCTCAATACTACAACGTTCAAGTCAAGGAACGACACTTCTTCCCCAGAGATTTGGTACTATGGCGGACAAGCGTGGCAGACCCCAGAGGAGCCGCCAGAAAGCTTGCACCAAACTAGGAAGGTCCATACAAGGTAACCAAAGTACTTAGCAAAGGAGCGTACAGGCTGGCAACGCTGGGGGGGGCAAGAGGTACCTAGGACATGGAACTCTATAAACCTCATAAAATTCTTCCAGTGAATCGTCACCAGCCATACTCCACAAAGGTAACCTACGGGTTCTCTAGAGGCGAGCACGGCTCCCCTTGAAAATGAGGAGGTAACCTACGGGTTTCCCTAGAGGCGAGCACCGTTCCCCTTGAAAACGATGAGGTAACCTATGGGTTTCCCTAGAGGCGAGCACCGCTCCCCTTGAAAATGAGAAGGTAAACTACGGGTTCCCTAGAGGCGAGCACTGCTCCCCTTTAAAACGAGGAGGTAACCTACGGGTTTCCCTAGAACTGCTCCCCTTTAAAATGATGAGGTAACCTACGGGTTTCCCTAGAGGCGAGCACCGCTCCCCTTGAAAATGAGGAGGTAACCTATGGGTTTCCCCAGAGGGGAGCACTGCTCCCCTTGAAAATGAGAAGGTAACTACAGGTTCCTACTGCTCCCCTTGAAAATGAGAAGGTAACCTACGGGTCCCCTAGAGACGGTCACTGCTCCCCTTGGAAATGGGAAGTTAACCTATGGGTTCCCTGGAAAAGAGCACCGCTCTCCTCAAGAATAATGGCAGCAAGCAAAGGCACAAATACTGTGATGCACACGAGGAAAGTCTACCCAAAAGCTCGCATGAGTCTCCAACAAAAGGTACACAACAAGATCTGAACTGAAGAATTTTATTCCTTTAGTCAAAATACAAGCTTCCAAAGACTGACGAGTCACTATTATGCGACCAATACACAAGCATATGGAAAGACAAAACGCACCCAACTATGGTGATGTGCAACTCCAGCATCTCATTTTTTGGGCATCGTCGTCTGCCAGCAGCTATGATGAGTCCATAAGCGGACACCTGGCATCCCTTTTGTTGTGGAAGTGTACCAACAGAGGGAGCTACCTATGCCAAAGAAGAGGGGCAAACCCTTCATCCCTTGACCCGCTCATGAGGAAGACCACACCTAGCATCCCCTTTGTTCTGTGGAAGCGGACCTACAGGGATGCCACTAGCAAAGAGACATGCACCAGGAAAACTAAGTCAGTCGACCCGACCATCCCTGGTTGACGGGGGGCAGTGGAGCAACAAGGCCCACGCATTACGAAGGTCGATGTAGCACACTGGCCATGCCTGCAAACTGGCAAGCAAGCCCTACTGCTCTGCCTGCCGTCGTCTTCCAGCAGAAAAGCACTCCCCTTGGCTCGGGAGGATACCTTGTCGTGCACTTGTAGACCAAGAGGGACGAAGAGAAGTGGTCATGGCCATGCAATGAAAAGGAAGCAAAAAGAAGGAAGAATTTTGTTTAGAGGCAGAGGGGGTAAATACAAAGGTATCATCTGTCCCCTTAAGGACAGAATCTGTCCGGCTCAAGAAGCAGGAACCCCTTGCCGGCGTACAAGCGGTTGAATTTATCCAAAGCCTCCCGCCAACCATCTAAGTATCCGAGCCTGTAGTCCGCGAAGGCAGGGCCATGCGCTCTCGACTCCGGCCAAAGCCGCCAGGGCGCCCGGGGAGGCTCCCTCCGAAGGATCAGGGGTTGACGATGAGCCTGCAGAGATTCGTCGTCCGATGAAGTGCCCGACTCTGCCGACGACATCCTACGGGGCCTTCTCTTTCGAAGTCTTAAACCACCCAAATCAATCCCGCTTCTACATCACGCCCAGCAGGGGCAGCTCACCAGGGCGCGACCCAATTCGACTCGGCATTGGATTCTACAGCACGAGAAAGTACCATGATCGGCGAAAGACCCTCCGACGACCGACCGTTACTCTCCACAACATCGGCCATCATCCCATAACAGGCGAGCACGCCCCATAAGCACCGTGAGACTCGCCCCGGGACCAGCCGACGCTGGGGTAAGCGTCCTCCAACGGGAAACTCCCGCCATTATAGCAAAAAAATGTTATTCCACTACTTACGCCCTTCCCTACCAAGGGATAAGACTCCCCACTCCAGGACAACCCCTATAAGAAGGAGAACAACAGAGAAGAGCTACACTGTGGATACTTCTGCCAAAAGACCTCTCACTGAGAATAGAGCAACCAGTTCTACTACGACAATAGAGAGGCCACGCCCTACGACGTCCAGAGAGAGCACTCCTTCTATGCGACCTTACCACCCAGCGAGTACTCTCTCGGTGCCTACTGGGGGCGACGATCACCCGTGGTGAAGGCCTACACGTCTCTCGGATCCTCTACTACGGCCTCCACATCTCTCTCCCCTGCTCTGCTTTACTCTTCTCTTAATCCGTTGCTGACTTAAGCATCGGAGGGTTATCCCTTGGGGTAACACCCAGGATTCCTTCTGACGCCTTTTATTTCTTGGTGCTTGCAGGACTCCACGGGTGCGGGACGACTTCCCCAACATATAAATATATAATGTAGTGCGTGGCATAGGAACCATTTTCCTGCCTCTACAATGGGCGGGTTATAGTCCGTGGACCCGACTGGGCTTGGCAAAATTGGGCCTTACATGGGCCGAGCCGATTTTACCCTCCTCATTGAGAATAAATTTTTTTATGATTTTTTATAACCTGTAAATATATTAAAATTAAAATAAACTTATATATGTTATATCAGTGGCGGAGTCAGAGGGGGTCAAGGGGGGCAATTGCCCCCCCCCCCCCCCCTTGACTTGGTAAATCACTCTCTCTCTCTTTGCATTTGCCCCCCACCCCCTGTTGGGTTTTTTAGGCCTATTAGATGACGATCGAGGGTGAATATCTAGGTTTTATGATTAAGTTAAAATATCTACTGATGGTGGATATTTATCACTCACATTCATTGGTTGGTCATTTAACCGTAAATCGACGATAAAGATTTTCTTTTGTAAGATAGAAACCTAAAAGAGTTAAAGAGGATAAAAGCAGCATAGTAGAACTGTAAAAAGGTATTGCGGTTGTCGGTTGAGAACTTTATCTGTAGCTATGTAGGGTTATTTTGTGATGGTTGAGCATAAATAAAAAAAGGTTATAGGACTGTGCACATAGTTGATTTGCAGGCTTATAGAAGGTCTCTCTGATTCGCACATCTCTCTCTCCCCCCCCCCACACCCCACTCCACTCGGAGGAGCTTCTATGTCAATACGGTGAGTTTTCTCCCTTGCTCAGTTCTATTGTTATCTATTTGGTGACTTTTGCTGGAATCGTAGGGCTTTACTATGGGATTTTACCTGGGGAATGCATTTTATTCAGGACTTTGATTTTATCTTTCTTTTAAATTCTTGTTTCATGTATTTTCAATCACGGAGATTTTGTATGTCTCAGTAGTTTAACCTGGTTCTCCCTCTCAGTTGTTCATGTTTGTGATTCATTATCTCGAGTATATAATACAAAGTTAGCTCCCACTCATCGGAAACATTGCACCTGATTTTGAAGCTGAAGTAATTTTTGTGGTGATCAATAGATGAATGATAATCTTGTGACATACATTGAGAAGGAGGCATTCGAGAGTATTGACAATGAGATAATAATGTAATGCTTTCAGAATATGAAGATCCGTCGTAGATAATTTATTTGAAAAATATCTTCTATTTGAATAAAAATAAATAATTTTTATTATATTAATTATATTTTATCCCTCTTTCAAATATTTTTGGCTCCGCCACCGTGTTATATATTCGGGCACTGCTTTGTCACGATAAACGGGTCGTCTGGTTATTACATTCGTTTCAGTAGAGACAAGAATTGTTTTGGTCTAAATTAGAGCATTTTATATAAATGATTACAAACACTCTAGTAATGATCAATGTCTATTAGTTCACATGAACCTCATGAGAAATGCTTTCACGCTTGTCACATTTGCACAGTCCTTGCACTACAGAGAGGGAGAGAGAGGAGGAATCCATTGCCCTCGGCAGTGTAAGTAGGACTCAAGTTACAAACTTAATTTAAATAATTAATATTGAAACCACTATGATGGGTAGATTATACGTTGGAAAAAAAAAGGTATTTTAGTTCGGGTCAGAAGATACTTCACTCTTTGAAACCACTTACGGACACGAAGGTTCATCGTGCTAACTTAATAAGAGCTATGATTTTCTGATCTTTTAACGTATTATTTTAAATATTCCTATCATTATTGTTGACGTGGAAGATAGTGTCAAGTCTCTCAAAATGAGGGGAGATCCATATATCTATTCGTAGTCCAAAGGCATAACACATCTCCTCCTGTGGCCGCCAGAGCTCTTTATTTCAGGGTTTATCGGATCGGTCATCTTGATCATCCCGATTTTTTGTCAGAACGGAACATGATGATATCGTCCCGCTCCATCTCGTAATATATATATATATATATATATATATATATATATATATATATATATATATAATTGAATAAAATTTATACTGTAGTTGATTAAGTTGTTTGCGAGGGCTTCTTTAATTAGTCTCTAGTTCGAATCTTGCCAACACCTTCACATTTGAGTGTTTTTGATGTAACCGGCGAGATTCAAAATTAAATCACCCTTGAGCGAGTGAAATTAATTAATTAATTTATTTATTAAATATTTTATATTTAAAATAATATATATAATATATAAGATTTTTTACATGAAAACTATTGTTAGAAGTGAATTTGTAAAAAAATTACTCCTGAAAATATATTAGCAGACATATCACTATGTAAATTCTAATTGTGCAAAAATGTCATCTTAGTTAACTTCCGTTGACGGAAAGACGAATATACCATATAGATTCTGTTATTCCCATCAGTTAGATGTAAAATGACAAGAATACCCTTAGAGAGAGAGAGAGAGGGAGAGGGAGAGGGAGAGACCAGTTGAGCGGCATATGGAAGACGGCGGAACCGCCGAGCAGCCGCTTCTCGAAACCAGGGGAGACGCCTGCGCTGATCATGGTGGAGGGAGGAGGAAGCACGTATTCACCGGAGAGGAAGGGGACATCACGCCCATCAGGCGGGTGGGGGACTTCTAGAGGGGGTTCGCCGCTGAGTCCAGGAAACTGTGGAACCTGACTGACCCCGCCATGTTCACCTCTCTCTCCAGTACTCACTTGGTGCCATCACCCAGGTGGTTGCTGGTGGGGACACCACCGGATACACTACCGGGCCCACAACTCGGAGCCGACGCCGCACCGCCCCGACTGCACCTAGCTTATGGCTCGGAGATCCTTCCTGAAGACTCGGCTTACGGCTACGGTAGTATATTACGTATTGAGTATATATATTTGTATATATGTATACATGTATTCCTACATGTATTTTTACTTTCGTCTTATTAGGCTAGTCATAGTCAAATAACGTGTGTAATTATTGTATTTTATTTGATTAAAACCCACAAGTCAAAGTGAGGTGGGTGGGTTTTATTTTGTTAGGCTAGGGTATAAACATAATTAGTGGAAGTTAGATGGTATTATTGCTATGGCCTTTTTTCCTATATAAGGAGGCCAATGCTTGTGTGTTATGTATGAATCATATATGAATGAAAGAGTTAAGTGAAGGTGCTTTGCCTTTGTGTTTTCTCCCTTCTCTCTTTTCTCTTTTGTGAGGATTGAGCGTCGCCCGGTATGAGATCGTCCGGCGTGAGGCCGAGCTGCGCGAGGTAGCAACCTATCTGTTCACGTCCGTGCCGTCAGGAGTTGCCGTCAATCCCTTTCCACGTCGCCACCGCATCAGATTTGGTATCAGAGCCCAACAACGGCGTCTCCGACGACCCGACGTCCCCGACGTCGTCTCTCTTTCTCTCTCTAGATTGCTAGAAGAAAAAAAAGAAACAGAGAAGAAAAAAAAGAGAGAAAAGAGTGATCTAGTTCTGTTGGTTGAGGGGAAGAGAAAAAAAAAGGAAAAAAAAGAATCAAACCTCCCGTGATTTCTCTCTCTCTCTGTTAATCTCTCTCTATTATTCTCTCTTTGTTCCCCCTCTCTCTCTCGGTTTCTATCTCTCTCTCTCTCAATTTCTATCTCTCTCGGTTCTCTCTCTCTCTCTCTATCTCTCTCTCAGTTCTCAGAAGAAACGAAAAGGAAAAAAAAGGGCACATTCGCGGGGGGCCGGCCTCGTCGCCCGTGCCCCCCCTTCAAAACACAGCGGCCGCAACGGCCCTCTCCCCACCGCCGCGCGCCACCGCCTGCGTCGCCCGCGCCCGGGCGCGACCCAACTGCCCCGCGCCCAGGCGCGCCCGCGCCCTGCCGAGGCCGCCCCGCGCCCAAGCGCGCACGGGCCCGCTCCAGCCCTCGGCACCCCCGCCTGCGCCTCGACGCCAGTGCCCGCCTGCCACCTCCCCCTGTGAGCCGCGTGGCCTCGGCGCCCGCTCCCCTGCGCCACCACCTGTGTGCACCAGCCCACCCACGCCCCGCGTGCCGCACGCCCTAGCTGGTCCGCCGGCCTGCGTTGACCGCCTGCCGCCTGCCGACCTGCCCTCTGCTTGCGTGAATTGCGCAGCAGACAGGTTTGAAACCAAAAGGAAAAAAAAGGCAAAAGATTTGAAAGAAAGGAAAGAGTGTGAAAAGTCAAGAAAAAATGGGGTTTGAAAAAAAGTCAAAAAAAATCGATTAAAGTTAGAAAAAAAAGGAGTGTGTCAATTATATATAAAATAATATATATTTGGGATATATATAACCTTATATATATCTATATATATATTTATATATATAATCTTATATATATCTATATGTTATTTTAACAAAAATTGAAGTGGCCCCAAAGTCAACAACGACGGTTGAAGAAACGCCCGGGTCGACCGGTCGTCGACAGACGTTCCGTAATTTACGGCACGCGCGTACCTCTGAGTCTCCCTGCGCGGAGAAATTGGACTAATTTGTTCCCCTACGTGAAAAATTTTTAAGTCACGTGATTTTGTAATAATTGCGACCTCCCTGCGTGGAGTAAATTATTTGTAACCGGTCAAGCTTCATCGACGCCGTGCGGGCACGCACGTCCCCGCTCGCCTTCGTCTCCGGTCAGAGCTTGACTTTTCAGCCAGCTAGGTACGTGCTCCAAACCACTTACTTATTTAGTATCTTCTCAATTGCCGCGTAACGAAGTGAGAGAGAGCCCGATCCATGCAACCAGTCTTCTGAGTGCACCGCTGTGGACGGTGAGAGAGAGCTTGCTTGCACCTATCCTTAAGGCCCTAGACTGTCACATTAGGGCACCCTAATTGTCAGGAGGTAGTTCCACAACTACTTCGCCTACGGGCGAGTAACTCTCCCTGACCGGTCCCTTCTCAAGAGAGTTGACCCTTTGCCAATTAGCCAAATTCGGGTCTATAGCTTGCTAATTATCGATCCCAGGGCTGCATCATTTAGGTCCAAGGTCGTGCATGCCACGTTGGTCCAGGAATTCATCCGGCTGTCTAGAGCGCCCTTCAACTCTACAATCCCACATGGATCAGAAGAGCGTAAGTGCTATGTTGGCTCAGCTCGAGCATAATCTTCTAACCCACTTTGAATAATCCATAGGCCAATTGTGGACGGAACTCGATAAGAGGATCCGAGCCTTAGAGGATCGACTAAAGGGAGAGGAAGGAAGAGTGAATGACGACGGCAATCCCGTAGCCAATCATAGGGAGGAAAGAGAGCAAGCCGGACAAAATCAGGCTCCCCAAGGTAGAGAGCAAGAGGCCCGTGTGTCTCGAGAGAGAGACCACGAGGATGAGGATATCATCCTACGGAACGTCAAGATTGACGCTCCGAGTTTTGATGGGTCCCTCAACCCCGCTACATATCTTGATTAGGAGACCGGGATGGACCAATATTTTGACTGGCATCGCCGCATGACCCCTGCTACAAGGGTAAGGTTTGCCAAAATGAAACTCCTAGGTCAAGTCAAAACCTACTGGTGTAATGTTGAGAATCTCCTAGCAAGGAGACGAGAGGAGCCTATTAGCACGTGGGAAGAAATGAAGGAGAAATTGAGGGAGAAGTATCTGCCACCTTCCTATCATCGGCGTCTTTTAGACCAATGGCAGAAACTCACCCAAGATGGAAAGTCCGTGGACGAGTACATCACCAAATTTGATGACTTCTTCCTTCGGAGTCGAGTCATGGAGGATGTCTTCGTCACTCTCTCTCGGTTTAGGGCTGGCCTACATGAGAGTATTCAGCGGGAATTATTCTTGTGAGAGGTTAACACCCTCGAGCACGCCTACCAGGTTGCACGATATGTTGAGAGGTTTCAAAGGGTGGTCCCACCTCGGGTTCCCATCTACCGCCAACCTGAACTCCGAAACCACATAGTCCGCTATACTGAGAGAGCTGGCCCCTCCACCTCCTACGTCCCTACTGCTACCCCACTTAGGGCCGTTGCCCCTACTGCTCCTTTCCCAATGAACCCTTTACCTGCACCCGCTGTTGTGCCTAGACTGGAGTATACTCCACCAGCTGAGAGAAGAGATGACAAGGGAAAGGGAGTGGTCCCTAGCACCTCCCAACTAGCCCCTATCTCAAGAGTCCGCTACTTTAGGTGTCATAACCTAGGGCATATTGCCACCAATTGCCCCACCCGAGCCTTAGTCATCGCCGACCCCCAGCCTGTGGAGCTTCTACCTCAGGAAGAAGAACCCCTTGAGAGATATGAGCCTGACCCTGATCTCATTGCCCAGTTTGAAGAATTAGATGCAGGGTTTGATAGCATGCATGTCGAGTACACGCAAATGGGAGATATTACCGAGACTTCGAACCAGGGAAGACTGGGTGTAGTTCGCTGCATCCTCGCACACCCACAGGAGGACGACTAGCATCGAACCTCCATCTTCCAAACCTACATCATGGATAAATATCAACCCTGCAAGGTGATCTTTGACAACGGGAACTGTATCAATGCAGTCTCTTCAGACTTTATCTCCCGTCTAGGTCTACCTACCCATCCTCATCTGAGGCCATACAATGTGGCTTGGGTTGACGACACGTCTATCCCAGCCACCACTACATGTGTCATTCTCATCCAGTTCCAGTCCTACCAAGGATAAATCCTATGCAATGTAGTGCCTATGAAGGTCGGGAGCATCATCCTAGGACGGCCATGGATCTATAATGTAGACCTTACTACATTCGGTCGGTCTAATCAGTGTTCCTTCTCCCACAATGGAAAGAGGATTCAGTTGTGCCCGACACCCCCAAAGGTGGCCACGGGAACGAGTCATACCTCCACACCTGCTGCATCCCCCAAAATTCAGGAGAATGCCCCAACCCCCATCAAAGGGAAACTTCTCATTCTCTCCTCTCCCACACCTATCATATTCATCCCTAAGGCCCCAAAGGTTGACCATGACCCGATTAGGCGCCTTAACTTCATAGGTGTTCGTGAGATGACTAGAGAGGTTGCCGAGGGTGCCCATGTTTGGGCTGTTGTCGTCACCATTACTCCTGAGGAGTCCCGAGTCTCAGTCCCACCCGAGGTCCAGGTAATTCTACAGGACTTTCCAGACATTTTCTCAGAGGATTTACCCTCTAGACTCCCTCCCATGCGTGACATTCAACACGCTATTGATCTTGTCCCTGGGTCCACCCTACCCAACCTTCCCCATTATCGATTGAACCCAAAGGAGCATGCTGAGCTCCAAAGGATTGTCGAGGACCTTATCCAAAAGGGTTTCCTCAGGGTGAGCAAGAGTCCATGTGCTGTCCCTGCCTTGCTCACACCCAAAAAGGATGGCACATGGCGGATGTGTGTTGACAGCCGCGCCATCAATAAGATCACTGTCAAGTATAGGTTTTCCATTCCCCGTCTTGATGACATGTTTGACATGATGAGTGGAGCCACTATGTTTTCTAAGATTGACTTGAAAAGTGACTACCACCATGTCCGGATTCGACCAGGGGACGAGTGGAAGACAGCCTTCAAAACTAAAGAAGGTCTGTATGAGTGGCTCGTCATGCCGTTTGGGCTATCCAATGCCCCCAGCACATTCATGCGGCTTATGACGGAAATCCTTCGACCCCTCATTGGTCGCTTTGTTGTCGTCTACTTTGATGACATTCTCATCTATAGCCACAACCCTCAGGACCACATCCATCATTTGAGGGAAGTCTGCGAGACTTTGAGGAGAGAAACCCTGTTTGCCAATCTCAAGAAATGTGAATTCATGACGGACCGGGTCGCTTTCCTTGGATTTGTGGTTTCTAGCCAAGGAGTATCTGTGGACCAATCCAAGGTCCAAGCCTTAGTAGACTGGCCTGAGCCCCAGAACATCCATGACGTTCGAAGCTTCCATGGGCTAGCCACTTTCTACAGACGCTTCATTCAGGGCTTCAGTACCATTATGGCACCCATTACAGATTGTATCTGTAAGGGAAATTTTCAGTGGACTAAAGCCACATCTCAGGCTTTTATTGCCATAAAGGAGCTTATGACTAAATCCCATGTCCTGCGCCTGCCAGACTTTTCCAAAATTTTTGAGATATCTTGTGATGCATCTTGCGTAGGAATAGGAGGAGTGCTCAGCTTGGAAAGTCACCCCGTGGCTTATTTCAGTGAGAAGCTTTCTGATGCAAAGCTTCGTTACTCCACCTATGATAAGGAGTTTTATGCCGTGGTCCAAGCCCTCAAACACTGAAGACACTATCTCTTACCTCAAGAGTTTATCTTATATTCGGACCACGAGGCTCTGAAATTCCTTAGCTCTTAGAAGGGCTTAAACCCTAGGCATGGTCGGTGGGTAGAATTCCTCCAGTCTTTCACATTTATCCTAAAACATAAGGCTGGCAAGGAAAATAAGGTGGCTGACGCCTTGAGTCGAAGGGTCTCCCTTTTTTTCACTGTTCGGGTAGAGGTCACGGGATTTGACCGCATGAAGGAACTCTATGGAGAGTGTCCTGATTTTGGCCCTGCCTACTCTGCTCTGTCTGCTGGATCCTCGACAGCATTTGCTGACTATCTACTCCAGGATGGTTTTCTGTTTCGAGGGCATCAACTCTGTGTCCCGAGGACTTCTGTTCGGGACTTTCTAGTCTGGGAAATGCATGTTGGAGGTCTTACTGGTCACTTTGGCCGCAACAAGACCATCCATTCTGTGGAGGAGCACTTCAATTGGCCTGGCCTGAAGAGAGATGTGGCCAAGATTGTAGCCCAGTGTAGGACATGCACGATGGCCAAACAGGTCAAGCATAACACTGGTCTCTACACTCCTCTCCCCGTTCCTGATCGACCATGGGTTGATGTTAGCATGGATTTTATCCTTGGTTTACCTCGCACTCCTCATAAGCATGATTCCATCTTTGTTGTCGTTGATATGTTCTCTAAGATGGCCCACTTCATTGCATGTTCTAAAACATCTGATGCATCTAGAGTAGCTCATTTATTATTTGATGAAGTCGTGCGTCTGCATGGTCTCTCCCAAACCATCGTGTCTGACCGGGATGTCCGATTCACTAGCTATTTTTGGAAGACACTTTGGCACCTAGTTGGCACCAAACTGAAGTTTTCCACTGCCTATCACCCCCAAACTGATGGGCAAATCGAGGTCGTCAATAAGAGTTTAGGGAATCTGTTGAGGTGTCTCGTAGGGGATCACCCCGGCACTTGGGACCTTCTTTTGCCCAGAGCCGAATTTGCATACAACAGTTCGGTCAATCGGTCTATAGGTATGAGTCCATTTGAGGTCGTACATGGATACAAACCTAGGAAACATGTGGATCTCATTCCCCTTCCCCTCGAGTCTAGGATATCCAAGTCAGCTAAGGAGTTTGCACATCATGTCACAAGTCTGCATGAGTCAATTAGCAAGCAAATCAACCTCAGTAATGAGACTTAAAAAAAATTGGCTGATTCGCATAGGTGTCACCATGAATTCCAAAAAGGTGACATGGTTATGGTACGGGTTCGACCCGAACGACTCCCTTCCGGAGCCATTAAGAAGTTGCACGCCCGTAGTGATGGACCATTCCCAATTCTGTGGAAGATTAGCTCCAATGCTTATGTTGTGGACTTACCTCCTGATTACGCGAAAGTTCATCGTTTAAAACACGCGTATCAATCTTAAAAATTCCAACTCGCACTAGATGAAAGAGAGACGTAATATGGTGGCGAGAAGGGTCGAATCCACAGGGAAGAAGAGATTTTTAAAGTTAAAAACCTTGTAACCTTTTAGAAAAACACTTGTGATTTTTGCTTTGCTTGAAGAAAATAGTGAAATGAAAAATAAACTAAACACTTAATTAAAAACACCTATGATTATGCACCTATGTTATAGAAATTAATTGTATGAAGTGAAAAGAAGAGATAGAAGAAGGGAGTAGAGATGGAAGAAGATCAAGAACTAGATCAAAAGAACAACTCTCTTCATTAACTTAAAAGAAAAGGTACATGAAGTGCAAGGCAAGCTTACAACAAAGAGGTGACAAGATTACAATGAAGTAACATAACATAAAAGTAATGACAAAAAGAGGGGCCTGAGATGTGAAGATAGTAGGAGCAATGGTGATGACACCATCGTCTCCTCCTTGCCGAGCCTTGGAGAGGATCGCTCCGCCTTGAAAGAGATCGCCGTGTACACCGGGAGGAAGTCGTCTTTGTCGTTGAAGCTACCTTTGGAGGGTGAATAACTTTGAACCCAAGAGGAATTAGGGGATGCCCAAGAAGAAGAAGTTTAAGAGGGGGAAGAGAGGAAAAACTTTAATGAAGAACTCAGAGAGAAAAGAAGAGAATAAGGGCTTCAAAATGGAGACATAACCGAAGCTAGCACCTCGGATGAACAGTAAAATTACAGGACAGCAAGTTAAAAAATGAGAGATAACTTGAAAACCAGAAGGAATTAGAAGATGAGCAAGAAGAGAAAGTTGTAGAACACGTAAAAACCAAGAACTTTCATGAAGACAGTAAGAGCAGAAAATGACTAGAAGAGGGAGAAATAAGGGGAAGAACAGAGAGAAAACTGTTTCACAAGTGAACAGGACAGCACAGTGAAGAATACGAAATAGCTTGAAAACCAGAAGGAATTAGAAGTTGAGCAAGAAGAAGAAATTGTAGAGGACTTAAAAATGAAGAACTTTTATGAAGAACATAAAAGGAGAAAACGAACTTACATGGGAGAAATCGGAGGCCTAAGGTTAGGAGAGAAAGAGGGAGAGTGAAAGATTGCTCCAAGAAAAGACTCCTTTCCTCCTCCTTACCATGGGCTATTTATATGGAAAGTTTGGTAGATAGAGGGTGGAGATTATATCAAAAGGAGATGAATGGCTGAGATTCAAATGGAATATGATGCATGGGGAAGAGTAAAAGTAGATGGGCACCCCCTTTCTTGGACTTTAGGCACCCCATTTCCCAAGACTCATCATGTCTCTCCTTTAATTCAAACTTTGAATGTCCTTTTCCTCCTTTCCAAACTTAAAGTTTGGATTCCTCCTTTTCAAACTTTGAATTCAAAATTTTAAACTTTCCTTTCCCTCCAACCAAAATAATTTGAATTCTTTATTTGACTTGGTCAAAATGGTGATGACCCTTTTGCCCCCGGCTTCTTTTGTAATTACCTTCGGTGTCCTACACACACATAATTACACTTTAGTCCATAAAAATTACCACAATGTGCACATCAATCTCAAATGCTCATGATTATGTAATGGAGAATTAATGCTCATGGTCCTCAACTTTAATTTATTATTTAAATAAGACAATCGAATTAATCAATTTACGTGAAAGCTCCAATTTAAATGCGGAGTTGAGGTTAACTATGAAATATGCATAATTACCTAATTATATGCACATAAAATGGTGTACATGCAATGAATTGTCATAAGAAATGGACACTTATCACACCCCCCAACTTACTCATTGCTAGTCCCTTAGCAATACCAATAAATGGAATTTTAGGACTAACAAGAGTTTGCAAAATTCATGCTCTCATATCTAGTTATCCCTTCATAGAATCAATCAAAGATTAGGAATCCGGAATCATTAATGCACACTAGCCTTATGTATAGGAACTTACTTGTACATGATTTAAGAATTCAAATTAAAGCTCAATAGCACTTGTGCATGTGTAACTACCAAATCCACAGCTTAGACAATTACATCCCCCATTCGCTATTCCAAGCAAATGTCTTTCAACCCTGCACCTCTTAGATCAGAGCATTAAGTATATTAGCTTTTTGTCTACCTTATTATTTTATCCCTTTGGGATCTTTTATACCACACATGATGCTGCACTACCCTTCACTGCTCAACGTGAACCTCGACTCTTGCCTTAGGAGAAGCAGGCCCAATTTCGCAGATCCAAGTTCCCTTTTCCGTTTTACGCGAACCTCAACACGTCTTAGGTGAAGTAGGCCCGGTTACTAAGATTAGGGGCATTTTTCATGGTGTTTTTTTTTCTTTCTTCTTCTTTTTTTTCTTTTTTTCTTTTTCGTAGTGCCATTGCACTTATTTGATAGATAATTTGGCAGAAAGCTTTGTATAAAGATCTCTTTTCTTAAGAAGTGCAGAATATCAGACAATATACCTAAAATAGCAGAGGGCTTGTCTTGCTTGTTTCATTAGTGTGTAATGTAATAAATTTTTTTTTTTTTTAGTGAACATGAACTTTAAAGGGATTCTTATATCAGTTTTCCATGGCTAGATTGACCAAATTTTCCATCATCCTTCTCCCTAGCCTTTTCTATTCCAGAATTACTTTTAATTTAAGCATGAATCATGAAACTCAAAATGGGGTTTACATCTTTATGCAAGACAAAAATCTTATCAGGTTGTACTATATGCATCATGAAAATTTTCTCTCCCCCCTAACTTGAATGACATTGTCCTCAATGGCATGTAGACTTGAAAGTAAAAGAACAATGTATCAATAAATACTTCTAAGTGGGAAAGAGACAACCGGATATGCGGGACAAAACCTCCATCAATGTTATAGACAGCGATAACTTCCTCTCCTTGACCTTTACCTGACTACACTCAAACAAAAATGCCAAAACAACAAAAACTATGGGTTGCCTCCCAGAAGCGCTAAGTTTTCCGTCTTCAGCCAGACGCATGAGAGCTCATGAAGATTTTATTCTAGACCACTTAGAACAATGGATTCTTTTTGCAACTGATCGTTTTCCACATAAGATTTCAATCTTTGACCGTTGACAGTGAAAATTTGACCATTTTTAGGATTCAAAATTTTGACGGCACCTTGGTCAAAAGCTTTGACAACTACAAATGGTCCGTCCCATCTGGACTTGAGCTTTCTAGGGAACAAGCGTAGCCTAGAGTTAAAAAGCCATACTTTCTGATTTGGTTGAAAAGTTTTCCTTTGAATATGCTTATCATGGAAGGCTTTCATTTTGGCTTTATAGATTTTTGAATTCTCATAGGCTTCATTTCTTAGTTCCTCCAATTCATTGAGTTGTAGAGCTCTTTGGGCCCCGGCTTGAGTGAGATCAAAGTTGACCTGTTTGATGGCCCAATATGCTCTATGTTCAAGCTCTACAGGCAAGTGGCAGGCTTTTCCAAAAATAAGGCGATAATGTGACATGCCAATGGGAGTCTTAAATGCAGTTCTGTAGGTCCAGAGTGCATCATCTAGTCTCTCAGACCAGTCTTTTCTATCTGGCCGAACTGTCTTATGCAGAATGGTTTTTATCTCCCTGTTTGACACTTCTACCTGGCCACTGGTTTGGGGATGGTAGGGTGTAGCGAGCTTGTGAGTGATGCCATATTTGCGAAGTAGAGCTCGGAATTGAAAATGAATAAAGTGAGAGCCCCCATCACTAATGATAGCTCTAGGACAACCAAATCTAGAAAAGATATGTTTCTTCACAAACTTCATCACAACTTTATGATAATTTGTCCTAGTAGCAATAGCTTCAATCCATTTTGAAACATAGTCCACTGCCACCAAAATGTATTCATTGCCAAATGAAGGTGGAAATGGTCCCATAAAATCTATTCCCCAAACATCAAAAATTTCTACTACCAGAATGGGACTGAGTGGCATCATATCTCTTTTTGAATTGTTTCCCACGGCTTGGCACCTTAAACATGTTTTGAAAAATTCATAAGCATCTTTAAATAATGTGGGCCAATAGAATCCGTTCTGCAACACTTTCGCCGATGTTTTCTTTCCTGAAAAGTGTCCCCCACAAGTAAGATTATGACAGAAGTTCAAAATAGATTGTTGCTCCTCCTCGGGGACACATCTTCTTATTATTTGATCTGGGCCCATATGAAATAGCTCCGGGTCATCCCAAAAATAGTGCCTTACCTTGGAAAAGAATCGATCCTTCTCCTGTCTAGACCACCCTTCGGGAATCTGGCCTACTGCCAGGTAGTTGACTATATGAGCGAACCAAGGGGTTGTCGTGTGAGAGATGGAAAGAATTTGCTCATCAGGGAAGGAATCAGACATAGGGGCACTTTCAAGAATTACAATCCTTGACAAGTAATCAGCTACAACATTTTCCAACCCCTTCTTATCTCTTATTTCCAAATCAAACTCTTGTAGTAATAAAATCCACCGTATGAGACGGGATTTGGCTTCCTTCTTAGACATCAAAAATTTTAATGCTGAGTGATCAGAATAAACAATGACTTTCGCCCCTAACAGATATGATCGAAACTTTTCGAGGGCAAATACAACAGCTAGCAATTCTTTTTCCGTGGTGGTGTAGTTCATTTGGGCATCAGCGAGGGTGCGGCTCGCATAATATATCACCACATGCTTCTTCTCAACTCTTTGACCTAGGACAGCTCCTACAGCATAGTCTGAGGCGTCACACATGATCTCAAAAGGGAGCGACCAATCAGGAGATTGGAGAATAGGAGCTTGTGTGAGGGATGCTTTCAAAGAGTTGAACGCCTTTAGACAGGACTCATCAAGATGAAAGGGAGTGTCCTTGGCAACTAGTTGTGTGAGTGGTCGAGCAATGGTGGAGAAGTTTTGAATGAATCTGCGGTAGAATCCTGCATGGCCAAGAAAGGAACGGATCTGTTTGACCGATGAAGGGGGAGGAAGATTAGAAATCAAATCTACCTTTGCTTTGTCAACTTCTATTCCCCTCTCTGAAACTACATGGCCTAAAACGATCCCTTCTCTTACCATGAAGTGGCTCTTCTCCCAGCTCAACACTAGATTTGACTCAATGCATCTTTTCAATACCCGAGTCAAATTTTCCAAACAATCATCAAATGAATCACCAAACACTGAAAAGTCATCCATAAAAACTTCCAAGCATTCTCCCACCATTTCAGAGAAAATGGACATCATACACCGCTGGAATGTGGCAGGAGCATTACACAGCCCAAATGGCATTCTTCTAAAAGCAAATGTGCCATATGGGCATGTGAACGTTATCTTTTCTTGATCTTCCGGGTAAATAGCAACCTGGTTGTACCCGGAATAGCCATCCAAAAAGCAATAATACTTCTGCCCTGCCAGTCTCTCCAAAATCTGATCTATGAATGGTAGTGGAAAATGATCTTTCTTTGTAACTGAATTTAATTTTCTATAATCAATGCAAATTCTCTACCCTGTTGGTAATCGTATAGGAACTTCTTCTCCTTTCTCATTTGTTACAACTGTTAGCCCTGACTTCTTGGGAACAACTTGAGTTGGGCTCACCCACTTGCTATCAGAAATGGGATATATGATCCCGGCATCCAACCATTTGACCACTTCTTTCTTCACCACCTCTTTCATACTTGGATTCAGCCGACGCTGCATCTCTCTGCTCGGCTTGGCATTGTCCTCTAAGTAAATGTAATGCATACACACATCCGGACTGATACCCTTCAAATCGGCCACAGACCAACCTATCGCCCTCTTGTGCTCCTGAAGGATATCTAGGAGTTGGGATTCCTGAGTAGCAGTGAGGTTGGAAGCAATGATTACGGGTAAAGTTTGGTTAGGACCTAGATAAACATACTTCAAAGGATCTAGTAGAGCCTTCAATTCTAGACTGGGCGGCTGATCCAAAGATGGAAGAATAGGTTCAACTTGAAGTGGAGGGAGTTGCTCTACTCTAGAGTGGGGTGCACTAGAAAGTGGAGAATCCTGGAGCATGCTACCCTCTTCTAGACATTCCTCATTAACTTCTAGACTTTCTTCAATTAGTTCTTCAAAAACATCAATGACATTACATTCCTCCTCATGGTCTGGATATTGAGATGCTTTGAATACATTCAGAGAAACCTTCTCTCCTCCAAAGGAAATATCCATCATCCCCGTGGCACAATTTATATTGGCCTTGGCCGTAGCAAGAAACGGACGTCCCAAAATAATAGGTGTGTGCTTTAATTCCTGGGACGAGGCCATATCCAGAATAAGAAAGTCCACCGGGAAATAACATTCATGCACCTTTACAATCACATCTTCCAATAGTCCCCTTGGAGTTTTTACATATCGATCTGCCAGTTGAAGGATTATAGATGTAGGTTTCAACTCCCCTAGATCAAATTGCTCATATATAAAGGTGGGTAACAAGTTCACACTGGCTCCAAGGTCCAGCAATGCTCTATCAAATGTAATTCCACCTATGTCACAAGAGATCAATGGAGCTCCGGGGTCCTTCAATTTTTTAGGTAAATGATTCATAACAACTGCGCTGACATCTTCAGACAAGCGGACCTTTTGTCTTACTGCCTTTGGTTCCCTTTTTGGTGTACATAGCTCTTTCAAAAATTTTGCATACGTTGGCACATGTTTGATTGCATCCAATAGTGGAATATTGATGTTCACCTGTTTAAACAATTCCACTAGTTCTTCTTGTTGGACCGGCTTTCTCTTTTGAGCTTTTGGCTTCAATGCATCAGGGAATGGGACCTTAGGAACATACTCTCGGGGTCCTTCATCAACCTTTGATTTTCCTTTGTCCAGCTTGTTTTCTCCCCCCTCTTGTCTCTTCTTTTCTTGCATAATTACCGGCTCTTCATCTTCACTATCACTTTCCTTATAGGCATCTTGGCCCGAACTACTTTCGACATCCTTAGCCTGATGAGGATCATTAAGAATTTTCCCGCTCCTAAGGCTAGAGATGGCTTTGACATTCTCAAACTGAGGACCTATAGGAGGGGGCAGCTGAGGTTGGTTGGGCTGATTGGGTTGAGGAAGAATGGGAGCTCTTGGAGGGAAGCCTGGAGGTTGTTGATTGCGGGGGTTGGCCACCGGTTGGCTAGGGAGCTGGCCTACCTCTCTTCTCATGTTGTTGGCAGCAAGTTGCCCTATCTGGTTCTCCAACTTGGAAATGGATTGTGCTTGCGTAAGGATGAGTTGTTGGAGTTGTTCAAACTTGTCATCAAAAGTGGGCTGAGTAGGAGGTGGTTGATAATGTGGTTGATGTGAACGGTGTGCAGAAAATTGCTGAAATTGACCCTGAGCAAATTGAGCTTGAGGATATGGGGCATGAGCTTGATGGAAAGGTGATTGTTGATGGAAAGAAGGCTGATAAGAGAGATTTTGGTTTAACTGACTTGGCATGGAAAATGATTGTTTCGAATTTGGATTGTGTGAGGGATGAGATTGGGTGGATGGGCCTTGGTTAGACTTCCAAGAAAAATTTGGATGATTTCTCCAGCCCGGATTGTAAGTGTTTGAATAAGGATCATATGTGGGCTTGGAGACACCTTGAGCAGCAAAGATTTGTTCTTGGATAAATGGGGGGAGTTGGGCTGCTGTGGGACACCCAATCACGGAATGGCTAGGGCTCGAACACAAAGCACAGATTTCTTCTTGACTTGGGGTTGAGATTTGTTGAGGTTGAGGGGCAGAAGGGAAAGAGGGTTCCTGTCTAGACATGGACAACAACTGGTCTAGCTTTTGGACAACCATATCGACCTTCTCTATCTTTTGCGCCAACAAATCCATTTTATTCAACTTTTGAGTTATGGCATTAATATCTATCTTGTTCTCACACTCACCTTGGCTCTTAACTTCATAAAGTCCACCCCTCTTAGAAGGCCCAATCATTCTTTCATATGATGAAAGCGAGGTATGGCTTATGGAATTTTCACTAAGCATTTCGAATAAATCATAAGCCTCATCCTCGCTCTTACTCATGAATGCTCCCCCACATGATGCATCCACCATCTGTCTATAATTCTCCGCCAAACCCTCATAGAATGCCTGTACAATTTGCCATCTTGATAACCCATGTGGGGGCATTTCCTCAATAAATCTTTTAGTCTATCCCATGCTTCATGGATATGTTCCCCTGGGTTTTGTGTGAATCCAGTAATTGCTCTTCTCATGGTATTGGTTCGCCCTATGGGATAGAACTTCTTCAAAAATTCGTTTTGCATTTCCGCCCATGTATCAATGATTCTACCCAAGGCTCCTAACCAATATTTGGCTTTATCCTTAAGAGAGAATGGGAAGAGAGTTAGCCTAAGAGCATCATCAGAGAAATTTTAGATTTTAACAGTTGAGCAGATCTGAAGGAACTCATCAAGATGTTTGTAAGGGTCTTCATTAGGATTTCCATAGAAAGACGGTAACATTTGGATGGTACTAGACTTGATTTCATAATGAACCGCCTGGTTCTGAGGTGCTTGGACATAGAAGGATGGTTGGTATTGATTGGGCAAGAAATAATCCTTCATTTGCTTTGGAGGATTGAGATTTTCGGTCATTAGATTTTGGTGGTGAGGTCCTTGATTTTCGGCCATGAGATCTTGTTGGAGATCGTTCCCTGGATACAAGACTCTCTCAATTTCTTGAATGGGTCCTAGTAGGTTTGGATGTTGAGATCTTCTACCTTGCATGAACTAGGACGAAGAGAGATGAAAGTGATTTTTTTTTATCATGATTTTTGTTTTGTTTTATTTTTTTAAAAAAAAAATTTATCTTTTTTTTTATGTTGATACAAACTAGGACGAAGAGAGAGAAGATGAGATTTTTTTTTATTTTTGTTTGTTTATTATTTTTTTTGACACAAAATAGGATGAGGAAAGAGAAGAGGAGAACAAAAAAAAAATTTGATTTTTTTTTGTTTTAAATTTTTTATGCAATCACAAACAAGTTATCACGCAAATTTCCTAATGACCTAGATGTGACCTAGACCTATAAATTGGGTTTCACAAAATGATTAAAGTGAAACTTAAGTTCACCCTCAATGTTTCCACCGGCCAGGTAAGGGGTGGGGAAGTGGGAGGTTCCCCCTACTTTCGTAGGGATCTAATTATGTCAAACCACTATCCCGCTTAAGGCGTTTGCCGTCCGACCGTCTTACCTTAGGCACCGGTTTTCACAAGAGGGTAAGCCCAAATAACACAAGAACCACAGTGTGAACCTAGGGCCAATGTCTACTGAATTTTATTTAAGGTCTAGGTGATGCAAAGATGCAAGGGAATTATGGTTTGTGGGCTAAGGAAGGGTGATGAAATCCCCACCTTATCTTGTTTATGGGTGTTGCCCTTAGAATATTTTAGAAATGATATGCAACAAACCAAGTTCAAACAAGGGGTTCTATGCAAGCATGGAAATGCATGAGCATGCTTTTGAAAAAATTAGAGTACTCACCTTGCCTCCCGTAATTTTCAATAATGTAATTAACAATAATTAAATAACAAGGAAAAACAAAGTCTATCCTAAATGATGCATGACCTAAAACATGGAAGTGTGGGTTCTACTCTTGCAATGGACATTTTTATTGAAGTTCAAGTGATACTTTTTTTTTTGTTTTTATTTAATGAACCTATCTAACCACAAGATATGAAATGTAGAGAAATGAAATTGAAATGAAAGAGGAATAGTTTGGATACTTACTTGAAAAACGTTCCCTCGTTCCTTTTTTTTTTTGAAATGAATGACTAAATCACAAAGATGAAAGAAAGAAAGGCAAACTTACCTCTAATTTTTTTGAGTTTTCAAGTTACTTTTTTCTCCCTTTTTTTTTTCACCTGCAAAAAAAGAAAAGAGAACTTTATTAGTATACTATAAACACAAGGAAAACAAAGTTCTTAAGTCAAAAATCATCATTCTTCCTCGGCAACGGCGCCAAAAATTGATTACGCGAAAGTTCATCATTTAAAACACGCGTTTCAATCTTAAAATTTTTAACTCGCACTAGATGAAAGAGAGACGTAATATGGTGGCGAGAATGGTCGAATCCACAGGGAAGAAGAGATTTTTAAAGTTAAAAACCTTGTAACCTTTTAGAAAAACACTTGTGATTTTTACTTTGCTTGAAGAAAATAGTGAAATGAAAAACAAACTAAACACTTAATTAAAAACACCTATGATTATGCACCTATGCTATAGAAATTAATTGTATGAAGTGAAAAGAAGAGATAGAAGAAGGGAGTAGAGATGGAAGAAGATCAAGAACTAGATCAAAAGAATAACTCTCTTCATTAACTTAAAAGAAAAGGTACATGAAGTGCAAGGTAAGCTTACAACAAAGAGGTGACAAGATTACAATGAAGTAACATAACATAAAAGCAATGACAAAAAGAGGGGCCTGAGATGTGAAGATAGTAGTAGCAATGGTGATGACACCATCGTCTCCTCCTTGCCGAGCCTTGGAGAGGATCGCTCCGCCTTGAAAGAGATCGCCGTGTACACCGGGAGGAAGTCGCCTTTGTCGTTGAAGCTGCCTTTGGAGGGTGAATAACTTTGAACCCAAGAGGAATTAGGGGATGCCCAAGAAGAAGAAGTTTAAGAGGGGGAAGAGAGGAAAAACTTTAATGAAGAACTCAGAGAGAAAAGAAGAGAATAAGGGCTTCAAAATGGAGACATAACCGAAGCTAGCACCTCGGATGAACAGTAAAATTACAGGACAGCAAGTTAAAAAATGAGAGATAACTTGAAAACCAGAAGGAATTAGAAGATGAGCAAGAAGAAGAAGTTGTAGAACACGTAAAAACCAAGAACTTTTATGAAGACAGCAAGAGCAGAAAATGACTAGAAGAGGGAGAAATAAGGGGAAGAACAGAGAGAAAACTGTTTCACAAGTGAACAGGACAACACAGTGAAGAATACGAAATAGCTTGAAAACCAGAAGGAATTAGAAGTTGAGCAAGAAGAAGAAATTGTAGAGGACTTAAAAATGAAGAACTTTTATGAAGAACATAAAAGGAGAAAACGAACTTACATGGGAGAAATCGGAGGCCTAAGGTTAGGAGAGAAAGAGGGAGAGTGAAAGATTGCTCCAAGAAAAGACTCCTTTCCTCCTCCTTACCATGGGCTATTTATATGGAAAGTTTGGTAGATAGAGGGTGGAGATTATATCAAAAGGAGATGAATGGCTGAGATTCAAATGGAATATGATGCATGGGGAAGAGTAAAAGTAGGTGGGCACCCCCTTTCTTGGACTTTAGGCACCCCATTTCCCAAGGCTCATCATGTCTCTCCTTTAATTCAAACTTTGAATGTCCTTTTCCTACTTTCCAAACTTAAAGTTTGGATTCCTCCTTTTCAAACTTTGAATTCGAAATTTTAAACTTTCCTTTCCCTCCAACCAAAATAATTTGAATTCTTTATTTGACTTGGTCAAAATGG
This sequence comes from Amorphophallus konjac, assembly GCA_022559845.1. Classification (NCBI taxonomy): domain Eukaryota; kingdom Viridiplantae; phylum Streptophyta; class Magnoliopsida; order Alismatales; family Araceae; genus Amorphophallus; species Amorphophallus konjac. Next base: position 231,601 of record JAHNEJ010000124.1, on the reverse strand, counting down.
TGATGACCCTTTTGCCCCCGACTTCTTTTGTAATTACCTTCGGTGTCCTACACACACATAATTGCACTTTAGTCCATAAAAATTACCACAATGTGCATATCAATCTCAAATGCTCATGATTATATAATGGAGAATTAATGCTCATGGTCCTCAACTTTAATTTATTATTTAAATAAGATAATCGAATTAATCAATTTACGTGAAAGCTCCAATTTAAATGCGGAGTTGATGTTAACTATGAAATATGTATAATTACCTAATTATATGCACATAAAATGGTGTACATGCAATGAATTGTCATAAGAAATGGACACTTATCACCTCCCGAATATGGGATTAGCTCGACTTTTAATGTGGCGGATCTAGTGACCTACAAAGAACCCACAGCAATTCCTAGCGACCCTTTCGAGCCTTCTCCTCCCATTGAGAGTGAGCCCACCCCTGTGCATCCCACAGCCTCGAGAGTTCCGCGCAAGCACATTGAGAGGATACTAGATGAGCAGGTGACCACTACACGGAGCAGGGTGTACCAGCGCTACCTTGTCCGCTGGCGGGACCATCCACCTTCTGATGATTCTTGGATCAACCGGGAAGATCTCCAGCGCCTCGATCCAGATCTGCTGGAGCTCTACCACAGCAGTGTTCCCCCTTACTCGACGGAGTCGAGTTCCAGCCACCCCGGGAGGGTTGGTGGGGACACCACCGGGTCCACTATCGGGCCCACTACTCGGAGCCGACTCCGCACCGTTCCGACTGCACCGAGCTTATGGCTCGGAGATCCTTCCTGAAGACTCGGCTTACGGCTACGGTAGTATATTACGTATTGAGTATATATATTTGTGTGTATGTATACATGTATTCCTACATGTATTTTTACTTTCATCTTATTAGGCTAGTCATAGTCAAATAACATGTGTGTAATTATTATATTTTATTTGATTAAAACTCACAAGTCAAAGTGAGGTGGGTGGGTTTTATTTTGTTAGGCTAGGGTATAAACATAATTAGTGGAAGTTAGATGGTATTATTGCTACGGCCTTTTTTCCTATATAAGGAGGTCAATGCTTGTGTGTTACGTATGAATCATATATGAATGAAAGAGTTAAGTGAAGGTGCTTTGCCTTTGTGTTTTCTCCCTTCTCTCTTTTCTCTTTTGTGAGGATTGAGCGTCGCTCGGTGTGAGACCGTCCGGCGTGAGGCCGAGCTGCGCGAGGTAGCAACCTATCTGTTCCCATCAGTGCCGTCAGGAGTTACCGTCGATCCCTGTCCACGTCGCTGCCGCATCAGTTGCCGACCATGTGGGCCCCCTGTAGCTCGTCACCATCTCCGTTGAGAACTCTATCATCACCGGCCAAGTTCCTCCAGGCGCAGAGCCAGATGATGGTGATGGCGGTGGTGGTGGGGATGTCGACAGCGGCGAGGCACTGTCGTGATAGAGACGGCAGGGAGGCGGACATCGACAGTGGTTCCTACAAAGCCTATGCCAATCCTCATGAACACCAGTCCCCCCCTCATGCACGTCAACCCCCCAACTTTTGCGAGCACCCACACACACACTCACCCCCTGTGTCGATCCTTTCTCACTGTTCCCCCTCTCTCTAACCCACACACACACAGCCCTCCGCAGGCCACTTCTTCTTCTCCCGTTGCTTGCACCTTCGTCTCCCTCCACGAGGTGGGGGTCCACGGCCCCCACGACATGCCTAGCCGAACGGAGCCCACCAAGAGCACGACGGCCACCACCAGTCGACGGTTTGGCCACAGGTCCAATAGAAGGCCGGCAACCCGACGCAAGCCTAGCAAGGGCTGTTCCACCAGCCACCGCCGACGAGGGATCGGTTGTCGGTAAAGCTTTAGCAGTCACCGGGTGCTCGAGCTCAAGGGAAACGACTGAGGGCGCGAAAGAAACACCATCGCCAGCAGGAGGTGACAAAATAGGGGACAATTTTTATCGCCTGTCCCATCAGGGGTAGGGCAGTCCAGCAGAGGGTCCATGGTCGCAAGCGGCAGGCCATGGGTGGCAGCATGGGCATTAGCGGTCGATGGACTGGAGGCGGTTGATGGCGGGACACCAGCGGCCAGCGGGGAAGCACCATGCTCGAGGGGACCACCGGCCACCGAAGGCAAACCTCTAGAGCAGGCAGGCGGCAAGCTGGCACTACCAGAAGGAGTAGAGACGGCTACGAAGGATACGGTACTGGAGGAAGCTACTGCAGCAACATCTCCCACGAGAAGGAGTAGCCCCGTGAGGTCCCCGTCGGCCGGCTGAAAGGAGGGGCCGGCGGGCGGCCCTAGGGCCCCGGGTGCGATAGCGGCGGGGCGGGGGGGCAGTGTTCCGCAGCTTGGGGCTGCGGGGAGTGCCGAGTTACATCTTGAAGGCCACATGCTTCAGCGGCCTACCGCCGAACCAGAGGCCGGCACAGTTGGGCGGCATCTTCTTTAACTGCGGCGGCGGAGCGGGGCGGCGGTTGGGCAAGCTACTCCGGGGGGAAGGGGGCAAGGTGGGGGGGCTACTTCGGCGAGGAGGGGGGTTTCCGACGAGAGGTAGGGAAGGGTGTTAGAAGATGTTTTTATTTTATTTTAACTAGGGATATCTTGGTCTTTTCTCATGTCGGGTTAAGATTAACTATGGCTAAATTTTTGGGTAATAACAGATAGTTACGGAGATGGCATTTTTACACAATTAGAGTTTACTGAGTGATATGCATGCTAATGCATTTCTAGGAGTGATTTTTTTGTAAATTCACATCTAACAATGGTTTTCATGCAAAAAACCCTAATATATAAAGTGACCCAGTAATGACCCACGGCCCGATCGTCTCGCCCAACGCCTGAGTCGATCTGGGTCATGCGGGTCGGATTGACCCAGATCGAGTTATCAAACCCTGATTCATTCACGTGGCACCATTAGGCAACTGCTAAACTCCATTCCACCATCCAATCAGATGGTTGCCCCAAAAAGCGTTTTATAACTGTGGACCCTCGAATCAACTAAATTTTAAACCTCCATTGATTGGAGAGGTGGGAAAACAGAGAATCCTAAATGATTCGATCATGGGAGGGGATTAGATCATCAGGAGTGTCGACCCATGGGGATGATTCGAGAGTCTAGGATGTGTTTGTGCTCGTTGATGTCTGATTGTTATCTCAACGAGCCATGCTTAGCGAACACCCGGTCCAACTACACACTAGAGTGTGCATCAAGTAAATTATTTTTTAAAAAAAAATTTATGGAGTGAGTTTCGCATCTTCTAACTTACAATATAGGACACACCTCTATCCGATAGTTTTTAAAAAATCTAAACTAAAAATATATATTCAAAAAAATTGGTCCAACATTATTAATTAAATCTTTTTTTAATTTTTTAATTTTTCTAAATCACCAGATGAGGATGTGTCTTATATGACAAGTCTGAAGAAACGTAAACCTCACGTCACAAATCTTTTTAAAAAATTAATTTATTTAATATACAACTTAGGTGTGTAATTAACCCAAGATATGTACTAAATATTTTTTAGAATTTTTACATGAAAATTATTGTTAGAGGTGAATTTATAAAAAAATTATTTCTAAAAATATCTTAATAGATATATCATTGCATTAATTCAAATAATGCATAAATATCATTTAAATAAGATTATTTTGTACGTTTTTGACAAAAATAAATGATATGTCGCTACATAACAATGATATTTTTGCGCGGTTCATATTTACACAGTGATATATTTGTTAATATATTTTTTGAAATAATTTTTATTAACTTTTATTTAATAATAATTTTCATATAAAAACCCTATTTTTTATCTCAATAGTTTGAGTTTTAGTGCAATTCACGTGCAGGGACTCACACGCCACTGGGCCCATTAGGGCAGATGGGTGGGATCGAGATTATTAAATTTACTATTGTAAAATATATAAGGGGGTTATTGGAAGAATAAATTTGATAAATTTTTATGTATATAAAATATCAATTAGAGTTACAGCTACATGAATACCCAATTTAAAGAGGAATATATCATGAATGCCATTTTAAATTGCATGAATATATACACATCTCTTATACGGTAACATCGTTTATACATATATCTCCAGGACATTAATATTGAAATGGATAATTCTAATGTTTTTTTCTTCTACGCAAAGTATTGATCATAAAATTATTATTTTGAAAGATATTTTGTGTAAATAGTCTTTATAAGTGATCAACATGCCCCTTATAATTAATTAAGTGGGTTTTAGCTAGCGGTTAAGCTTTTGCAGAAATCGTGGGTAAAAACTTGAAATTCAACAGGCTTATAAGAATTTGTTAATGCATATGTAAATGTGTTTCTTCCGATTATAAATGCAACATTGAATCCTAACAAAGCAAGAAACCTTGCTGCTTACATCCCGGACGTTGTGGTCTTTTACTCGCGATGGAGTAAAATTTTTATTTTTTAATTTTTTTGACAGTCGGATAGAAATTTATATTGTATGACAAATTACAAAGATGTGAGTCTCACGTTATAAATATTTAAAAAAATAATTTTTTGATACACACGTTGAATGTGTAATTGACTCGGAATGTGTACTAATTAAATATTTTTCTTTTTGACCCGATTTTAATTTCAGTTCAAAGCCGTCGCATTGGTATTATTCACATTCTACATTAGGATCTATTGATTATATTTCCTTAGTGTTAAGATGCATTTAGAATGATAGGAAGATTTCGGAATTTTAATTTTTGCAAAAATAAACGGCTTTGATTGGTAGAAATTAAGCAGGTTGCTATCAGCTCAACTACGCTGACGTATAGATCTACACTACCGATGAGGTCTCGGTGTCAATTTACCCTAAAACATCAGCACCTATCCACAAATGAGATTTCAGACTTCAGAGGTTGTTTACATTGTCATGAATAAGACTTACGTTTTAGAGATTCCCAGCACCCGTGAAGAGATTCACAAAACAGCGAAAATAAAGTGGAGAGACCCATCAATTCATGGATGATAATCTGTACGGTCGACAGTAATCTTGGATAACCCTCTAAAATTTAGCTAGTTATCACTATATTTGTATCATATGTGTTCAGAAAACTTAATTAAAACATGTACATTCTGATTGTGCATCTGTTCTGAACATGTCAAAGAAACATAATACTTAATGTCTGAACTTGGCCAAAAAAAAACTTGCCTATCTTTTGAAAAGTTAATTAAAGAAATATTTTGAAGAATTTTGTTTAAAATGGACATTGATTATTGTTTTAATGTATATTTTATTCGTACGATTACTTTTCCAGTCAGCCTTATTTTGCAAAACACATGCGTAGCAAGAAAAAACACGAAAAAATTGTGGTTTTCCACAAACTTGCGTGCCTAATGACAGTATGGCATGGCTATATGACATGTTTTGATTGATTGAATATTTAAAAATATATTTAAAAATGCTACAGTCAGATTAGATGAAAAATCATTCCACAACACATTTAATACACTTTGGATACTCTAAAAATGTCAAGGATATCTAAAAATCATCAAAGACGCTCGATCGTATAAAACATCCCACCGACATTAGATTTTTTTTGGAAATTTTACATATATATCTTTGTAAATTTTAATTTTATCAAATATATTTTTCATCGAAACATATTACCATGAATATCATTGAAATATAGGTAATATCATAATTATACCTTCGCCGTAATTCCCGTATGTTTAATCTGAGTTAAGTGTGACTTAAAGAATAAGATTTTTGTATATATACTCATGTGAAGTTTGATTTTATCAAATATACTTAGATATAACGACTGTAGATGACTTTTATTTTACATAATATTCTACTCCGTCGATGATAATAAATTAAAGAGATATAACCGTAATGTTTCTATCTAAATAAAAGATATTCATGATAATATACGGTGTATTTGATAAAATTAAATTTTAGGGAGATATATATATATATATACACGTAAAAATCTCATTTTTTTCAGTCATACATAAAAAAGAAGCTATTCTTCCATGTTAGATGATCGGAGTCCAAATTAGAAAAGAACCGAGGTTTTCCACCCCACGACCGGTTGAAGCCAAAGCACAGGGACCCCGCCGGTCGCCGTCCCCCCCGGCGTACCATGTACCCCTTCTCTGGACCATCCTCGCTGCTCCGAGGCCATACCCACCCTGCCTCCCCCAGCAAGCAAGCCCCCATCGCCTAACCCCGTCCCCCTCCCTGCCCCATGACGCGCACAGCCAACCAACCGCGGCAGCCTTTGCAACATGATAGACGCCTTGACGAGCAAGAAAGATCCCATAATTGTACCGGCCGCGGTGGGCAAACATTTATCGTTGGCCTTTTCCTTTGAGAGGCTGTCCCCATGGCCATGGAAGCTTTGGCTCCCAAACCCACTTGGGTTGTCACCCTTTTACGGCCACCCAGTTTTGGGGTTGTGACCCTTCGCAGCTCCCCGCTCTTGTCCAATCTCCTCATGTTCCCAGGATCTCCCAAAGGACTGCTAGCTGTAGGATTAGAACAGGACGAGCCCCCATGCCCCCCCTCCCCTCTCTCTGTGCTGCCTTTTTTTTTTCTTCTCTTCTTCTCCTTTTGTGGCTGTCTCTTTTCTGCCTGTGGAGGCGGGAGGGATGGGACGCCCGGGGGGTGTGTGCATGGATGTCTCCTCCCGCATAAAGCGGCATGCTGCGAGCAGACGTAGCTTTCAGAGGGGTCAAGTTGGATCATGAAGCTTCCATCCGGGGGTGGGTTGCCGGTGGGGGCGGCGACTGCGGCAGGTCGTTTGATTAGAGGGAGTGAGCGTGCCCATGCTATCAGGGGGGAGGGGGAAGGGGGACAAGCCTGTCAGGCGCCTGCGGATGGTACGCCCCTCCTGTTTGTTCCTAAGTTTTTCACTGCCCATCGTCTGAGGGGTAACTCTGACCTGAGTTACAAGGTGACTATACGAGGTCTGACTCAAATACGATAATGTACGGTTTACCTTTCAAAGATTCTCGCTTTGACTTGAAGTCACTCGATCAGGTGAGATTCTCACCGACTCGAATATCTCGATGCGTCGTAGTTAAGTGTGAGTCGCACCGAATATGCAAATCATCCCCTGAAACCCTAACTAATGGGGTTAGACTTTGCAGGGAAAGACAGTTCTTTTTTCTCTTTCGGTTGACCAAGGTGAGGTTGAAAATGTTTATGTTTTTTTTTACATTTTTATTTCATTTTACTTAAATATACCAATATTTATGTGTTAAATATAAATTTGCATTATGTGATGCTTGGGGTTTAGATCTACATGTGCATCACTTGGGAGACGTCGGGATTAACGAAGAATGATGAGCAATGGACGTGGGAGGTGTAGGGAAAGTATTCGACCAGCAAATATTAATAGCACAACTTGAACTCCTTCCTTATGGGTTGCATTCCCATGTCGCCCTTGTAACTCAAATTAAAACAAGAATATGTGTATCTGAGTTTCCAAGGCCAAAAATATGACTGGGCTAGATCTAACATCTCAGAAACAAACTACAAGTCGACAATCCAACTTGGTCTTCAGGTCTTTCGTTTCTTTCTTCATTGGTCTGAAGTCTCGGACATGTTTTTTTGGTAGACAAACACATCAACTAGACTAGTTTCATGCACAGCTCTCCCTTCCACCCCACCTACGTTTGTGGCCGGTCAAAGATGGAGATTGAAGCGGATTGTCGTCATCTTTCTAGCGTTCTATGGCGTCAGACTCGCTCTTTGACATCTACGTACATCAATGTTAGACATACCAGTCCATATCACACGTACTAAATTTATGTTGGTATGATATGATACGGCCAATATCGTTGCATACCGTAATCGTACCACTACTGTGCCGCCAGAAAATTAACCTATTCGGCTCTACATCCATTAAAATTTAGTCTCCCGTATCGTTGCATATCACGGGTGTACCAATTTTTGTCAAATATGATCCGATATGTCTTACCGGGCCGATATTGCAAACCCTGATCTACACCCCTTAAACTCCCATCTCAACCTGCCATTATATAATCACCTCCCATTAATGCCGCCAAAGAAGACAACCTGCGGCTTTTGTGGGTTGGACTACTTCGTATGACAGTGACTAAACCAAAAGATAAAAGAACAGGATGGAGATAACCTCTGATAAGATGAGCGTCTTCCAAGTGGAAGGGCAACCAAATGACGCTAGATGAGACTTCAGTGTCAACCCGTAGCCGTGTAGTTAAGGTATCGATGAAAGGGTATATATGGGTTCAAATCTTTCAAGCAAACAAAGATATATGTGAACCCGTTGTCTTGGTAAAAAAATATACACGTTAGTTAGATGTCGTTAGATTAATCTAAATCTCTATAGAATCAACTATCGTTGTGTTAGATTATTTGTTACGAAAAAAATAATTAGTTTTCTCATGAACGAACACATAGGATACTTCAGTGCATGTATAGATCGATATAGTTAATTAGATGTCCATTCGTATGACTAACATGTCCTACAAGAACCCAAATATATGCCTTCTTGTTGAATTGTCTCCATCTTAATTTTAACGTGCCCCATCCATTCAATGACGGCACAAAGGCTTGTATGAGAATTCAGATGCATAATCTAGGGATATATACCTCCTACAGAAAATAACAGCAGAAAAGTTTGTGTGATAACCCAGATGAATATGGACCTGTTTCACGTACACATACACCTTCGCTCATCGAGAAACAGTAAAACGGGAGAAAAGCACGTACGTTCAAAATCATGCACACATGTTCAATATCTTACGATCAAACTAGCACCTGGTAAGCAATTTAAAAGTTCATGTCAAGAGGTCTTAATGGGTCACGTGCTAAAGATCAAGTTTGAACGGAACCAACCTCTGCTAGACAGAAGCAACCCTTCACTTCTAAGGGCGGTGCATCCATCTTTTCATCAATTAGTTCCTACGTACCAGTTATGACCACCAACACTTAATTTGGATTTTGATGTGAGAAACAGCTGGGAGGGGTGGGGGAGTGGCATGGGAAAACGAGAGGCTCCAAAAGCAGATCGGGAGATTGAATTATGAACCCTCACTTAAAGAGTGGTGAGAAAATGGGACCCCTTATGAACCCTCATTATTCCAGAGTAGTGACGTTTTCCACAGCTGCAGACTGCAGTGGATCATAGGAGCAGGGAAGACACGACAAGGATAAGGAGAATAAATGTGATGCCCGAATTGCGCGTTGGAGGTGTTACTTGGGATTTTTCCTGTTAATTTAAAATTTCAATTTTGTTGTGAAAAATGGGAAGCGGTTGTTCAATTTTCCAAGAAGCATGAAGATTAGAGAGCACAGATGTTCATGCTTTTTATAATGTGATTTTTGCACGAAAAATATTGTTAGAATTAAATTTGTAAAAAAATTATTACTGAAAATATATTTTTCATAGTACACTACATTAGACGTATCACTACATTAATTTTAATAGTACATAAATATTATTTAAACATGATTAATTTCTTATATAAATTTTTGAAAAAAAATGGTATGACTACAAATAAATAACATAGTTTACACAAATTAATTTACACAGTGATATGTCTGTTGATATATTTATAATAATTTTTTTATTTAATAATAATTTTCATGTAAAAAATCTTTTCATAATAGAACTCGACCTACTACACATGTTAAGGGTGCAACTAGCCAACTGGTCTGCAGCCCTCCCTAGTCTCATTTGTTCAAATGGATCGACGGGATGAGAAAAATTGGGGTTCTATATATGGACCCCACATCAAGGAAAATAAACATTGTTCTTAACATGGAGTCCATGCAACCTCATTTTTTTCTTATTCTTTTTAAGATGAGATCCGCGCAGACTCTATTTTTTCCCATCCCATCGATCTAGTTGAAGTAATTAAAAGCCTCGGTGCAACAATACAGCAAGTATTATTTCTTATAATATCAATTGATTTTTTGACATTTCATCTTTGTTTGAAATTTTATCCGTGTATTCTGCATGTACAATAACCCGATGTATATTTGATATCCTTGTATAGATCATATTGTTGTTAATATGTGCTAAAGCATTGATCAATGTGATTCACGATGCTACTGTTTCACTTATTTCAAGAAAAACCTACTAAAATTTTCCAATTTTAGTTCATATACGTAATAGGGTAAATTAGCAATTAATTAATTTTATATGTTTACTAAATAAGTATTAGATCAAGTTGATTCTAACGTCTAGGATGTACAAGAAAAATGTTTTTGAGCCAAGATGTATGTAGTTTGATATCTCGACTTCTTGTTCTATGTTTGAGAATTTCTCATAACTCGGTTTATAAATGCTAAAAAGACTTCACAGCAACTCCACAAGCCCACTGTGTTGCCTAGAGTTGCTACTTGGGGAGCTTGGGGGTGGGCCAAGGATCAAATTTGGATGAAACCAAATTCAAAGCGGGCAAGTCAGGTCTAACCAGAATTTAGGCAATTATAACTGTGAGTCTAATCCAAATTTCAATTCCATGAGTGTGGCATAACTTAAATGATCGAAATATCTATATATATCTACGTATCCGTGTGTCTTGATTACGTAGGTTCTCGTTATATATAATTAATTTGTTTGAGGATATAAAGGCCCCTTTGAAATTGGATTAGGATGGTGTATATGTGTCCCTGACTATGTTCGAGTCGGGGCGACTCGGGTGGATCTACGAAAATTCGAGACATGATCCGGTCGATTCGGACCGAGTCACTCGTCCCTCCCTCTCTACCCTTCTCTGCGAACTTCTAGGCCTGCTCCGGTGAGAATCTAACGTAGGCCTGTCAATGGATTCGGATATTATCCGGATCCTCTTCCAATTCAAATCCGTATTAACGGATAATAATCGAATTCGTATTCATTTTTTCGGATACGGATAATATCCGAATTTGAATCGGAGCGGATACGGATATTATAATATTCGCTTCGAAAAATATCAGTCTGTAATACTATATATCATATAATACATATTTTTAAATAATATATTATAAAATAAATAATATTGTAGAGAAATTTAGACACTTTATAGTTGCATTTTAATTTAGAGTTTATTTTATATATTTTTGACATTTTATAGTTATATTTATATACTTTTATTATTTTATAATTATATTTATATATTTTTGAATTTGAATCGGATAATTCGAATTTTAAAACAGAGCGGATACGGATAGTCATATATTCGCTTCGTATCCGAATTCAAATCGGAGCGAATCAAAATCAGATAATTCGAATTTTAAAATGGAGCGAATACGGATAGTCATATATTTGCTTCGTATCCGCTCCGTTGACAGGCCTAATCCAACGATGGAGGTGAGGATCATGTGGTGATAGACGAGACCCGACGGTGAAAGATGAGATCCGATAGTGACGACACTCGAATATGCCACCGACCTGGGGTAAATCCATGTGAGTGTGAGGGAGGTGATTGAGGTCCACATTTATCACTCTTTGGTTAAGTTACCCTATCCTAATATGAAACGGGTCCTAAAATACATAACTGGTTCGACATGGGCCATTGAGATAGGTTGCCATGCCGAAATCAAAGTTCACCGGCTGAACAGTAACTGCCCAGTTGAAATTTTCACTGCCCATGTTGGCCAGGCAAGCAAAAGGTTGGGTCATTCCATTATGATCAGCTAGGTTGAGTTGGATCATGGGTTGGCGCGGCCCAAGTTTCACCTGTATTGCATGTAGATTAATGTTTAGTGAACACCTGGGATTATTACATATCTCGAATGTGTATTAAGTTTAATTTTTTATTTTAAAAAAAATTATGACGTGAGACTCGAGTTACTTTAATTCGTGATACAAGTCACACTCTTATGTGATGGTTTAAAAAAATAAAAATTAAAAGATCGATTAAAAAAAGTCCAACACTATTCAGTTGATCTTAATTTTTCTTTTTGAATTATTTAGACCGTCTATAAGTTATAGACGTGACTTGCACCACAAATTAAGATAACTTAAGTTCTACGTCACAAAAATTTTAAAAATAAATTTAGTGTACACCCGAGATGTGTAATAGCCTTCGATGTACACTAAGGGCCGCTTTGACATTGGGTTTGGATAACCCGATAGATGAGAGAGAGAGCGATGGGTCTCACTCTCTTCTCACATACAACACTCTTAACCGACCCTGATTACCTAAGTTAATCGGAATCGGTTAGCAAAGCGGCCCTAAAGATTTTTCTTACTTCTAAGATTACAAGATAGACAGAAATTGTTTTATATAATCAAGAGAAATCCACCTCTTCCATGAAACCTCAGTGTGCATCTATTCTAGACCTGTGAACCCTATCACTTGCACGTCGTACACCTATCACTTGTACATCGTGGGGTTCGTCGGTAAAGGACAGCTTTGATAAAACCCGCAGGTAGTGTTACCTAAATCCGAGTCAAAGGGACCATCCATAAGTGCGAATACTAATCCAACCTACAATTTTATTGTTAGCGAATTAAGTGTGAAATTATTAAACTCACTCTTAATAATTAAACTCACTCTCATAGATCCATATGGTAGGCAGAGATACATGCATAAAGTGATCGTGGCTAGGTAGCCATCTCAATAAAGTAAATTGAAGAAATTTCAATTCATTATACAATCTCTTTTTCCTTGTTTACGACACCCCTAACTTAGTGGTTGTCTGATATTCGCGCTGTGGAGATATCGGTTCGAACTTGAAGATTTTCAAATGTTGTAATCTATGGAGTATTTTTTCAATCCTTTTCTTTATCATGGAACAATGTATTTTTGTAACCCTACGTGGAATTAAAATTTGTGTTCGCACGTGATGCGGGGTGACTTGGCCGATGGATAAATGATGATTCTGATTTATTGATAATCGTTGTAGATATCAACGTGGAGGATCAGATTTTTATTTTTTTCTATATTTTTGTTAGCAATTTGTGATTTTTTTATATCAATAAAATGTGAGTTGTTACATTAATTTAGATTTTATTAGAGAATAATTTATTTTATTTTATTTTATTTATGTTAAGGGTAAGATTATTTTGTTGTTAAAGTAACAATAAAAATGGTCATATTTATAATTGTGTTATTCTATAAATAACATAAACTAACCCTAATTGGAGAAGTAATAGTTGATCAAAAACATTTTGCAGAGTCTACGTCTGTTTATCCTTCTAGCGAGATGCCCCAACTCCACTCCTTGTTCTTCCTGGCGTGAGGTCGACCCTCCACTTCCCTTCTTCTTTTTTAGTTTGATTCCCCCGTTTGTTCTTCTGCTCCGTAACCCTAGCTCACCACCCATCACTATTCATTTATTTACTTTTCATTTCCCTAAGTTCTACCCGCACGGTTCATCTTCCTTCCCCCCCCCTTCGATTGTTGCACAGCTCCAACCCACCGTCGACGCAGCGGCAGGGCTTCACCGGAACACCTTTCAACCCCGCTGTCGGCCGGCCAGCCCACTGCTGCGCCCCCCTGCAGTCGCGCCGGCAGAGCACCACTGCCCCCGGTGCCGTGCTGTTGCAAATGGCCTAGCTGGACCCTCGTCGCGCCGCCGTCCGGTCGCCGTCGCGAACCAGCCTGCCGTGAGTGCCCGGCCAGCCACTGCCGACCACTCTTGGTCGCTGGCTGCGACCCTCGCCATCGCTGCTGGTCGACCACCAGCCAGCCCCGCACTGCTGATCGTCGCCCTTGTGGCCCAGCACCGCCACGGCAGCCACCACAGCCACCGCCCTTCTTCTCCTTGGCAGGCCACCACCTCCGACGCGATTGTCTCTCTCTTCCTATCAATCCTTTCTCCTCTCTCTCTGTATCTCTCCCTCTCCCGTTATTTTATTACTTGGTTATTCTCCTGGTAGCCACTATAGCAACATAAACAGAAAAAGATAAAAAACAGAAAAAAACAAAGGAAAATACAAGAAACGAAAGAAGAGAAGTCAGAGGGGAAAAAAGACTATATTGTGGAAAAAATTAGAGAAAAAAAATAAAAAAGTTGGAGAAAAGACGAAAGTCATAGGCTCGAGTCCCGTCCGGCATCAAAAGAGGCGGCCATCATCCCTGCACCCAGCACGACTAGAGAATCGTCTCTACTACATAATCCATTTTGATGGGGTGAACCGTTTTCGTCCTGCATCAAATTGGTATTAGAGTCCTAGGGAATCAAACTTATTTTCATAAGTTGAGGTCCTAAATTTTGTAATCGGTATGCTTCCTCTTCTGATTATTTTTGCTGCATATTTACCTAATGGACAACAAACGAAAATTGATTTACATGAGTCGGATGATGAAAGTTGGATTTCACCAAATATTGTTACGTCTCTTTCAAATACTGGAGAAATTGTTATTGAAGGTGATCGTATATTCGTGGAATTCTGTAAGAAATTTAAAACGGTCACGTATGATGGTGGAGCTTGGTACAAAATTAGATCAATGGCTGACATATGTATTATCTTAGGAAGAAAGTGGCTTGAAGAAAGAAGTGCTATCTTTGATTCCGAAAGGAGAACTTGCACTTTGAGACATGATTGTTTGCCGGGTGAATTTATTTTTCATAACATATTGTTATCTCATCCGTAAAATAATAGTGTGCCACAAACTCCTGAATGTCAATTAAAGGAAGGACGTACTGAATAAAAAACATGTCCATGTGGTTGATCGCTCTAAGGAAATTATTTTATCTCCAGCAGAGGCTACAAGTGGTCCGGATGCAGTCCTACAGATTGTTGATGCTTGGGATCATGATCTATTCTTGCAGTATGGATTAGATATGATCTCTGATAATTTCTTTGAGTTTGACTCATCATTGGTCTATACTGGTGATATATTTGCTAAAGATATTTAGGATCAAAGGCTCATAAGCGATGCAGGGTTTGATTCGATTACATAGCACTTATTTGTAGTTCAAAGGGCCTCATGTTCTCTTGATATTGATGATGTGGGATTTTAGCTACCTAAGAGTGACTTCGACTTGGTCTGGTACAGTTTTGAGGCATCTACTCAGCGTCGTCGACAATTTAGCGATTTGAAGATCCATGTGAACTTATTGGTGTTGCATGCGCAAGATGCTCCCATCTTCACTTCAGTGCTTCTTCATCATTTTAAAATTCGAGGTCAAATTTTTTTGAACCAAGGGAGATTGATGCGGAGCGACTTGGCCGATGGACAAAGGATGATTCTGATTTATTGGCGATCGTTGCAGATATCGATGTGGAGGATCATATTTTTATTTTTTCTATATTTCTGTATGCATTTTGTGATTTTTTTATATCAATAAATTGTGAGTTGTTAGGTTAGTTTAGATTTTGTTAGAGAATAATTTAGTTTATTATGTTTTACTTATTTTAAAGGTAGGGTTAATTTGCTGTTAAAGTAAAAATAAAAATGGGTCTATTTGTAATTGTGTTTTTTTATAAATAATAGAAGATAACCCTAATTAGAGAAGCAATAGTTGGATCAAAAAAAATTTTGCAACGTCGTTGTGTGTTTATCCTTTTGGTAAGATGTCCCAACCCCTCTCCTTATTCTTCTTAGCATGAGGCCAACCCTCCACTTTCCTTCTTCTTTTTAGTTTGATTCCCCCGTTTATTCTTCTCCTCCGTGACCCTAACTCACCACCCATCACTATTCATTGGGCCACTTTGGTAACGGGTTAGGTTAGGGGCAGGTGGCTTACCCGGGTTAACCCACCCCACCCCTAACCCTAACCTGGGTGGATTAACTCATTCCACCTATTTCCTAGGAATGAGTTAATCCACTTTAACCCTATCCGACCCGGGTTAAGAAAAAAATTATCAAACAAGGAGTAACCCACCCGACCCCAGTTAACCCACCCTAACCCAGCTTAACCTGTTACCAAAGTGGCCCTTATTTACTTTTCATTTCCCTAAGTTCTACCCGCACTGTTCATCTTCCTCCCCCCCCCCTTTAATTGTCACACGGCTCCAACCCACCGTCGACGCAGCGTCAGGGCTTCACCGGAACCACTTGCAACTCCGCTGTCGGCCGGCCGGCCTACTGCTGTGCCCCCCTGCAGTCGTGCCAGCAGAGCACCACTGCCCCCAGTGCCGTGCTGTTGCAGATGGCCCAGTCGGACCCTCGCCGTGCCGTCATCCGGTCGCCGCCGCGAACCAGCCCGTCGTGAGTGCTCGGCCAGCCACTGCCGGCCACTCCTAGTCGCCGGCTGCAACCCTCGCCACTGCCGCTTGCTGACCACCAGCATGCCCCGCACTATCAGTTGCCGCCCTCGTGGCCCAACATCGCCACGGTAGCCACCGCCCTTCCTCTCCTTGGCAGGCCACCACCTCCGACGCAGTTGTCTCTCTCTCCCTACCGACCCTTTCTCCTCTCTCTCTGTATCTCTCTCTCTCCCGTTATTTTATTACTTGGTTATTAGAGGGTTAGATAAATGGAGGGATATCCTCCTTGGATTAGTTTGTCACTTCACTTACTCCCATGTACTTTGATAAGAGAGGTGGATTAAACTGTTCCACCTATTTAAGTGGGTCACACTATCCAGATTAGATGAGGGTTATCCTTCAATCTAACCCGAATATTTGTATCCCTCTGTCAAATAAAAAAAAGAATAAAATAGGGGCTATCCCCGAGACAAGTGGGGGATAACCCCCTATCAAAGCGGTGCTTGACGTCGTTTTGACAGAGGGTTAGGTAAATAGAGGAATATCCTCCTTGAATTAGTCGGTCACTCTACTTACTCTCATTTACTTTGATAAGAGAGATGGGTTAAACTGTTCCACATATTTAGATGGGTCACATTATCCAGATTAAATGAGGGTTATCCTTCAATTTAACCCGAATATTTGTATCTCTCTGTCAAACTAAAAAAAAGAACAAAATGGGAGTTATCCCCGGGACAAGTGGGGGATAACCCTCTGTCAAAGCGGCGCTTGGTAGCCACTGTAGCAATAGAAACAGGAAAAGGAAAAAAAATAAAGGAAAACACAAGAAATGAAAGAAGAGAAGTCAAGGGAAAAAAAGAATATATTGTGGAAAAAAATAGAGAGAAAAAATGAAAAAATTGGAGAAAAGACGGAAGTCATAGGCTCAGGTCAGGCATCAAAAGAGACGGGCATCTTCCTTGCACCTAGCATGACTACAGGATCGTCTCTACTGCATAATCTATTTTGATGAGGTGAATCGTTTTCGTCCTACATCAGCACACCACATCACTGAAAATCTCTAGATGTCAAATTGCTCTGGGCTCTCGGTGTCCCTCTGAACACTCTCCTTTTTTTAAGGATTCATCCCTCTTCTCCTCTACATTCACTTGTGCATGTCGTTAACTTAAATATCGAAAGGTTATCTCCCGAGATCGTATCTCGGACTCTTCAGACGCGATGTTCATTGATTACAAATTTTCTAAGGACCGTTGAACTCTATTTCTCACACACACAAAATCGAAAATACATAATACGAGGTCCAGGATAACATATGTGTTTGACTCTACACGCCACGTTACTCAAAAGTGCAACAATTGAAAATTTGAAACTCTTCCATATTTGAAAGTTAGAGTGCTCGACGATAGTGTTTGTGTGGTGGAGCATGGAGAGCAAAGTGCCTACCGGCTAAAAAGCTTATCCTAAACGGGGCACAATGGGCTAGACCTCCTTATCATTTGAACACATCCAAGCAAATTTTGATTTTTGAAAAAAAAAATACGAACTCTTTCGATTCCTTTGTGTATTTGATTTTTTGACTAACTTTTCACATCTCTTGCAAGCTTAAGAAAGTACATTTATATAATTTTTTAATTCCTAAAAAATAGTGACTTTATGGTTTCTTAATTTGTGCATTTGATTTTTTACTATTTTTTCACGTGGTGTGTGTGTGTGCATGGGCCATATTATTGCTGTCAATTAGGGCTATCAATGGGTTGGACTCGGATCTGGTTGACTTATCCAGATTAAGGCCCGAGTCCGATCCGGATCCAATATTATTTAAAAAATATAAAATCTGACTAAGGCCCAGTCTAAATTGATACTTTAAATAAAAAAAATAAAAAATAAAAATTAATATATTTAATAATATAAAATTTATAATCTTATAAAATAAATTAAAATTTTGATATTAATTACATAATTTGTGTAAAAATTAAAGAAAATTTTAAATTTTTTAATTAAATAAAATAACATAATTTTAACTAAATAATTTTTAAATTTTGAAGTGAGAATAAAAAAAGAACGGACCGAGTCGACCCGTGGGTGGAATTCAAAGTTCAAATCTGACCCGCGAATCTAATCGAGCTGAATTTTTAAGTATGACTAAAAATCTACAGATCGAAAAAGATCTTACGATTCAACTCAAAATTAAACTAAATCATGGCCTTCGCTATCGCACTTGCACGAGTGTAGTTTTTACGCGTCCATTTTGATGGCATCGGACGTATGGGGGCAAATCGACAAACATTTCAACGATCAAGTCGGCATTTCCCAGCACTTGGAATAAGCATCCATTTTTCATAGAGAAATATCACATTATTAGTATGTTTTTTAAAAATTTTACTATTCTATTTGTTACGCTCGGCGACCTTTCTCTATTGTCTAAGTTTTAAAATTCGATGGCATAAAATGATAACTTAAATTTGATGCTCTTAACTTCGAAAGCATCGAACTTAAATTTAAACCTTAGCTTCAAGATCTCATCGAACAACTGAAAAGAAAGTGACAAATAAAACATGTTAATATAGCATTCTTCTTTTTTATGGTATGATATTTTAAAATAATTTTTTTATTTTTTTTATCTATATACATATTGCAGAGGGCAGAATCTATTCTTACGTCCCGTATCACACTTCTCTATTTATTTATCGTGGAAGATCATCTAACAACTGTGGAAGTCTGCAAACACCAGATAGACCAACGTCGGAAAGAGCAATATGCGTTATTTTGAGGACAACCCTCCGATACTTAAGTTAGCATATGATTAAATATAGAGTAAAGTAAAGTAGGGAAGAGAGAAGAAGATGGAGGCCGCCGTAGTCGATCTGGGTGAGCGGTAGATCTTCCGGATGAGTGCTTGCCGCCGTCAGTGACCACTCCACGAGTGCTCGCTAGAAGATAAGAGTGCTAGGAAGGGATTCTCTCTCCGAGTGAGACCACCGTGGCCTCTTGAATAGCAGCGGGAGATGTGTCTCTCTAGCCTGTTTCTCAGTGAATGTTTCTCGGTGAAGTTCACCGTCTGTTGTTGATCCCCTTTCCCCCTAGTCATCTGTCGAGGTCCCATCTATATAGGGGGTTGTCTTAGTGTCGAAGGCCTATCCCTTAGCAGGGTAAGACGTAGATCGTGAAGTAACGTCTCCCGCGATTATGACGGGAGTTTCCCGTTGAGGGGCTGTTACTCCAGAGTTGGCCGATCCCAAGGCAAGTCTTACGGCGCCCGTGGAGAGTGCTCGCCCTTCGTGAAATTGAAGCCAGCGTCGTGGGGTGTAACGGTCGATCGTCGGAGAGTCATCCGGCGGTCATTGTGCTTGGGCCAGAGCCCTTCCCTCTGTCGAATCCAAGGACCGTTCGTCTTGGACCGTTCGTGGCGGGCCGTGGCTATAGTGGCCTGTTAGACGTGTCGTGGACCGTGAGTTGAATTGGGCTTACCGTAGATGGGCTCGATACGAGCCGAGCCGGATTTACCCTCCTCACATATATATTCTAATCTTTCATCATTTTTAAAAAAGTGCAAAGCATACTTTGTGAATAAAATAGTTTTAAAATTAATTTATTTTTAGGAGGAGAGATCCGTTGTCACCGATTACAACGGAAGAGCGGTGTCACCGATTTCACATGATTCAATTTTAAAATTTTAATTTATACCGTTAAATCTTATATAATATCATAAATTTAATTACATACGTAAAATTATTCAAATCTGATATTAAAAATATAGATATTATATGATATGAAAGAACATACTTTCTAAGTTATTCATTTTATGTCTATCTGATACACCAGATATAAATGTTGAAATTATATAATTCTAAGTTATAAATAATTTATTAATAGTAGAGAAAATTTAACGACATAGATTAAAATTTTAATATTGAATCATATGATTTTAAAATCAATGACATCGCTCTTTCATTACTATCGACAATAAGAGATCTCTCTTTTATTTTGAAAATCCCTTAATTATCCAACATATAGATCTAAAAATGGAAGGTCCGCTTCGAATTCGGCTAATCTTTCTCTAAAGTTCATTCGATTAAGACAATTATATTTATTCTTTAAAATGTGATTGAAATTTCAACGTAAAATTAAGCTCATTAATTACCCGGCAAGCGGCCAAGCCCAAAAACCGGCCGGCCCGAGTCACCATACTAACCCGTACTCCATCCACGCCCCAATCGGCCCGACCCCTCGAGTCTCAAACCTCACGCACACAAACCGGCCCACCATCAGCCGGTCCAGTATCGAAGCGGACCGGCGGCCCGACCGTTCTACTCCGACTCGGCGCCGGCGGGACCTCATCATATGGCGGCCTTTATTTTTTTTCTATTTATCGTCGCCATCGGGCCCTCGGCCATGGCTGCATCCCTCATCAATCCGCTGTTCACTCCGGGTCTCCTCGCCTGCGTCTCATCGAAGCTCCGCTCCTCCGCGCTCGCCGCCCCCGGAGGCGTCTCCGGTCTCACGAAGG
Source organism: Amorphophallus konjac (assembly GCA_022559845.1). Taxonomy (NCBI): domain Eukaryota; kingdom Viridiplantae; phylum Streptophyta; class Magnoliopsida; order Alismatales; family Araceae; genus Amorphophallus; species Amorphophallus konjac. The sequence continues at coordinate 210,991 of JAHNEJ010000124.1, read as the reverse complement.
TCCTTCTCCTCCATTTTCTCTCCCCCATTGCCAGAGTTTTAGAGCTCTCCGAGCTCTATGATCCTGTTGTTATGGATTTGTTGTCTCTCTACTGATTCATTGGTTATGGGGTTTTGCAGGGCTTGTATCGATTCAGATCGGCGTCCTCAACTCCAATGGCGTGTTCGGAACCCAAGGAATCACCTTCCAACAACCCCGGCCTCCACTTGGAGCCGGACGAGGCCACCAAGGGTTACTTCTTGCAGCAAACCGTAAGACTACGTGTTGCCCTCGCCGCCTTGTTCTGTAGATTCTGCAAATTGCTGATGTCTTAGATGTTATTATCCTATTTTGTTTCAGCTTTCTTTTTTGAATCATGGTTGATGCATCTGTTTGTCCGGGTATTCTTCCTTTGGGCTAGTCTTTTCATCGCATAGCTACAGTGATGCATCTCGATAAACTGGTCTCTCTGTCTCAAAATCTTAATGCTTTGGCCAGAGTGGATCCATATTATTTGATTAAATACTTTACCATGTTCGCGTGCGTTCCAACTTAGGGTTTGACATGAACATTGTTGCAGGCTTTGATCCCATACTAACATTAAGCTCAGCAACTTATCAGGCTAACTATGTTATATCACTAGTTAATGTGTGGCCTTTATCCTCTAACTAAGCATATACACCTGTTAACTGCCAGGGTTGTCTCACTATGTTAATTATGGAGTCCTTTTCATTTGGGCATGATTTTTCTATGTGATGCATGCCTGTGAGATCATGAAAAATTTATCCAAGGATGTCATGTCATTTAAATTGTTCTTTCTATTACCTGAATTTGCATAGTATGAGTCATCTAGCATATTGTCGATGTTTTGGTGGTTTGCAGATGTTTCGAGTTAAGGATCCCAAAGTCAGCCTCGACTTCTATTCCCGTGTCTTGGGCATGATGTAAGTTATTCCAACATCACCACCTTCCCCATGTTTGTCGCTATAAATTCATATTTCCCTGGAGAAATCTCAGGCCCCTTCTGTACCTTGTGGGAAAAGTATTTACTCTTTTGGTTTCTTTCTCTGACAACCAAGAGCTTATGAATGTGATGCTGACCTATGACAGACCCCTCGTGATCACCAGCACTTTATCATCCCACAATATGCACACTAATGACATAAGATGGTTATTGTCAGCTACCATCATATTTTCTGCAGGTTTAACCCGTGATCCTTCTGTTGTCAGTAGCAGTTATCGCTTGACACAATCATTGTGTTGTAACACTGAAGATACGTGCTTGAGGATGAGATCGCTATGAACCCCTTATTTTTCAAACATGTTTTCCTTGTGTGATCTTTCAGTGCCAATGCTGTTGATGTCTTAAAAGTGCATGTCAATGAAGTGAAAAACTTCAATTATTCCTTTCTTGTGTCTTTTTAATCTTGTTAAATTGTTTCTAGTTTTTGTGCGATGTACTGCTCACGCATCAAACTTGCATGGATCTACTGATCTCAGTTTAGTTGATATTAATCTTGCACAGTGCAGTGAATGAATTTCTTCGCTTCTTTTGTAGTGGTCTCTCTTTATTGTTTTGTGCTGTCTTCTTAGTCCTTGGTGTTTCCTGTGCAATCATCAAGTTTTGCAGACCTACTTGGATCATCAGTTGGGTTTAAATGGCTTGTGATGATGTTCTTTGGTGTTGCTTAACAAGAACATATACGTCTAGGTTTTTTCTAATCACTTCCAAATTCTTCAGGTTACTCAAGAGGTTGGACTTTCCAGAAATGAAATTTAGCTTGTACTTCCTGGGGTATGAGGTACTACCAGTGTGATTTCTTTAATTGCTTGATATGATTTGTCCAGATATAGCTAACAGGAAGGCTCTTATTTTGTGTTTCATGTGAAGGATCCAGCATCAGCTCCAGCTGATCCAACTCAGCGAACTGTCTGGACATTTGGTCAGAAGGCAACTCTAGAACTCACACAGTAAGTATTTATAAAATGTGGCACACAAATAAAATGGTGATCTGAGCATGTGCTTGTGCTGTGAATTCTGCCCTTCTCCATATATATTTCTTTTTCACTTAAGATTTGACAATGATATTTTCTTTTGAATGTTTATTTAGTAACTGGGGTACAGAAACTGACCCTGAATTCAAAGGCTACCATAGTGGGAACTCTGAGCCACGTGGATTTGGTAATGTATCAGTGTACAATGACTTTAAACAAATATATTTATATATATAATCCTATTAAAAAATATATTCACTCTTCTGAAAAATCCACTTGCAAAATTATCTTACTTGCCCACATTTATAGGAATGCAGCTCAGTTCCAGTTTTCTGACTTTGCTATTCATCCATAATTTTAGGCCATATTGGGATTACAGTTGATGATACATACAAGGCATGTGAAAGATTTGAACGCTTGGGAGTTGAATTTGTGAAAAAACCTGATGATGGTATATTCTTTACCTGAATATGTTATTTATGTGGATCTAAATATTATTACCAACTGCAGTGTTTGTCTGGTTTGTTTTATCTTGTTATGTTGATGTGTTCTGAAGCCTGATGATTGTAAGCACATAGTAACTTTGTTCAAGAGTGATGTTTAATTTTTAGGCAACACTTGGAGTAATTATTTGACATAAAATGCACAAACTGAGCAGGGGTAACTTACCTCTGCTTATGATATATTTAGACAAACTTGGTGACATGGTGTTGTGATGTCTGTGCAACTTTTCTCCTGCTATATAGATGGGCAGGTATTCTGATTCGGTGACAGTTCTATTCTTTGATTTGCATTTTCCATGGCTAGTTCTATCTTTGTGGGATGTAGGGAATAGTGCTTCTGGACATTTATTGTAATACATACTTTTCCCTTTTGATGTAAGGTTGTTTACTATATATCACCATTGCAATTGCCTATTTGCCTTTTTGTCAAGACTCAAGAAGAATGAATGCTTTTGCATTTCAAAACATAATTGTTGTGCACTAAAATTTATATGCAGGAAAAATGAAGGGACTGGCATTTATTAAGGACCCTGATGGCTATTGGATTGAAATATTTGATCTCAAAAGAATTGGAGAGATAAGTACTGCTGATTCCTGAGCTTGATCTATGAATGTGAAGTAATTTCCCTATCCCTTTCCTCTTACAAAACTCCGTGAATGATAACAATTATTTAGGAATGCATATTCCCCTTAGTTAGAATGCCTGCATACATACAGCAGCCTTTGCAACAATTGTAGATATATTCATAACATATTTTATGAATCTCTATTTACTTGTTCTTCACTTTATGTCTAGGAGGTTTGGTTTTAGTAACATGGCCTAGGGTTCTGGTGCAATCCTGTTATGTAGGCAAGCAGTATCTTTTCCTCCTTTTTTTTTAAATTTATTGAAATTGTCTCTCCTAATCATATGAGGATCACGAGTCAGTCCATGGTTCTCTTTCTAGTCGTTCCTACTGTGATTCCTCACCATCAACCACTTGAGTTGGGCACAGTCATTTCGTTGATCACTAATCTTCTATCAGCTCATGTAGATATAGCCTAGATTTGTCTAAAAATATGTATGCCCTCCCCGGCAGATTTTGTTGTCTGAATTCAGTCCGCAATTTGTGCTCACCTGTAGGCATTACCCTCTATAATGATAATATTTCAAATCCATTTTGCATATTTCAGAAATTTTATCATCCAGGTGGGCGTTGGCTTTTACTTTAAGATACCATTTTAACAAAAAGATGTGGTTTTGTCTTTCCTTGAAGATTGACGTCTCTCCCTTTTGCAGGGATTGCAGGGTCAGATCAGTAATTGCCACCGTTGGAGAGTTGCTCTTGTCCTCCAAACATGATATTTTGAAATAAAAAGTGTTATTAGAAACTTAGTGTGCTGAGTTTTGACCTTTTTCAATTGCCGTCTCCTGAGGCATTGTTATAAACATCTAAAAGCTTGCACATTTGGAATGACAAGAGGTATGAGTAAATAGTGCAACAAGGAAAATTTTAATTTAAATTGATGAATATGGTTGTGATCTATATTCTCACTTTAGGATTTTGGAGTGCCTTGTGTTTGTTAGACGAGTCTATTTGGATTAACAGAGTTCTGTGGGAAAACACAAGCGTTTGCGACAACAAAAAAAAAAAACCCGCATCAGCACTTTTTCACTGTAAACTTTGGTTGCAGCCAATAATTTATTTAGGTGGAATGTCATGGTATCATGCATTTGTCACCTTTAGTATATTTCCTTTTTGCTGTTCAAGGTGAAAACGGGATGGTAGGAAAGGTTGAACTTCTAGTTTGATGCTCCCTGACGCAGAAGTGTCAAACTAAAGTTATTCTGATTTAAAAGTAGTGAATTTAAGTTCAGGGGCAATCCCATTTGGGCCATTTAATCTTAAGATTGTACGGTCGACATGAGAATTACAAATAGTGGTTAAAAAAATGTAGGACTATGGCTTTCACTTTTATTCAGACCATCTATAGAAAGTTGTAACTCTCATCCCTTGTCGGAAGATTGTTATGGGTTTGGTTAGGTGGATCTGTCTTCAAATCTTCTCTTTGGCTGCAACTAACTAGAGAAGAACAAATTTGCTGATATTACTAACTATAGTTTTTTATGGGCATCACATAAATGAAATCATATAAAAGTCTTTTAGTGACTGGGACGATCATCCAATTCGATTACCTATGGCAACATCTTTACATTATCGTGTGTACTATCAATCATTTGGACCTCAAATTACAGGTCCAATGAAGCATCTAATCCCACTACTATTCTTTTAAGCCTCACAATACATGAATTTGGAGGTCCTGGGAGTCTTAAAATGGTGGGGTGGGGAGGGGGGTTGTTGGGTTAACATTGAGGACCTCATACAAGGGGGGGGGGGGAATCGAAATGTACCTTTCTCGAGTGATCCAATGCACTTTCACTTGAATCTCGTTATAGCCATAGGCAGTTTTAACTCTTAACTTACAATCTTCTAAGAATAATTGAGCTGATTTCTCTCGTTTCAAATGCAGCCTACAAATGCAGCCCAATCCAAACGTGCGGCATAACCCAATATTCAAAAATCCTAGCCTAATAAGACAAAGGTGGCCCATTAAGACTATGCAGCTCTTTTAAGAGCCCCTTAAAATTCAATAAGCACTGTCAGAGTCCCGCACAGATATATATCAATCTGACTCCTTCGTCAGGTGTTAGGCTGAGAGGAAAGTCATTGGGGAAATAACGTGGTACTCTCAAATTCTAACTCATAAGACCCGAATGATAACTCAACCTTGAGCTCGCTTAGAGGGGCTTGAAAAGCCAACTCGGTCTCGAAAAGAAGGCCGGAGTATTAACTCGACCTTACACCCATCTCAAGAAGAAGAGTATTAACTCAGATTCTAAAAAGAGACCTTAACCTTATTTTCAGTCGATCAAGTCTTACCTCAATTATTGGAGGGTCTTTTGCCTGACTTCCAATATATCGAGTCTTAGCTCGATTACTAGAGGGCCTTAGGGTTTAGGGTTTTTTGCCCGATTTTTGATCTATCAAGTCTTAACTCGATTACTAGAGGGCCTTATCACGATTTCTGATCTATCGAGTTTTAACTTGACTACTGAAGCACCTTAACCTGATCTTCGATCTATTAAGTCTTAGCTAGAACTTGATTGCCTGACCACATGATACGGGAAAACCACAACACTCAGTAGGTGGGATCTCACGTGGCAGCCATTGCAATAGCTTCAAAGAGACAAGCCAAATCTCATTAGCTCTTAAAAGTGTAACATTGGAGATAGAGTAGAAATGAATGTGAATCCATGAACAAATATTCTTTGAGAAGTGCAATTGCCACCCTGCCCATCAATCAGCGTGCTTGAAATGCGAGTACAACCTTACCATCCACCACGTAATCCCCAAGATCATGCCACGACCATAGAAGTCTACCACTGAGTCCCACATATCTCAAAAAGCAAACTAAAATTGCTAGATTCCAAGGAGTAAAAGTATCATAATAGTTGGTCAAAATGTCAGCGAATCAACGTGACCTTCCAATGTCAAAGGGACATCCTTCACTAACAACTCATGTTGTTCCAGAAAGAGAACTCTTCTGCACCGTCTCTTCGACTCCAACATTAGAAGTGACTATAAAAGGAGGCCACTGTGGCCTCCTCTAGGTATGAAAAAAAAATCCCGAACGAAGAGGCCTTAATTTTTATCTGGGTAAACTAATCCTCCCTTTCCTGCACCAAATGTGTACAGAACCTCAACTAGAGAGATCCACTAAGAAGGGAGAATCTCTTAAGGAGTGAAGCCTCCATGGCAACTACTTCTCCTTTTCTCCCTCATCACTTTACTTTAGCAGGCCGCTATTCCCTACCATGCCAAAGGACCTTCCCTTTACCCACCAGAGCGCCGACTAACTTGAACATCGAAGGGTTTTTTCAGGAAACATCTACTCTAGTGAGAGCTTCTCTTATAGGAAAAGAGTTCGACAAGATCTTCTTAAACTAGCATACACCACCGACAATGAGGATCGACTGAAAAGAACACGCCATCTCCGATCCCATATAAGATAGCCCTCTCCCTTTCTTGAGCTATGTATGCGAGCCTCCCCTCCTTTTCTGTGGCTCTACATCCCAATTTAATTGGGCCATGTGTTTTATTTCCTAGTTATTGTTTCATAATTTGTAAAGAAATAAAAAGTAACCAGATACTCCTTTGTGCTTCCGATTCTCGCTTCCTTGACCATCTGGGCTTGCCACTTCTCTGGACTCATATGCTAGTAATCCATTTCTATCAATGAAATCTCCTGACCATCCGACGGCCAAGAGAAGCTATGAGATTCACACCTCCACAAATAAAAATTACGACTTTGAACAACTGCAGAAAGGGAGATTTATTAAAGAAACTTTCTGAACAATCTTGCCAATCTGGTAACTATTAACTACGAGGCTTATTTGGAGGGATCGTCTCACACTTTGCATATATGAAGAATAATTATGTCTTTTTTCCCCTTTTAATTCCTTTTCAGAAGAGTGCGCATGAACTTGTCATGATGTTTTACATTAAAAAACATGGATTTTCTTTTCATTTTATGTGATCCCATAATTCTCATGAGCAAAATATTATCAAAAATGAGATATACTAAAATTATATGACACTTAAAACATTATCGTCTTAGGATATAATTTCATACCTTAACAATCTTAAACAAGTTATAAACACATTTCTTATCAAATATTCGGATACACCGTATCCAGACCCAAAGCGTTCCGTTTTCATTCCTAGTCGGATCTGGCCCAATATATCCGTCCTCTGCTCGCTTTATCCAGCCATGTCAAGTCTCGCCACTCTCCATCTTCCTCCCTTCTCCCTCTGGAGCTCTCCGAGCTAGCACCCAGCCCCCCCCCCTCCAATGGCGGCACTCAGCGCGGCCGTCCCCCCGGTCGCCCTCTCCTCACTGCACCACTCCGCGCCCTCCCTGTTCTCCAATCCTAATTTCCGCCTCCGGAGCCTCCGCAGAGGCATCTCCCTCATCCGAGCTTCTGTCTCCTCCTCCTCCAATCCCGTCACGGAGTTCAACATCACCTTCGGCGCTGCCCCGCCCAAGGAGAAGAGCTCGGCACCCGCCAAGCTCCCCGCTCCCCTGTTGATCCCGTGGATCATAAGCGGGGAGGACGGGAAGGTCATGCTCTCGTCCACCCCGCCCGCCCGGTTCATCCACGCCACGTCGGAGGCGAAGTCGTCGCCGGAGAAGAAGGAGAAGAGGAAGAAGGCAGAGAATAGCGGGAAGAAGTCCCCGAAGGCTTCTTCTCCTGCTCCTTCGGCTCCGCCGAAGTATTCCAAGGCCGCCAGGAGGTTCTATAACCAGAACTTCAGGGAGCCCCAGCGGCTCAACAAGGTCTTGGCAGCTGCCGGAGGTGTGTCGTGATATGTGTGTTTTATGATATCGATGTCATAGTTATACGTGCATTTTAGCTAATTATGGTTATGTACTGTGTTACGTTTAGTGGCTTCTAGGCGGAACTGTGATGAACTTATTTTTGAAGGCAAAGTGACTGTTAATGGGTCTGTGTGCAAGTCTCCGCAGGTACTCTTTTTACTTGTGAGCTTGAACGATTCGGTGTGAATTTCTCACTGCTCAAATCTTGTCGCTAGTATTGCTTGTACTTTTTGGGCATATTTGTTGACATCAGATGGAATAAGTGAAGGCTTCAGTTAAATAAAACATATTTAAACTTTTACGTCCCATTTAACAAACTTTGAGTGCATCAGTCCCAACCTTCTCCTTACTGTGGAAAATATTTTATCTAGTGATGAGATTCTTTTAGTTTCCCATACACGTTAATTTGTATAGGGGTAGCATAAATAGTAGAGGTTGCTTTAACTAATAAGCAAGATTGACCCCAAGGACCTATGGAAGTCAGTAGACTCTGGACTGCCCTGTTCCCATGGAGGAAGAGAGGGAGAGAGGACTCTGCAGGTACTCTTTTACTTGTGAGCTTGATAGATTCGGTATGAATTCCTCACTGCTCAAATCTTGTCGCTAGTATTGCTTGTACTTTTTGGGCATATTTGCTGGCATCAGATGGAATAAGTGAAGGCTTCAGTTAAATAAAACGGATTTAAACTTTTACGTCCCATTTAACAAACTTTGAGTGCATCAGTCCCAACCTTCCCCTTACTGTGGAAAATCTTTTATCTAGTGGTGAGAATCTTTTAGTTTTCCGTACACATTATACAAAATGTTATCTAGAATATTCCCCCATTTGTCCAGCATAATTAAATACTATGTCACACTTGTAGGGTTGTACGTATAAAATCAAGGTTCAGGAGCCCAAGAACACACACTGATATGATTCTAAGAATCTAAAGTACTAATAGCTTAACCTGCTTCCAAAATTTATTCTAAAATAGGCTGCTTCATGGACAAAATATATGCATTTTGCTTTTGAGTTTATACTGTTGATGAATATGCTTATTTTGGAACAGACTCGAGTAGACCATGTGAAAGATTCTATCTATGTTAATGGGAACCGTCTTTCTAAGAAACTGCCACCAAAACTTTATTTTGCCTTGAACAAGCCAAAAGGGTGAGGCATTCTTTCTGACATTTACCTTTTACGTTATGCCGGTAACTCTCAAGTTACAGTTTTTCGAGAACTATGTTATTCAACGATAGCAGAGTATGATATTATTAACACATTGCAGGTACATTTGCTCGAATGGTGTACAGGCTAAATCTGTGATATCCTTATTTGATGATTATTGGAAGACTTGGGTATGTGAGAATTCAGTGTTACTTTGAGATAATGAAACTCATCTTTTTCATCATAAGCGATTTACCTTATAGTGCAATAATTTAGATACGTATCTATCTTATATTTTATGTATATTTTTTAGAAGCTAATGATCACATTACAGTTCATAATCATAATTTGCTTTCCAGATGAAAGCAAATCCAGGGTTACCAAGGCCACGGTTATTTACTGTTGGCCGCCTCGATGTCGCTACAACTGGCTTGATAATCGTTACAAATGATGGTATGTGGTTCAATCTGTCCACTGACAAATGCAGTGTCATTGGTCTTTTTATTGTTTTATCCTGTTCTGGGAAACTAACCATTTTAAAGCTGCCACATGCTAGGGGATTTCACTCAGAGACTTGCACATCCTTCATCTAATTTATTAAAAGAGTAAGTAACTTCCCTTTGGCTCTTGTATTACTTAGTCTCCTTCTGGAATTGGTACTGAACTGGAAGCCCCAATAGCTCATCCTTTTTCTTTTCTTGATTAGTATGTTAACATTGCTGCAGCATAAATGCATGAAAGTGTGGAGCATACAATGTATGAAAGTGTTCAGATATATTAGAGTAAACAGGCACACCTAACCCCCCCCCCCCCCCCCCACTCTTTTCTGATTTGGGTCAGCAGAATACTTTAATTATCCTTGAATGTCGGTGATCCCTTCTGCATAAAGTTCATCATGTTCTCGTACATGTTCCCTCTGGTGGTAGGATGTTTGTTAGGTTTGTTGATGTTAGACACTATAAATTGCTGAATATCTTAAAGAAAAGAAAGTTTTTTGGATTATTAAGTCATTTACACTAAGGAAAAGTGAATGCACTGCTCAGCTTGGGGAGTTTAGGATGTGGTCTTGTGCAAATGGCACCACTCAACAATGCACAAACAGCAGTATGGTCTTGAGACCTGAGAATGTCTGAAACCCTTCCTATTGAGGGATCAGATGATGCAGCCCTGTATTTTTTTAGTAATTTATTCAATCAGCAAAACAGTTGGATTTGGCTGCATTCTGGTTCAACAGTGGCATGCAATTCTGCAGATGTCTTAGGTGAGGGCCACTTGAAACATATATGTGAGAGTTGATGAGATGTTTCTGCAAAATCTTTTGAAACACAATTTGCAGGTGTGCCTGGTGACTTTATTACAATGATTCATCAGGGTGGCATATTTTATATCTGTGGTGCAACAATATGGGAAGGCTAGGATCTTCCATAAGGAGACCAAAACTGCAGAAGCATTCTCATCCTTCATTTGTAATGTGGTTTGGGGATGGGCTACGATTATATGTAATGTGGATGTATCTTCTTTTTCTTCCCTTTTTGGCTTTTTGGAGGTGTGTGAGTCACACCATCTAGGTTAATCTAGGGACGTTTGGCTTATGTCGCCTTTCTATAATTGGACATTCTTCACTTTTCTAGATTTAATATAATTTCTGGCCCCCCCAACCCCACCAAAAAGAAAAGAGAAAAAGGAAATATGGGAAAGGAACATATATGAGAAAGGGGATCTATTATATATGCATATTTTGATGACTATTGAGGTATCTTTGACTGTTGGGAACATTGTGTCTATAGAAATTTGGTGATGCTCGCCATTACAGATTTTGCTTTATAACATTCACATTGAGTTGTTTGTAACGTGCTAGAATTTAAACAGAAGACCTTTCAAAACGAGAATCTACTAAAGATTGAAGAAAACTGATGGTAAAGAGTTCTGTGATGTAAAAAATTCCTGGAAATAGATGGCAACATTAAAATTACTCATTGACAGTTAAGTGAAAATTCTATGTCCCCACAAAAGCAATGGTACATTGGTTTCTTGCTTGCCTCATTCCTTCCCGAAAAATGAAAATTTTCAACGGAATTTTGTAGAAGTTGTTTGTCTGTGGGTTTTGCACCCATACTTTATCATGTTGTTCTGTTGTTGTTTTTTACTTATAATTTAACGAGGAAGTAGTGGCAAAGGTGTTTCTGCAGCTATGCTAGTCAAACTATGCGTACGAACCATCATAACCACGTTGCTCATTTACAAATTGCTCTTTCTGATTTCTGTCATCAACTTGGGCATTGCAGATATATTGCAACAGTAGAAGGTGCAGTTCATAAGAAACACTTAATAGCCATAAGTGAAGGTACACAGATTGATGGTGTGCATTGCACACCAGATTCTGTGGAATTGATCCCTGTACAGCCAGATTCATCAAGACCTCGACTTCGGATTGCGGTACACGCGCACTCTCCCTCTCTCCTCTCTCTCTATTTGTGTGTGTATATATATATATTTATTTATTCAGAGAGAGAGAAATGTAGCTCTAGTTTTGTTGATGAATCTGTCTTTTTTACACTTACTCCCTGATCTTTACACTGAGAAGTGGATAAATTGATTATTGGGTAGCTATGTACTGTATGAAAATTACTGTGCCTCTCTCTCTCTCTCTCTCTCTCTCTCTCTCTCTATATATATATATATATATATATATATATATATATATATATATATATATGTATGTATACATGTATATACACACACACACACACACAAAGTAAGCTCTAGTTTGCTTTATGAATCTTTGTTCTTTTTGCACTTACTCCCTGATCTTTACACTGAGAAGTGGATAAATTGATTATGGGGTAGCTATGTACTGCATGAAAATTACTGTGTTCTGTCAGGTCATTTATGTGTCCATGGTTGATTATTGCATGGTATCTACCATGTGAAAGTTACTGTGCTGGGTGTTCTATCAAGCGCTTGTATGTCTGTGCTTGCCTATTTGTTGTTTGCATATTCTTGTATCTTGTTCCTCATAAAGTTGGTCTGTGTTCTGTCTCTTGGTCTTTGGCATATGTTATTTTTTAAAACAAATATGGCAGGTTGTACCCTTTTTTGGCACACCATTTTGACAGTAATGATAGTAATAGTTTTTTGATTTTATATTTTGTCAAGTTCTAGTGCATGGGTAGGTTAGAAATTAGATTTTGCAGCATGTTAAAAGTTATCACCTTTATTGCATGCATTTGTTGGAAATTCTAGAATTTATTCTATGGTGACCTAATTGCATTAGATTATTCTATTGCATGATCTATATTTTATATTAAGTCTTTTTTTGGTTGTGCTGCACATGTGCACCTTCTCTTTAGTTTATCTGCAGTTTTGTCACTCCCCCATCATTAGATTTTGGAGCTGTTAAACCCACACACATACAAAAAGGTGTAGATGCACAAAAGAGCTCCATAACGCCCTCTTGCTAAACTCTACTAAGTAAAATAACATATCTTTTTATTTTATTTTACTTTGTCATTGTGCTTGCATAACAATATTTTGTTGGTCCCATACTCATTATGTATATAAGCATTGGTTCTTAATGCTTGATATTGTGTGTAGTGTGTACATAATTATACTGTCATTTCTATATTCGTTTATGCTTGTGTTTGGATGCATTGACATTGATCGATCTATTGAATTTTGTGAATGTAGTTGGTTAATATTGTTGGCAGGTTCATGAAGGGAGAAATCATGAAGTTCGTGAACTTGTCAAAAATGCCGGTCTTCAGGTGAACAACTGTTATTTGAGCTTGTCTTAGTACTTGTTGAACCTTAAAAAAATGATGAGAGAAACCTACCCGGGCCAGGTAGGTGTCCCTCTCTCTAATATATATAAAAAAAGGATAGGGAGGAGACCTACCCGGTCCGGGTAGCCCCTCTCTCTCTCTCTCTCTCTCTCTCTCTTCCCAGCCTCTCTCTCCCTCTCTCTAATATATAAAAAAAAGAAAGGGGGGAGACCTACCCGGACTGGGTAGGGGGGCCTACCCGGGCCACCTTGGTGGCTTTGGAGACCTACCCAGACCAGGTAGAACCCCCCTAGTGCCTATGAATACCCCCTAAGGGGCCTAACACATGGAGAGCAGATGGAGCCTCCACCATGGAGCGACTTAAAGAGTTGTGCCTTGTGTTCTTTTAGAAGCCCAAGAAGGGGTATGTTTGCAAACATGCCCTTCTAATAGTGGTTATCTCCCTAGTGATTTCTTGTGTAATTTCGTGGGGGAAAATATTGTGACTCTCTGAAGTAATCAGAAATTATAGAAAAATCTCTGATATGTCCAGAAATTACAAAAATACACTGGCCAGCCTAGAAATTATAAAAATATCCCGGTTAGCCCAAAAATTACAAGCATACTCTGACCTGTCCAGAAATTGCAAACAAACCTTGGCCCCTCCAGCAATTGCAGAGAAACCCAAAAAAGTCCAGCAATTGCATACAAACCCAAAAAAGTCTCAAAATGACATAAAAGCCCAAACTCCCTGCTAAGTCCAGAAATTGCACAAAACTCATGTTCCGTCCAGAAATTACAAAAATGCCATGTCTAAAGGCACGTCTTCTGCACGACTCAGTGGAGCTAGACCATGTCACTTCTCGGAAGTGGTGTTCGCTCTCCTGAACTCTGCTTAAAGCTAACCATCGAAATCCACGTGTCTTTTCATCGCCAAGAACCGTCATACCCAAAAAATCCAGAAATGTCAGGAAATTGTAAATATACCCAAGAACTATGTAGTCTAAGGCGTGAGGCGACCGAGGCGACCAAGGGGTCGCCTCATGCCTCAAACGCCTAGGCGATAGCCTAGGCGTTTGAGGCGTTTGAGGCGAAATTTTATTAAATATATATATTTAATTCAAAAAATAAACTATATGTCTAAATATCACAAAAATGGCTATATAAAGTCAATAAAAGTCCTAAATTCATTCAATCCTATGATTCAATCCTATGATTCATTCAATCCTATGATTCAAAGCAAGTTATGTGTGTATATGTAAGACAGAGAGAGAGTGAGACCAGCTGTGGTCAGAGTGAGGCGAGACGAGGCGAGGCGAGGCGACCAGGGGGCGCCTCGCCTCGCCTCAGCGCCTAGGCGAGCGCCTAGGCGCGCTTTTAACTACATAGCCCAAGAAGGGTCAAAAATTACAAATATACTCAGGAAACATCAATAATTGCAAATATACACAGGAATGATTGACAATTACAAATATGCCCAGAAAGGGGATGAAATTGCAAATATGCCCAGAAAGGGGATGAAATTGCACATAGACCTAGAAAGGAGATGAAATTGCAACTATATCTAGAAAGGGGATGAAATTGTAAATATACCTAGAAAAGGGATAAAATTGCAAATATATCCTAAAAAGTTAAGAAATGATAGGGAAGTCTAGGGGAACTAGAAATCGTAGAAATATCCTGGGAACTCAAGAAATGACAAACACCAAAATATGTCAAGAAATGACATAAATGTCCTAAAAATTTGAGAAATGATAGAAACGTCTAAAGAAATCAGGAAATTTCAGGTATACCTTAGAAAGTCAAGAAATGACAGATAAGTCCAGGAGTATCAGAAAATCACAGAAATATCTTGGAAGTCAAGAAATGACAGAGAAGCCCAGGAAGGTCAGGAAATTGCAACTATACCCTAAAGAGTCGAGAAATGATCGAAATATCAAGGAAATTAAAAAATTGCAAAAATCCCCAAGAAGGGTAAAAAACTACAAGAATATCTAAGAAGGGTCAAATATTACATAAATACCCAGGAAATGTCAGGAATTACAAAATACCTTGAGGAGGGCGAAATTACAAATATATCCCTACCTCGAGTAAATATGCTTATCAGGGGGAAACCAGCAGGTTGATCACGATCTAATAATTGATTATGATCAGTAAGTTGATCCGATAGATCGATCGTGATCATATTGGCAATCTGATAGGTCAATCGTGATCATTGCTAAATCCAACGGTCGGATCTCGATCCAAGGCAAATTCAACAGTCAGATCTCGACCAAGAACAAATTCGATTGTCAGATCGTAACCAGAAGCAGATCCGGTGGACTGATAGTGATCATCTTAGCGATCCAACGGTTCGATCATGATGAAATTCAAATCCAACTATCAGATCTCGACTAGAAGTAAATTCAGCGGTTTGATCGTGACCGCAAGTAAATTGAATTGTTTGATTGTGGATAGAAGCAAGTTCAATGGTCCGCTCATGGCCAGAAGTAAATTCAATAGTCCGATCATAGATCGAAGTCAATTTGATGGTCTAATCGTCGATGGAAGCAAATCTAGAGGTCCAAGTGTAAGCAGAAGTCTAATCAACGGTTGGATTGTGACCGGATTTAAATCCGATGACTCAATTATATAATCAGGGCCAAATGTGAAGGTCTCAAGAGACCGATTGTAATAAAAGTTTCATGTATTCAAGGAATGAAGGTCTTCAAGTTTCCTGCAAGAGTATTTATCTCTAATGGATCATATCCATTAGATAACATCACAACTAATAGGGGGTAAAAAAAGTTTCTTTTGACACTTAATCAAAGGTGTCCGTACTTTATGCCGATATAAATTAACACCAACTACGGTTGGTGGGGAAAGGTCCAGCACACGAACTTTAAATCGTCTGATAAATTAAACTTGCGGAATTAACAATGTGCAAGCTATTTAATTAACTAAAAAAATGTGCATTTCTGTTCAACAAATGAACACCTCAAAATTAATATTTATTTTATTTATTCCGCGTGTTAAACAGTACTCCAGTTATCTTGTTTGTCTTTTCTTCTTAAACATTCAGTCTTTTGCGGAAATGTAATCATGAGAAATTTTCATATGTTTAAGATGTAGTTGTCGTGGACATTATTAGTTTAATTTCTGTGATTCTTGAGCTGCCATACCTTCACATGTGTTGTTTATTGGTAGATTTACCAAAAATGGCTCCAACTCTAGTATACCAGTTGATTGTTCAAATTGACTCATCAAATTTAACTCTTCTTGTCTTTTTATCATTAAAATTTTCTCTCTTTGGCAGCCTTCTCTTGGTAGTACTGCTGCATGAAAGGTGAATTCAACCCCTCTCCCAATGTATATAAAACTAGCTGCCTATATAAACTTAGGTGAAACTTGCTTTAAGATCAGTGATTGATCTTCGCAAATGCTGGTTGCAACTTGCAAGTCCAAAAAGGAGAACATGCAAGGTAGGGATTAGTCCATAAATAGAAATGCCAACTGCAGATTATCAGTGTAAGAATCCCTAACATCTTTACTAGGCTATTGGCTTTCCCAGTATATTCCTCTTGGTTATAGATGTTTTCATCTTTAACTGCTGTTTAATTTGTCTGTTGTGCCTCTTACTATTGTAGCTAATAATGTTCCCTTGAATTTCATGCTAGGTTCATTCGCTGAAGCGTGTACGTATAGGTGGATACAGGCTTCCGACTGGTCTTGGGTATGTCATTTGTTGACATGATTTTGAACACCTAATGCTTCCAACCAACATACGTACACACACGAAGGAACTTGAGTTGCTGTGTACTAGTCTTTTTTTAATTGTATGTCATTTATGATATTTCTATTGTTGATTTTGGGGTGTGTTTGGGGAAATGTTCAATTGGAGGCCGAACATGGCTTCCACTTTGAACATGAAAAATATTGCATTGGAGTGGTTCTAGCTGGTTTTAGGTACTTGCTTAAGTCATACTGCGCCCATCAGCCTATTTTTACCCCAATCTATGAAGCTCCATTGTAGAGATTTTTGGTTGGACGCCAACAATTAACTAGAAAACTACATGACTGGCTTCCAAGGCCTAGAGTTCTCCCCTCAAGATAACTGCGCTGAAACCTGTAAAAGTCTGTTTTAGACGAGGTTGACATCCCCATGGTTACCCGGGTCGACTTTGCGAGAAGTCTTATTTTTGTATTTTGGGTTTGGGGGTTCCTCTGATCATAGAATGGACTCTCTCTGAGGAGATAAGGGTGCACATGTGGAGGCTACATGGGTGGCCAGTGCGGTGTCCATTTCATGGGGTGCGCATCGTATCAGACGATGAAGGTTCGAGTGCTGGACTTTTTCCCACTGACCGCAGTCAGTGTTGATTTACATCGTCTGAACACCCTTGTTTAATTGTCAACAATAAGGCCTAGAGTTGCTCTCCAAGGTTCTTGTCGAGGACACATCAGCATAGGCAACTTGCATCGCACCTTTGACTCCTAGTGAGTGACCATAAAACATGTGAGGGGTAGGGTTTGACTCAGATCAGGTTGAACTGGGCGACACCCTATCGTATCTGGGGATACGAGTGAGTTCAGGGAGCCCAGGAGTACAGCAGGGTGCCCTGTTGATTACCTGGATACTAAGGGCATTTTTATAATTTGCCATGTCCAGGGGTATTGCGGTAATTTTACCTTGCTGGCATTTTTATCACAATATGGGGTGGCCGCCAGACAAGGGTTGACTCTGGAAGGCTCAAATGCTGTTTTCAACAGCCGTTGGGGATTACCAGGGCATCCCAAGGTTGGAAGGGCGTTTTTGTAATTTGGCACGACCCTAAGCGGGGGTTTTTTGGGAGAGGCGCTGGGGCCGAAGGGCCATTTGTAGGCATTTCTTGAGTGTGGGGAGGTCGTAAGGTCATTAAACGCGATGCGCACCCTTAGCTCATGAAGGAAGGATATATATGTAATTTTCCTGGTAGGAGGGGTTTATTCACAATTTTTCTTAACTGGCACGCGCCGGGGGCAGCATCATACACTCTTGCAAATTTTTACAAATTTCCTTGTAAAAGTTGTCGACGAGTTGTCAACTGTACACAGTATCGTCACCCTGAGGCGAGCATGTTCGATTCTAATATCCTCGGGAATGGCATTATAGTCATTTCACATCTTTATGACTAAATTAAGCTTCCCTTCGTCACCCGGAAGATATAAGAACATGACCCGTTGGGTCGTGATTACAAGGCCCACATAGGGGCATAAGTACAAATCCCGCGTAGGGGCATAACAACGGAGCCCACGTAGGGGCATAAATACAAGACCCGTATAGGGGCACAAATACAAGACCCGCCTAGGGGCACAACAACAAAGCCCACACAGGGGCATAAATACAAGCCCGAGGTGTTACATTCCCCAAGTGGGCCAAAACAACGAACGGGAGCCTCCTTTTTCTCTTTTCCTTAGAGCAATTTCAAGTCCAAAAAGTCCTCCGCAAGTGAGCCTCGTAGGGGGTATTTATAGAAGGTGAGGGACCGGCCCGGGGTGGACCGAACCCGGGCGGGTCAAGGCCACCCCGGGCAGGTTCCCCCTTTTTTTATTTTTTTTTAATTGGGCAGACGGAACCCGGGACCGGCCCGAGACTGCCCTGCCCCGGACAGGTCCGCGCGGACCTACCCGGGGTCGGGGGGTCCCGTGCGGGTCCCACCCGGGGAGGGTCCACCTCGGGTAGGCCTGCCCGGGGTCACGAGACCCCAGGCGGGTCTGCCCGGGGTGGGCCGACCCCGGGCGGGTTCCCCCTGCCCCGCGCGGCCGCGAGGGGGCCTGCCCGGGGATGGCCGTCCCCGGGCGGGTCCCTCCACCCCGGGTGGGCTGAACCCCTTCTTAAAAACCTATAAAAAAGGATTTTTCATTGCCTTAAACCCCGATGCATGCCGCGTCGAAGAGAGTGGAGCTTCTCTGCGCTTGTTCGTTGTCTTCTTTGGGCCGTCCGTCGAGGGAGGAGCCTTCTTTCATCCCAAGAGACGCGGTGCACGCCGTTGGGACTACAAAAAAGGTGTGCATAGCACTTTTTTCCCTCCTTCTTTGTCGCGAGGTTTATTTTTTTGTGCATTAACCCCGGAACCACATGACCCTGACGGTCTCCATGGATGTATTCCGGGTTGTGGCCACCCTCTTGCTGCAAAACGCATTGGGCTGAAACAATGATAGGCCATGGAGCCCTTGTAGAGCGGAGATACTCCGCGAGACGGCGCTACGCCGATTCCGCAACCTCGGTTCACACAGAAATAGTTATCCATATGGGTGTGGAACACGGAATTTTTTCATAGAAAAATAAAACATCTGAAATGTTCTTATTGAAAAGAAACATCTCATCTATGTATAGAGGGTTTATTCCGTGGGTGCGCATCGTATCAGACGATTTGGGTTCGGGTGCTGGACCTCTCCCCACTGACCATAGTCAGTGTTGATTTACATCGGCCTAACGTTCGAACACCTTTGTTTGACTGTCAAAGAAGTCCCAAAGTCTTTTATGGGGGTTCTGATATTGAGGGCAAGCTCATTTGGAGGGCTCACAATGTCCACTCGCTTAGCACCAACCAACAACAATGACTGAGTTAGGGTTTCAACTGAGGCCCCTCATATTGAGGCAAAACCCTAGATTTGAGGAATATGAAGATGATTTAGGGGAGGCCGTAGGCATATTTGAAGTCACGGAAGGTTTCCTGGACTCTGGGGGTACTTTGGTAATTTTACCAAACCAAGGGTCTTCCCGGAATTTCAGAGTTGGAAAGAAAGTGTGACAAAGTTCCCGACTTCCCAAGGCATTGAGGCCGTTTCTGGAGGGTTTTGAGGACTCTGAGGCCATTTCTAAGTCACAGGGGTATTTCGGTAATTTTATCACACCCTTTATAGACTTAAGTCTGAGGTGGCACCCAAGTGTCGGACTGAGCTGACAACACTTTTAGACCGAAAGAATGACAAGGGGCTTCATAGAAGGCACGCATTTGTCAATTTGGCCGAAGGAGGGGTATATGTGCAATTTTCAGAAGTCGGGGGTTTTCTTATATTTTTTCCCGAAGAAAGTTGCATAGTGCACTGAGTACATTTATAGCCCTAAATGGGTAGAAGGGTTGTCGGCGGGTTGTCGACTGTACAAAGGTCCGCACTAACCCGGGAGGTAGAGACATATCCTAATTACAAAAATTGCAGGGTAGAACTGCAATTAACCGGACTTTTTGTTTCTCACGACCCCGGGAGAACATTTGCGTAATTCCTCCGTCGTAGAGGTGGAATTACATAATTTTGCCGTCCCGGGACGTGGAAACTTACGAACACGACCCGCTGAGGGACATAATTACAAAAATACTCCGTAGGGGCATAAGTACAAGATCCGGGGACTTACCCCTCACAGGCCAAAACAAACAGAACAAGCTCCTTGCACTGCTGTGTGTGTGCGCGTTCTCTGTAGATGTTGTTGTCCGTCCATCTCCTCCCTCTTGGGGGTCTATTTATAGAAGGCGGGAGGACCCAGGTTGACAGAATTGTGGAGAAATACTCTGGTTCTGTCAAGGTGGGGTGCAAAAATCCCTTTTTCTGTCAAGGTGGGGTGGCAAAAAGTTTTTTTGACCCCTCTTCCTTTTTCTTCTTTTTTGTGTTTTGGCGCACGGGGGAATAACCCAGAGGAGTTAAATGACCCCTCTGGCTACCAGAGGAGTCAAATGACCTCCAGAGGAGTTAAATGACTCCTCTGGCTATCAGAGGAGTCAAATGGCCCCGGAGGAGTTAAATGACTCCTCTGGCTACCAGAGGAGTCAAATGACCCCGGAGGAATGGCAAAAATATTTTTTTTTGACTCCTATCCCCTCTTTTTTTTTTTTTTGTAAATGGGACCGGGGAGAAGGGGGCAAACCCAGCGGGTGGCCGCAACCCCCCCCCTCCCGGGCCTCCAGATCTGCGCATCCAAAAGGAGTCATTTGACCCCCGAGCCGTCTTTTGGACTCCTCTCCGCGTCTTTTGGCTCCGACTCTGTCAACCTGGGTTGAGGAGAAGTCGTGGTGGAGGGTTTATAGCCTGTGGAGGCCCGTTCTTCGCCGCGTGGAAGCCGTTCGTCGGTGAAGACTTGCACAGGAGCGGGGGATCGTCTTGTTTGTTGCTTGGTCGTGCGTCACCGCGTGGGGAGGAATTATTATTTTTTTGCGTCCGTCTGCGCCGTGTGGTACACTTGCTCGGCTACTTTGACAGGTATACGCATGTATTTTCCTCCTTAATTTCCTTGCTGCGATGCCGTTTGTAGTTGTGTAGTCGGGCCAATGGACCCTAAATCACGGAGGTACTCTGCAATTTGACGGTGTTGACGCTACGTCATATTTTCGTCGATTGTATCATCATAAAATTCTCGAAATATTTCTAGAACAATTTCGGGTGCAACAATGGGGTGGGGAATTTTTCTTTGTATTTCATCCCAATTATTACAGGGATTTTTTTTTGGTTGCAACAAAGTCCAAGAGTGTTTTCAATCAGAAGCTGCACCAAAGACTCCCTTGTGCTGTTTCATTGCCAACATCTTCTACTTAGTACTGAATAAAAGGATATTTTAGTCCACCATCATTATTCTAGCTTGTTAGGCATCCTATCTCTGCAATTTTGTTTGGCTGGAAGTTACCATTACCATCCTATCCTCATTTGATCGTATTACCTCTAGTTATTTAATGAAATTGGTGGTGCAATCCTCGACTCTTTTAGGAGAAAAATGATAATCATTGAAGTTGTGGAGAAAAACACTACATAAAACTCCAATGTGCAAGTCTAAGTCGGTGGGAGATTTCATCCCCCCCTCGCAAGACAACCCTGTACAAGTCTTAATACACCAGAAAGCTAATTGGCAAAGTAGTTCACACAAACTACTTTGACAGCAGGTGCTTTTTTCCCCTTGCCTTTGACAGTAGATGGAATGAAGCGCAGCAGAGTGGATGTTTGTGCCAGTAGGTGCTTTTTTACACACAGTCTGGACCAAGGTGGCAAGATTTTTAGGAAAATGAATTGGGATATTACACAAGCATATTTTACTTCCTTCCAATTTGAATGAATCGCATGAAGACAACATGAAACATTTTAGCTAGCCTTCTGAAAGTGCACTGCAGTAATTGGGTTGTACAATCCTTCTGGAGATGGTTTTCCTACTTCTTGTCCATGTTCATATTTGTTTAATTATCCGCTCTCAATTTTTTCTGAGGGCTTTCTTGCATTATTTGTTACTATTTATGCCTCCCCTTAGATCTAATCTTTCCCACAAATCCAAGTCGATTTAACCTGATTCATTATTCTTCAGAAAATCTACTCTGGTTTTCTCCAGGATAACTGGTTTATTTGTTTATTCACATGAATCTAACAAGCTGTCTTCAGTTTACTTGAATAGCAATCATTTATCACTGTGCATGTCACTGTCATCATAGTGTACTTGAGTGATGTGTACATGGATATTATTGATATTTTGACTTAAAAATTGCATTCCATTTGCAGTTTCACATTATGTTTGTAATTTCCTGCTTATATGATGTTCTTGTTTCAGCTTTGGGAAGTATGTTGAACTGAAACAAGCTGACCTTAAGCTGTTGGGTGCAAAGGCTCCAATGAGTGCATAAAGCAAGATGAGTGGTTGTCAGTTTGCTCGCAGTCTGAACATTATCTGTGGTTAGCTCTCAATTCTGCATGAGCTTGTGGGAGCGTTTCATTGGCTTGAATGATCAGGCACAAGCATGTTTCACATAATATAGTGGTCGGTCTCGACTAACAGGTGGGATTTGCAGCTACAGCTTATAACTACCACTATTTTGGGAAGACTTTTCCTTAAGGTGGTGTTGACCTTCTTTCCTGATATGCCTGAGCGAAGCGTTTGCTTGAAAGCCAAATATTTGCTGGCCGAAGGAGACATGAACTCTGTTCCAATGTTATGGACACAATGAGCATCTGATCTTTGTTTAATCTACCGAGGTTGGCAATGGCTGAAAGAATCATATGAATCCATAATTTGTTGCCTACAAGGATTCAGGAGTTGAATGTGCTTTTGCAAACGAAAATTCAGAGATTGTATGGAGTCTCCTGTTTGCTGCATTCTCAAGACCTGATAACCAGCCTGATCCACATGTAAAAATATGGGACAGTGAACTCCGTTTTTCCATTTTTTTTGTTTGGTTGGGGGAGGTATACTATGCAGCTCTTTAAGAGAGGGAAGTGCTTTTTAGGGTATTTGTCGATTTCCAAAGTAACATTGATTCTTCACTTGTATTCCCTGTTCATCATGCCCATCATTTCATCTTTCCAGTGTGTATTAATTATCCCGCGTGCGAAATCTTGGATCTGTGCAAGTTTTGAAGTGGATGAAGAAGATTCAGCTATGGAAGATTTTATCAAGTATTGATTTTGTGGCATCAAAAAAGTGATACACCCTGGATTTGACACACACACACACAAGAATTAAAGAGTACTATTATTGAGAATGCCTGTCCCTATTGCAATAGAAAGGTCATTTTTGACATTTTTCGGAGTGTTCATATTTTAATGTGCACCTCGACGGAGAACTCTGGCCAGCGTTAATCGGTATGGGCAAAGCATCATCTAAGATAAATTCCTGTTCTGGAATGACAAGGTGTTACTCGCCGACTGCATGTTCAGGCGGCCGTTTATGAACGATTCCTTCCAGAGCCTCTCTCTCTCTCTCTCTCTCTCTCTCTTGTGTGTTTGTGTGTGTGTAGTGATTGATAAGGGATTTTGGGAGGGATATCATTAGTCTTTCTTTTAGCAGTTGAACAAGTTATGTCAAATGAGTAGTATCCGATTTGGATATACAAGAGTAGCTGATTTTTTAGTTGATAGTCATAATCTTATTCCATCTGAATAGAGAGAATGAGTAAGATAATACAGCAAAAAAGAGATAAAAATCAATATCTTTTTAAAGGGAGTAATTCATACGATTTTTGGTTCATATTAAGTATTATTTATTCCAATACAATCATTCAGGGCCGAATGCCTCATCTTGACAATCAAAACAATTCAATCCAAACCAAGGTTTGTACGTCTGGTCGTATCGATATTTTACCAATATAATATGGTACGACATCATATCACATTGTACCGGTATGTACGACAAATAAAATATATATTATCCTAAATATGATAAACGAATATGTGATTTAGTGGTTAGTAATTGTGTTAAATATCTTTGAGGATAGGGGTTCAAAACTCATTGTTGTCACGAGTTTTTTGTCTTTTTTTTCTTAAAACACAATGAAAATGAATGAAAATGGGCCCTCATGAGTTTTGAACACGGGTTTCGGTGTTCTAAAGGAATGCTATAAGTCAATTTATTTTATCTACCTCCCACCGAGCAAATGGGTGAGGCTCCATCAGTTCGTGCAACTGTATAGCCGATTGGTGGTGTAGGTTCGCAAATTTCTGGCACTAGGGATAACTTCGAATGTTGTCGAGGCAGCCTTGCTGCACCATCGGCCACTAGTATCCTTGTCAGATGAGGCTCCGCGCGAGTGATCGCCCACCGATATGGCTTCCGTATAGTCTTTCATGGACTTCTTGAATCGCCTGTTTGGCCTCCATGGAGAATAGGCACTTCAATAGTGGAGTTGAGAGTGATCGCCTAAATAGACGGTCATTGATGACCGTGAAATGTGCCGCAGGCGCTCGCGTACGGCGGGCGTCAGCACGGTCGTTGGGGAGTTGTTGTCACAGGAGGAAATCGAAGATCAGATCCATCTACGATGGCTCATAGCTTATGGCGTTCACTTGGGGGCTTGGCTCCTCGATGCTCGGCGCCACTAACTACTCTATCAGGATAGCTCTCGAGTGAGAGGCTGTTGTTGAGGATGCCAGAAGGGAAAGAGTGTCTGCTCGGACGTTCTCCTCCCTCAGGATATGTACCATTTCGAAGTGGGAGAATGTTGACGTGGCTTCTGTCGCCTTCTCAAGGCACTTCACCATTGCTGGTTCTCGGGCTTCGAATTCTCCCCTGACTTGTCTGGCGACGATCATGGAGTCGCTGTAGAAACGCAAGTTGGTCGCTCCGAGATGCTTCGCTATACGTAGGCCCGAAAGTAGTGCTTTGTACTCTACCACGTTATTGGTGGCGGGGAAATTGAAGTGGAGGGCGTACTGCAGCTCCACCCCTTCCGGGGATAAAAGGACCAGGCTTGCCCCGCTGCTAGTGGCGCAGGACGAACCGTCCACGTAAAGTTCCTACGTTGGCCTAGAGGACTGCTCGGGTGATTCTTCCCCTGGAAGCATGCATTCAGTGACGAAGTCGGCGAGAGCATGAGCTTTGATTGTAGTTCTTGGGTGAAAACTGATGTCAAACTCTCCCAACTCAATGGCCTATTTGATGAGTCTTCCCGATGCGTCTGGGCTCTGGAGGATTTGGCGCAAGGGTTGATCGGTAAGAACCATGATCGGGTGAGAGAGGAAATATGGTCACAGCTTTCGTGCGGTCGTAACCAGAGTTGGCGTGAACTTCTCCGTCCATGAGTACCGAAACTCCGAACCTTGGAGTGCTCAGCTTACGTAGTAAACCGGCTTCATCACTTTGTCTTCTTCCCGGGTGAGCACGGTGCTCAGGGTGCTCGGGGTTACAGACAAGTACAAGAGCAATTGCTCTCCCTTCCAGGGCTTGGAGAGCACAAGAGGGGAAGTCAGGTACTGTTTGAGCTCCTCGAAGGTTTGCTCGCAATCCTGATCCCAGTCCATCTGTCCCTTCCTCTCTGGTGCTTTGTTCGCATGTTTGATGAGTCAGGAAGAAGGGTAGACACACTAGTAGAAAAATAATAATATAAGGTAAATTTTTTCTGCCTTTTAAAATGTCAAAATTCACCATCTATTATATTAGAAGGCGGAAAGAGGGCGAATTATATTCTGCCTTCTATTGAATTATCTTCTATGTAAATAGAAGACAGAAAGTTAATTTTAAAAGGCGAAAACTTTGAAAGGCAGAAATGATAGTTATAGAAGGTGATTTATTTTCGCCGTATAAACTCATGTTTGAAGGCATTTATATGCGCCCTCTATTATTTTTCAGAAGATGATAATTTCTGCCTTCTAAGATGTATATAGAAGGCATATATTTTGGCTTTATATTCTTTTTACGCGGTAAAATTTTGTACCTTATAAGTTGTCAAAATAAGTCATTACAAGGCAAAAAATTCTGCCTTCTAAATTAACTTTAGAATGTAAACTATTATCTTTTAAAATGAGTCTTATTTTCCATATAACATGTTATATTTAATGATAGTTCTTCTAAAAAAATTCTCACGAATAAAATTTAATGACAAATATACATTTCTTCTACATATAGAATGAAACTATTTTCTCACGAAAGAAGATTGTAAAATTTAAAATATAATATCAGATGACAGAAAGATACAAAGTTATAAGTCACAATATGACATCCATAATATGACATCCACAATATATTATCCATATGATTCTGATAATATGCACTCAAAGTATATTTGACATACACAAC
Source organism: Amorphophallus konjac (assembly GCA_022559845.1). NCBI lineage: Eukaryota > Viridiplantae > Streptophyta > Magnoliopsida > Alismatales > Araceae > Amorphophallus > Amorphophallus konjac. Next base: position 184,687 of record JAHNEJ010000124.1, on the reverse strand, counting down.
TCTATTGATACATCTTCAAAAAAAAATGTCCACAAATATCCAAATATAACAACCACAAATCTCATAACTTTATAAGTATTCTTCATCATTTTCTCTTGAAAGTACATACAAAAAAGTAACAACTATTTTTAAAAAGACATTATAAAAAGTACTATGAAATAGACACATTTTATATAAAATTTATAAAATACTTACAAAATCATGTAGTTATACCGAGTATCTCTTAGTTAATCATTATTCTCGAGCAACTGAAATAAAATTTAAGTGTGAAAAAAAGAATGTATAAAAATAATATATATATTTTTTAAATTAAAACACTGAGAACTTACAAGATTTTTAATCTATGGAATAGACTTTCCCTCACATTGTCTCAATATTTTTCACAAGTTTGTAGACAACCTCATATTAGGACATAAGACTTTAGTCACGTGAATTTCATAATATTCATTACCCAAAGGCTGTCCATCCACATTTTTTTCTGGATCCTTGCTAATTACTTTTCCTTCGGCCACACGATAAAAAGTAAATCCAAGTAGATAGCATATGCACTTTTCATAATAGATATGAAAAATAATTCAACAATAATAAATAATCAAACATTTATTTCTTTAAACATATATTATAAACACATATACAACATACCGATTCTTCTTGTTCAACATTATTATGATCACTTGGTTGACAGAGCTGCAAATATAAAAAGAATATCATTTGATTAAGTTGAAACTAAATCTCACTAGATAATCAATATATAAGATCATCTTAAGTCACATTTCATAACTTTATAAAATACTTACTGGTGAAGGAACAACATAACTACTAGCCGAAGAGCGAGGTATTGCAGCACGATTAACATCATTTTCCCTATTAGATCTCTCATCTAAGGCATCATTATTTCCAGCAACAACTTAAAATTCAAAAGATAATTTTTTTGTAATTTCATATAAGATAAAAATGTAAACTCAACAAATCTATAGAAATATTGAAACAAAAAAATGAAAAAAACTGGAAACTCTCAAAAGAATTAACAATGTTTCATTATCAATCTAATTCTAAGACTGAGCTTGTCTGTGAACATTGCATTATTTTTTCGAATAAAGATACCATGTACCATCTCTCTCTCTCTCTCTCTCTCTCTCTCTCTCTCTCTCTCTCTCTCTCTCTCTCTCTCTCTCTCTCTCTCTATATATATATATATATATATATATATATATATATATATAATCATCTTGTTTTTCTGAGGAATATGTCATTTAACTTGTACATAAGTAACAAAACATAGCCACCCCCCATTGTCTGTACAGAGTCTAGCAAGTGCATCTTTCACTTAAGTTTCCATGGAGCTGTTTATGTTGCTGGAAGGCCGCATTCCAGATACAAAAGAAACATTCCATTTTGGCAATTTCAATAAATTTGGATGCATTAAGTCAGAGTCGGCCTGGAATTCTAAACCATTCTTTAGTTGGGATAAGAAAATGATTTACTAATTTTGATCTGTTAATTTTATTTCTAGAACTTTTGAATTAATTTTCATATCTCAAGCAGTACAGGGTGGTACATAAGTTGATGCTTCCCTTAGATACATCTGCTACATAAGACGTCAAAATAGTTGGTAGCCATAATCTTTCGGGCAGTTTGGAAACATGTTCCAATAAACTGTTTTGGGAAGGTACCTTTTTCAATATGCTTTAATGATACAAAATATATCAAGACTGACAAGTTTCACACATATATGATGTTAACAAGGCTCATTGAGCAAGCCAAAAAAACAAGACCTCAAGTCATGCTTAAATGAAGTATGGGAATGTCCGTGCAGAAGAAAACATTGAGAGTTCCTCCTATATTATTTATTCAGAAGAATCAAGATTTCATGTAATGTGATAGATAATACTTTTCCAAAATTAGCCATCATCCAACCAACAATAAAAGGAAAGTAAACAAAATATGGAAATTTAACGTCCCACCTGAACTGGAGTATAGAATCTCGGTCAAGGTAAACAGAAAACAAGATGTCTAGAAGTAGTTTATAAAGAGGATAAACGTAGCCCCCACACCCTCACCAACCAAAAAAAAAGGAACAGTAAAATCTCAGACCCAGTGAATGTATTAATGATAAACCTCCTCCAGTCTAGCATTTGATCCTCTGTAAAATAATGTCATCTTCCTGATTACCAACAGTTGAAGCCAAATTTTTCAGCATTTTAATATATCTTCTAAGTACATCAAAGACAATTCTTCCCAGATATTCTTTTATTTTTCCCAACAAATTACCTATGAAATTGCTACAAATAACACATCTCACTGATCTTTATCAGCTTTGAAGCAGCATGAACTTTTCCACCAAAGCATTCATCCAAATGTCATAAACTGATACCCCCTTGATCTCCGTTCCGACGGAATTTTTGACGGATAAGTCCGTCGGAAACTCCGCCTTTTCTTGTAGGTTTGCTAATTACTTTTCCTTTGGCCACATGATAAAAAGTAAACCCAAGTAGATAGCATATGCTCTTTTCATAAAAGATATGAAAAATAATTCAACAACAGTAAATAATCAAACATTTATTTCTTTAAACATAGATTATAAATACATATATACAACATACTGATTCTTCTTGTTCAACATTATTATGATCACTTGGTTAACAAAGTTGCAAATATAAAAAGACCATCATTTGATTAAGTTGAAACTAAATCTCACTATATAATCATTATATACGATCATCTTAAGTCACATTTCATAACTTTATAAAATACTTACTGGTGAAAGAACCACATAACTACCAGCCAAAGAGCGAGCTATTGCATCACGATTAACACCATTTTTCCTATTATATCTCTCATCTAAGGCATCATTATTTCCAACAACAACCTAAAATTTAAAATATAATTTTTTTTGTAATTTCATATAAGATAAAAATGTAAACTCAACAAATCTATAAAAATATTGAAACAAAAAATTTAAAAAAATTGGAAACTCCCAAAAGAATTAACATTGTTTCATTATCAATCTAATTCTAAGACTGAGCTTGTATGTGAACATTGCATTATTTTTTCGAATAAAAGATACCATGTGTAGAGGCAGAAATCTGGTTTCTACGTCACGTACCACATTCTCTATTTATTGAATGGAAAAGTCGTCACGCACCCGTGGAAGCCTTCACACCAGAAGCGAAGGGGTGTCATAAGGAGTCCCGGGTGTTACCCCAGGGGACAACCCTCCGATACTTAAGTTAGCAACGGATTAATAAAGAGTCGAGAAGAGCTGGCGAGAGAGAAAGATAGAGACCATGGCAGTAGATCGGAGAACCGTATAGATCCTCCAGACGAGTGCTCTCCATTTCCAGTGTTCACTTGGGGAGTGCTCGTTGTGTGATAAGGTCGTGCAGGAGGAATTCTCTCTCTGGGCGTGAACTGTCGCAACCTCTCTCTTTCTGCAACAAGGCTAGTGGCTCTATTCTATTGTGTAGCAATTTGGCATAATGATCCATCGTGTTCCTCTCTTCTCTGTCGAGGTCCCTTTTATAGGGGGTTGTCCTGGTGTGAGCGGCCTATCTTTTAACAGGGAATGACGTAATTAGTGGAGTAACATCTCCCACGATCGTGGTGGGAGTTTCTCGTTGAGGGGCAATTACCCCGGCGTCGGCAGGTCCTTGGGCGAGTCTTACGGCACTCGTAGGGCATGCCCGTTATGGGGTCGAGGCCGACGTTGTGGGGGTAACGGTCGATCGTCGGAGAGTCCTCCGGTGATTGTTGCGCTTGGGCTGTAGCCTCTCATGCGCTGTAGAATCCGATGCCAAGTCGAATTGGGCCGCTCCCTTATGGGTTGTGGCTGTCGGGCGCCTTTGGGCGCGTTTGCCATTCGTAGGTTGACCTGGGCTTGTTGCTGATGGGTCGATTATGGGCCAAGCCGGATCTACCCTCATCACCAACCCCCCTACTCTCAGTTGTCGAGCATTGTGCCCGGAGCTGAGAGTCGAACATGAGAGGGTGACTATGAGGATGACCTCCTCGTACCATTGGGACCGGTAGTCCTAGTCGCATGCTTGGCGCACAAGGTGCCCCTGGCGGTGGCAGGCGCCACTTTTGTAATCATGGTGCACGTCCCGTTTGTCTGGGAGCGCGGGCTCCGAGCGGGCGCCTGGGCTCGGCGATCGTGCATTGACAGTGATGGGTGCCTTTTCACCTACTCTTGGGCCACGAATTGACCGTTCGCACCTGGCGGTTATAAGGACTGCAATGGGACACCTTTTTGATCCTAGTTCACCGCGCTCGTCATCTTCTTACCCTTCATTTCGTCTGGTGAGGTCTTTTTCTTGCTTCTTGGTATTATGCCTCCCCGTAGAAGAGGGCGTACCGTAGAGTCCGGAGCCTCTACCAGGGAGGTGAGAGTTGGGCGAGAGGAAGTCCCGAGTACCTCGGGTGCCGGTCCAAGTCGCCCTCGTTCGCCCCCGTTGGTGGCGTACCGAGTTGTCCACAGACTCCGACAGGCTTTTTAAATTTCTGTAGAATTTGATATCGTCTTCCCCTCCGCTGACGGAGGTCTCTTGGGTCGACCGCCTGGCGGGCTTCTGGTTCCGGTAGAGTCCTTCATGGCAGGCTTTCGCCTCCCAATTCTCCCATTCTTCGAGTCTATCCTAGAGCGTTACGAGGTGTCTCCGGGAAACCTGTCTCCTAACTCGTGGCGCATCTTGTGCGACTTTGTTTATGTCTGTCATCGAGCTGCGGTTGACCGTACCTACTGGCTCTTCCGGCAGTTTTATAGTTGTCAAGCTTGTCCCACTGATCCGTCTTCCTACTACTTCAAAGCTCGGTCAGGTCGGACCTTGGTCCAAGTTACATCGGCGGTGTCGAACATCACACACTGGACTAAATGCTTTGTTTTTATTACTAAGGTCGGGGGCAGTGGTCATCCGAGCGATTGGCGTTTTGCTCGGGGTCTCCGCCCCACCTGGGCGGATAGAAGTCCCACCGCCAACGCTCAGGAGGAGAGGGCGATCACGTCCCTCCTTCGGTATCCCCTTCTCAATGCCGATGTCGTGCTGACTCCAGTGGGGCTACGAGAGCTAGGGTTGAGCCCCCAACTGCCTCCGGGTACTACTTTCTTGCCGTTTACTTGCTAGTTTTAACATCTTTGGGTCATGTAGGGGCGCGGGAGTCGTTTGAGCTGCAGTACGAGACAATGGAACTACCGCAGTGTGCTCCTGCTCCCACCGACCATATAGAGCCGAGGGAGGATCATGTGACTATCGTTGTGTTAGTATTGGTGTGCTACAGGCCAATTTAGGGTCGGGTAGACCCGATAGATGTACGATCTTGTTCATTATTAATAAAGTGGTATTTGAGCGTAAATATGCGATTGTGTATTACTTTACGATGTCCCTAGGATATGTGGTTGTAAAGTCAGCTCGAGATGGGATCTCGAACATGAGACTGACTTTACATGGACGCATACCTTAAACTGTTCCTGGTTGGAGGGTAATCACTCGGGGACTTTGATTACCTATTAAACCAGTACACATGATGTGTTAGTGACCAGTCTCATGGTCATTGGTGCGGGGCACCAACACATATGTGTAGGTGTACGTCCTGGGAGGAAGTGCACTGAACTGATCCGCTATTGGATCTTCAGATGGTTGATTATACCTAACGTCAACTGAAGATCCAACTGTCTCAGTAGCATCGTTGGTCCTTTGACCTGAGACATTGATCGGATCTTACACGAGGACTGGAATGGTTTAATTACTTGGCTAAGTGACTTTAACCATAAGTCATGAATTGCCGAGTCATTAACCATTTCAGGAGACGTGTGAAGATCATCAATGGTCAAGAGGGGATCGCTCACTGTCGGGTATATATCAGACAGTTAATGGGTCATGACATTGACGCTCCGTTAAATCCCTGGCCAGGGTCGTGTGAGTTCGTTTAGAACGGACGTCATACACTTTAAGGAGGTCATAGTCAAATGGCACGATCATGGGGTTTGACAGAAACCATACCCTCGATCGTACCAGACTCATAGAAGGAGCGAGGGATTATATCGATGCGGTAACTTTGGACTTACAGGTACCAGACCGGTTGGTTTAAACCCGGCGTCCTCTAGGATCACGCGGATTTACTTGACCCAACGTGATCAAAGGTTCGGAATAAATTAAACTATTATTCGGATCTAATAGAAGCGAATAATAAGTTTAATTTACTTCTAATTAGGAATTAGAAGTTAATGGGCCTTAAACTAGAGTGACTAAGGGCCTAGAGGATCACACACAATGGATTCTTGGGTGACGGATTATTATTGTACAAATGCATATATTAATTCTCTTTAATTCCTTTTGGAAAGGAGTTTAAAAGAGGGCTTAATATATATGTACAATAATAAAAGGATATATATACGATTTCAGTCCTTATGGGTTCTTTTAGAAATGACCAAAATCCTATATATAGACATGGTACGAGAGCTTCTCCTATCCTCTTGGCTAATCAAGCATTAAAGCTTAAGAGAGGAGGATTAGCTCCTCCCCCCTTCCTCCCTCTTGCTCTCTCTCTCTCCAGAAGGTGAAAGGGTCGGGGAAGGTCGTGCCGGGGGGGTACCGTCGCTGCGCAAGGATCCGTGTGGATCAGCTCTAGAGGCCGTGCATCTGTGCGGCTCGGTATTCTGCATCGGGCTTTGCGGACAGCGTCGTTCCGCGCAAGGTATAAATACGCAACCCGTAGTTAGGGGTTGGGGTGATTAAAACGTCGATCAGAGCATGGATCTGGGATTCCATGTAGCGGGGTTCGGACATATGAAATTTTTGTTATCCATTGTGTTGCCCGATGGTGCTGTGTGGAACCTTACAGTGGTATCAGAGTCAGGTTCGCGCTCTGGTCGGTGTTTTATCGCCGTATAGAACCATGTTTATAGGGGAATTAAAATCTTCAATTGTTATTATTAGAAGACAGGGGTGCTGGGCATTTCTGTGCTTCATGGATGCTGGGCATCTACTGTAATTTTTTTTTGGTTAAAAAAAATGGCGCAGTTGGGCGCACTGCGCCGTTGGGAGCACTGCGCCCGCCCGCGTGGCGCACGCGGGCCGCCACTTGCCACACGCGGGAGTGGGGCGCCCACACGCGGTCGCGCCGCGTGGCTGGCGCCGCAGGCGGGCGCCCGCACGCGGTCGCGACGCGTGGCGGGTGGGCACGCCCGGCCGCGCCCAACGCGCTTTGACCGCCGGAATTTTTTTAATTTAAAAAAAAAATTCCTTTTCTTTGCTTTAATAGTGTAAATATATATATATATATATATATATATATATATATATATTTGATATATATATTTATAAATGCATATTAAATTAATATAAATTTTTATCTCAAATTAATTGTGTTATCTCAATAGTAAATGTCAAATGTTAAATTTTATTTAACCTTTTTAAATTTACTGAGGTGAGATAATTACTATTTACCTTGAGATAAATTGGTAATAATTGAAGTTACTTTAGTAAAATTTAATTTTTGAATTTTTAATTATTAGATAATTAGTAAATTCAGAATTTGAATTTCATTGAAGTTAAATGTATAAAATTCAAATATTTGAGTTTTAAATTATTAGATGATTTTTAAATTCAAATTTTAAATTTTAGAATATTGATAATTAAGGATAATTACATTATTTAAATTTACTTTCAAAAAAAATTATTAGATAATTAGTTTGAATTTAAATTTAAATGATTGTTATGTTTAAATTTTTAATTTAAATTTGATTATTGGATAATTAAATTTAAATTTAAATAATTATCTTATTTATCTAACTTATTTTAATTAGATTCAAATATGTATGCCCCTGTTATAAATAATGGTTCTTTGCGTGCTTTACTTTATTTACCTTGCATTGGCTTGCTTATATGTTTAATTTAAGTTAATCCTGCTTCGATTTTTAAAATTAAACAAAGCTAGTCTATTTTTTTTTACATAACCCATTTTAAATCCAAAAATAAGGATTATTTTCAAAGAAAATAACCCTTGATTGATTTTGAATGAATGGGTTGGCAAGTGATCATGGACTTGGTTAATGTAATTAATTGGGGTCTGCGAACCTCCTTTCTTTCTCTGTTAAAATTCCAATGTACTTCTATCTCCCTTTACAGTTATACTCGCCCTAAGGGCTACTAGAATTTTATTGACATGTAATTTATATTTTTCCCGGCCTGCGTGCCGTGTAAAAGTTGTAATTAATGCAGCGTCGGAGTTTGGAAGCGCGGAGCACACCCGACAAGGATGATCCAGCTGCTTCGGAAGCGGGTCGAATGTCTTAGTTATATTAGGAATAAAGTCCATGATCACTTGCGATTTAATTTTGCATTGGATGTATTTACTTTGTGCAAACTACTAGGTACGGTAAATATATTGGATATATTTATATTACCACCTAGGGTGAGATCAAGATAAAATCAAAATTCCCTCACGATTAAATTTAAGATCTGGTAAGCGTGGCTCTAGGAGTCGTCGTGGCCCTCCATCATTATGGAGTGAATGAACGTCTTCATTTCATGGCTTTGTTGTGCTTTCCACAAGGTCCATGAGTTTGGGGGCGGGATATAACTCCAAGGCTCGACCTCAATAGGGTGAGGAATTGAACTCGGCCTTGTTGTACTTTTCACAAGGGTCGGGGTCATGAACTCATTGCTATGTAGTAATGATGGTTAGTTCTAACTGAGAATATCCTTTGTTGTGCTTTCCACAAGGGGATGATTTCTCGGGGGCCGAATATCGGATATTGCATTAGATGCAAGTGCCTGTTGACTGCCCTTGAGATGGTGTATGACTTGTTGTGCTTTCCACAAGGTCGTACCTCAGTCTCGTTGTGATTCCAACCCACTAGGATGATCTCGCTGATCTCACGTTCTATATACTGAGGGCTATATAGTTCGATCGAAAAATAGTGGGACTAACTAAGATAGAAAACCACATCTAAGTTAGAATTTGAACACATGCTAAGTTATCTTTTATTTCTTATCCAGATTACAATGTCGTCGTCCAACCCCCTCCGCGGCATCTTGGATGCCAACAGACTGACTGGACCGAACTACTCGGATTGGCTGCGTAATCTACGCATAGTCCTCACCGCCGAAAAAATAGCTTACGTGTTGGACACGGTTCATTCTGAGCCAGCTCCCGATGCCGACGAGGGCGAGTTAATGGCTTATGCCAAATGGTCTGAAGACTCTTCCCTTGCCCAATGTTACATGTTGGCCTCTATGGCTCCCGAGCTGCAGAGGCAATTCGAAAAGACTGATTGTAGAAGCATACTTCTTAATCTACGCCAGCTCTTCGGGGAGCAGGGTAGGATTGAGAGGTATGACATCTCCAAGAAGCTTTTCAGGACACGGATGTCAGATGGTGCTTTAGTACAGGCTCATGTACTGAAAATGATGGAGTGGATTGAGAGACTCAATGCACTGGGGTTCAAGTTGGATCTTGAACTGTGCATTGATCTTATACTCCAGTCATTGCCCGATTCCTTTTCTTCCTTCATCATAAACTTTAACATGAATAGAATTGATGCAACTCTCCCGGAGCTGCTCAACATGTTAAAGAGTGCTGAAGGAACTATGCAGAAAGATAAACCATCTTCTTCTGTAATGATTGTTGGCCAGGCCAACAAGAAAAGGAAGGCCACCCAGATATCCACCAAAGGTGACAAAGTGAAGGGAAAGAAGAAGGCCATGGGTAAGCAACTCGCCAAAGTTGACAAAGGGAAGGGCAAGAAGAATGAAAAAGAGGACAAGTGTTTTCGATGCGGGGAAACATGGCATTGGAAAAGGAATTGCAAGGCAATTCTAAATGAAGGTATTTTTGTCATAGACCTTAATTTGTCATATATGGAATCCACATCAAGGGTATTAGATACTGAATGTGCATCTCATATCTGCAATTCTGTGCAGGTGGTGGAAAATAGAAGGCGACTGGGCAAAAAGAAGATTGAAATGAGGATGGGCAATGGAGCTTTAGTTGCTGCCAAAGCTGTCGGGACTGCACGCCTCAGTTTACCTTCAGGAGTCATTCTGGAGTTGAATGACTGTTATTATGTTCCTAATATTATTAAGAACATTATTTCAATCTCTGTTTTGTATAACATTGGATATACATTGGCTTTTAATAGCACTGGGTGCTCTATAATGAATAATAGTTTGGTTATAGCCAATGGTTCATTAGTCAATGGTCTTTATATATTAGATACACGTTCTAATGTTATGCAAGTTTCCAATGCTGATGAAGTGAATTCTGCATATCTATGGCATTGCAGGCTTGGTCATGTAGGCGAGAAAAGAGTATCTCACCTACACTCAAATGGCTATTTGAATACATTCGAATACAAGCCATTTGACACCTGTGAGTCGTGTCTAATGGGGAAGATGACCAAGGCTCCCTTTAGTGGACATGGTGAGAGGGATGTTGACCTTCTCGAGCTCATACACTCTGATGTGTGTGGACCCATGTCCATGGAGGTAAAAGAGGGTCACCTCTATTTCATTTCTTTTATTGATGACTTCTCGAGATATGGCTATGCTTATTTAATGAGACGTAAAATCACAAGCCTTTGAGAAGTTTAAGGAATACAAGAATGAAGTAGAGAAACAGACTGACAAGAGTATTAAGGCTCTTCGATCGGATCGAGGAGGTGAATATGTTAGCCATGAATTCACTTCTTATCTTAAAGACAATGGAATTTTTTCTCAGTGGACTCCACCGTATACACCACAACATAATGGTGTATCTGAAAGGAGAAACATGACCTTATTAGACATGATTCGATCCATGATGTCTATGTCAGGACTACCCTTTTATCTCTATGGGGCTATGCATTAGAGACTGTGGCTTATTTATTGAATAGGATCTCAATTAAATCTGTTCCTTCTATACCATATGAGATATGGAATGGCAGGAAACCAAATTTTAATCACATTAAAATTTGGAGGTGTCATGCTCATGTAAAGAAGAACGATAGTGATAAGCTTGAGTCGAGAACCGATAAGTGTAGATTTGTGGGATATCCAAAGGAGACGTTTGGATATTACTTCTATCACCATTCTGAGCAAAGGGTCTTAGTGACTAAGAGTGATGTATTTCTGGAAAGAGAATATCTTCTCCAGAAAAATAGTGGGAGCCAGATAGAATTGGACGAGATCCAAGAACCACAACCCATAGACACAGACTCATTAGATGAGACTGTATCGGCTGATCCTATTCAAAGTGAAACACAGACACTGCGGAGATCTGGTAGACTACCGAGAGAACCTGAGAGACATGTTGGACATGTCTCAGAGGGGTCCTCTAAGGTATGTATCGATGAGGATGAAGATCCTCAATCGTACCAGGATGTAATCCGTAGTACGGACTCCGAGAAATGGTAAGAGACAATGGATTCTGAGATCCAGTGTATGTACACCAACAAAGTTTGGAACTTAGTTGATGTACTCGAAGGGAAAGTCCCTATCGGCTGTAAATATATTTTCAAAAGGAAAATCGGAGCAGATGGACAGATTGACACATACAAAGCTAGACTAGTGGCGAAAGGATACCGTCAAAGGTAAGGCATTGACTATGATGGGACATTTTCACCAGTAGCCATGGTTAAGTCAATCAGAATCCTTCTCGCCATTGCTGCATACCTGGATTATGAGATCTGACAAATGGATGTGAAGACAGCTTTTCTTAATGGAAATCTGTCAGAAGAGGTGTACATGGTACAGCCTGAAGGATTCACCTCCAAGCTACATCCTAATAAGGTATGCAAACTTCAAAGGTCCATTTATAGATTAAAGCAGGCATCTCGAAGCTGGAACTTAAGATTTGATGAGGCTGTCAAATCTTTCAACTTCATTCGGAATGAAGATGAACCCTGCATTTACAAGAAGGTCAGTGGGAGCTCTGTGACCTTCTTGGTCCTTTATGTTGATGACATCTTACTCATTGGGAATGATGTAGAGATGTTGACATCAACTAAGTCTTGGTTATCCAAGACCTTCTCGATGAAGGATTTGGGAGAAGCATCCTATGTGCTGGGCATAATGATCTATTGAGATAGATCTAAAAGGATGCTAGGATTATCCCAATACATGTACATAGACACTATCCTCAAAATGTTTAGGATGAAAAATTCCAAGAGATGTCTCATTCTTATGAGACAAGTAATTTGCCTATCTAAGGGGATGAGCCCTAAAATATCTGAGGACGTGGCACACATGAATAAGGTACCCTATGCTTCGGCCATATGGTCAATCATGTATGCAATGCTATGTACACGGCCTGATGTTACCAATACTTTGAGAATTATCAGTAGATATCAGGCAAATCCAGGCGAAGAGCACTAGAAGGCAGTAAAAGGCATCCTTAAGTACTTGCGAAGGGCTAAGGATCTTTTTCTGCTTTATGGAGAAGAGGACCTACAGCTTAGAGCTTACACAGATTTTAGTTTCCAGTCAGATCCAGATGACTGCAAATCCATGTCAGGGTTTGTATTCATGTTGAATGGAGGGGCAGTCAGTTGGAGAAGCTCCAAGCAAGATACGACTGCAGATTCGACGACGGAGGCAGAATATATTGCTGCAGCTGAAGCTGTTAAGGAAGCAGTCTGGATGAAGAAATTCATCTTGGAACTTGGCGTAGTTCCCGAGATATCAGCTCCCATCCCATTATTTTGTGATAATAATGGGGCCATCGCCCAGGCGAAGGAACCGAGATCTTACCAAAGGTCGAAGCATATTCTCAGGCGCTTCCACCTTATTCGGGAGATTGTTCGAGGAGATGTGATGGTAGAGCGTGTACCGTCAGAAGATAATATAGCAGATCCACTGACTAAGCCTTTGACACATATTATTTTTGAGCGCCATCGGGATAAGATGGGCCTCAAAGTTGTGGGCAATTGGCTGTAGTTCAAGCGGGAGATTGTTAGTATTGGTGTGCTACAGGCCAATTTAGGGTCGAGTAGATCTGATAGATGTACGATCTTGTTCATTATTAATAAAGTGGTATTTGAGCATAAATATGCGATTGTGTATTACTTTACGATGTCCCTAGGATACGTGGTTGTAAAGTCAGCTCGAGATGGGATCTCGAACATGAGACTGACTTTACATGGACGCATACCTTAAACGGTTCCTGGTTGGAGGGTAATCACTAGGGGACTTTGATTACCTATTAAACCAGTACACATGATGTGTTAGTGACCAGTCTCATGGTCATTGGTGCGGGACACCAACACATATATGTAGGTGTACATCCTGGGAGGAAGTGCACTGAACTGATCCGCTATTGGATCTTCAGATGGTTGATTATACCTAACGTCAACTGAAGATCCAACTGTCTCAGTAGCATCGTTGGTCCTTTGACCTGAGACATTGATCGGATCTTACACGAGGACTGAAATGGTTTAATTACTTGGCTAAGTGACTTTAACCATAAGTCATGAATTGCCGAGTCATTTACCCTTTTAGGAGACGTGTGAAGATCATCAATGGTCAAGAGGGGATCGCTCACTGTCGGGTATATATCAGACAGTTAATGGGTCATGACATTGACGCTCCGTTAAATCCCTGGACAGGGTCATGTGAGTTCGTTTAGAACGGACGTCATATACTTTAAGGAGGTCATAGTCAAATGGCACGATCATGGGGTTTGACAGAAACCATACCCTCGATCGTACCAGACTCATAGAAGGAGCGAGGGATTATATCGATGCGGTACCTGTGGACTTATAGGTACCAGACCTGCTGGTTTAAACCCGGCATCCTCTAGGATCACACGGATTTTCTTGACCCAACGTGATCAAAGGTTCGGAATAAATTAAACTATTATTCGGCTCTAGTAGAAGCGAATAATAAGTTTAATTTACTTCTAATTGGGAATTAGAAGTTACTGTGCCTTAAACTAGAGTGACTAAGGGCCTAGAGGATCACACACAATGGATTCTTGGGTGACGGATTATTATTGTACAAATGCATATATTAATTCCCTTTAATTCCTTTTGGAAAGGAGTTTAAAAGAGAGCTTAATATATATGTACAATAATAAAAGGATATATATACGATTTCGATCCTTATAGGTTCTTTTAGAAATGGCCAAAATCCTATATATAGACATGTTACGAGAGCTTCTCCTCTCCTCTTGGCTAATCAAGTATTAAAGCTTAAGAGAGGAGGATTAGCTCCTCCCTCCTCCCCCCTTCCTCCCTCTTGCTCTCTCTCTCTCTAGAAGGTGAAAGGGTCGGGGAAGGTCATGCCGGGGGGTACCGTCGCTGCGCAAGGATCCGTGTGGATCAGCTTTAGAGGCCGTGCATCTGTGCGGCTCGATATTCTGCATCGGGCTTTACGGACAGCGTCGTTCCGCGTAAGGTATAAATACGTAACCCGTAGTTAGGGGTTGGGGTGATTAAAACGTCGATCAGAGCATGGATCAGGGATTCCATGTAGCAGGGTTCGGGCATATGAAATTTTTGTTATCCGCTGCGTTGCCCAATGGTGCTGTGTGGAACCTTACACGCTGCTCCCCAGGCAGCCGTCGCCCTCGCGACGGGGCATCTACCGTATCTGCTCCCCGCCGCTCTTCCGGTCGAAAGCTCTTCTGTACTCCCCTTGTTCAGCGGCGGGTCAAGCGCTCAGAGAGACGTCTCCGAGGGAGTTGGTAGTGCCACTGAGGTAGAGTCCGACATGTCTAGCGGTGGGCGTGCCCAGGTTAATCTGGGGGAGCTGGCAGTGCTGGACAACCGGCGTCGTCAGGGAAAGAGGAAGCGGGGACCAGCCACTGACCGGAACCGTTCCTTGCCGCCGCCGCCGCCTGTGGTGCCTTCTCTGCCATCGCTGTCGCCGCAGGTATCGCAGCCAGTGCCGGTGTGATGCGGCAGCGGCGTGGAAGAGATCGTCGGCACTCCGAAGGCACGAATGGGATGGTGGGTAGCATGAGAAGATACGGATAACTACTACCTCGCGCAGCTCGGCCTCTCGCCGAACGGTCTCTCACTAGGTAATCACTCAAATCTCACAAGGAGCTTGGAGGGAAGGGAAGCAACAAGGGGGAGAAAGCTACGTGGGTTTTCTTCTTTCATTCATTCAATCAATGCCTAAAACAATACAACTAGCCTCCTTTATATAAGGATGGCCATATTACACTAGGACAAAAATACCTCTATACAATTCAAGTAAGGACCTTCCTATCCTTTAACTGTTGGCCTAATAAAACAAAATACAATACAACTTATGACTATTGGCCTAATAAAATAAGAATTTTGACTAGTGGCCTAATAAGAGAATACAACCACAATACAAATAAAATACATAATCAGGACGCCGAATCTCCGAGCCACAAGCTCGGTGGTGTCGGGGCGGTGTGGGGCCGACTCCGTGTGACTGGCCCGGTGTCCTCACCAACCCTCCCGGGGTGACTGAAGCTCGACTCCATCGAGTAAGGTGGGACACCGCTCTGGTAGTGCTCCAACAGATCTGGATCGAGGTGCTGGAGATCTTCCCGACTGATCTAGGAATCATCAGAAGGTGGGCGATCCCGCCAGTGGATAAGGTAGCGCTGGTAAACCCGACTCCATGTAGGTGTCACCTGCTGATCCAGTATCCTCTCTATTTGCTCGCGCGGTGCTCTCAAGGCCGGTGGACGCACAGGGGTGGGCTCACTCTCAATGGGAGGAGATGACTCAAAAGGGTCACTAGGAATCGCTATGGGTTCTTTGTAGGCCACTAGATCTGCCACATTAAATGTAGAGCTAATCCCATATTCGGGTGGTAAGTGCACAACATATTCATTAGAGTCAATCTTCTGTAGTATTTGGAAGGGACCATCACTACGGACTTGCAACTTTTTAAAGACTCTCGAGGGGAGTCGTTCGGGTCGAACCCGTACCATAACCAAGTCACCCTCTTGAAACTCGTGGTAACGCCTATGCAAATCAGCCAAACGTTTGTAGGTCTCATTACTGAGGTTTATTTGCTTACTAATTGACTCATGCAGACTTTTGACATGATGTGCAAACTCTTCGGCTGATTTGGAAGTTCTAGACTCGAGGGGAAGGGGAATGAGATCCACATGTTTCCTAAATTTGTATCCATGCGTGACCTCAAATGGATTCATACCTATAGATCTATTGACAGCGCTATTATATGCAAATTCTGCTTTGGACAAGAGAAGATCCCAATTGGCAGAATGATCCCCTACAAGACACCTCAAAAGGTTCCCTAAACTCCTATTGACGACCTCTGTTTGTCCATCAGTTTGTGGGTGATAGGCAGTGGAGAATTTGAGCTTAGTGCCAACTAGGTGCCAAAGTGTCTTCCAAAAATAACTAGTGAACCGGACATCTCGATCAGACACTATGATTTGAGGGAGACCATGCAGACACACGACTTCATCAAAGAAAAGGTGAGCTACTCTAGATGCATCAGATGTTTTGTAACATGCAATGAAATGGGCCATCTTAGAGAACCGATCAACTACAACAAAGATGGAGTCATGTTTGTGAGCAGTACGAGGTAAACCAAGCATGAAATCGATGCTCACATCAACCCAAGATCTATTAGGAATGGGGAGAGGAGTGTAGAGACCAGTGTTTTGTTTGACCTGTTTGGCCATTGTGCATGTCCGACACTGGGCTACAATTTTGGCCACATCTTTCTTCAGGTCAGGCCAATACAAATGCTCCTCAACAGAATGGATAGTCTTGTTTCGTCCAAAATGACCAGCAAGACCTCCATCATGTATTTCCCAGATCAGAAAGTCCCGTACAGAAGTCTTCGAGACACAGAGTTGCTGTCCACGAAAAAGAGAACCATCTTGAAGAAATAACCACTTAGGAAAAGATAAATAAACAATAAGGGATTAATAAGGGGAAAAGATGAAAGGAAGAGATAGAAAAGGGAGCATGTGTGAATGCTAATATGGAGTGTGATCGCCAGAGGGGTTACCTCAAATAGATATAACAACAAACACGAGGAGAGATCGTGAATAATACCTTTAAAGCGTGGGAGATTACGAGTGCACCTTCTCTTCAAATCGGCCGGCCGATGAAGAGAGTTCTTCTTAGTTTGATTACCCTTGCAAAGACAAAGAAAACATCAATGAAAGATGGGAATTAGAACCAAATATGTGTAGCATCAAACTCTTAATGTAATATAAACATGAAAGCATGGAATAGAACACACCTTGTTGGGTGTTGGCCCTTAAAACCCCTATGCAAAGGGTATGTGAGTATGATGAATGATGAAATAAAGGTAGATGTGTAAGTGTTGCACTAAGGAGGTTGTAGACACGCCGTTTTTGACATTACCGTGAGTAAATCTCATATTACACTATGATACCCCAAGGTTACCTTCACATTTTTAATTACTTTGGTAATTTCCTATTTTTTATAATTTTTTATATATTTTTTTTGAATTTTTCCGTTGAAAGTTTTAAACGTGTCAAGGACCCTAGACGTCTCACTTTGACGTGTCAAGGAACCTAGACGCCTTCTTCAGAAGGCTCGTGCAGCGCGCACGTGGTGTCGCTCCGGCCGTTTACTTTAACGCTTCGAACAAATTCAATCATAGAAACATCTTGTCGACCAGACGTGCCCTTCGAGAGTCACGGTTTACCCGCCGAAACCACGCGCTTTCTCCACTATCGACGGCTTTCGACGGCAATTCGATGGGCGAAGATGGGAGCGTCCGGGGTCCCGGACGCCTCAACATTGAGGCGTCCAAGAGCCTAGACGCCTCAATAAATTAGGTTGAAAAAAAAAATATTTATTGAGGCGTCCAAGGTCCTGGACGCCTCAATCAATCTTCCCTCTATAAATAGAGGACCCCCTCCCTCGAAGGGAGGGGGCTTCAGATCCGATAGAGGAAGGAGAGACTCTACCGGATCCCATTTCTAACCCGTGGGTTTTTACAGGGGGAGGTTCTGCCGGCTTCCCGGGTGCTCGCGCTCGCGAGAGGAAGGCTAGCTCCATCCATTCTACTTCCACGTCGTCCCTACGCTGCCGAAGCTCCGCCGGATCCCGCCATCAGCATCTTTAATAAGCCATTCTCTCTCCTTCTCTTTTGTCATTTCTGTCGCATGCATCATCCCGTCATCTGTCATCTCCTTTCATAAGAGAGATCTGTTTTTATGCACGTTTGCACGATCCCCCATTCATCATAGCATTTTCCTCCTACTCATGTCCGAGAGGGGTTTAAAAAAATAACACCAACCAGGTGTGTGTTTCGCCATGATTTCATCATTTTTCATCACAAGGGACTAATACTACACTGCCATTTTTCTGATTCACTTGTTATCTGTCTGTTTCCTCTTTTGTAAGGGTAACCAAGGAAAGCCCTCTCTATCGGTCGGCGGAAGGGAGAGGAAGAAGTAACCCGCCATTTCCTGCTCTTGAGGTAGGCGCGATCACCCTTTTTATTTTTGGGGTCTCCGACCCCTGGCGATCACATCATATCCTCGAGGCCGCGGCGAGTCACTTCCCGCAATGGCCGTTTAAATTTCTGTCATGTATACCATGTTATATTCTCATGTCCTCTATATTCTCGAGGCCGCGGCGAGTCACTTCCCACAATGGCCGTTTAAATTCCTGTCATTTATACCATGTTATAATCTCATATCCTCTATATTCTCGAGGCCGCGGCGAGTCACTTCCCATAATGGCTGTTTAAATTCCTGTCATTTATATTCTATTATATTCTCATATCCTCTATATTCTCGAGGCCGCGGCGAGTCACTTCCCGTAATGGCCGTTTAAGTTCCTGTCATTTATATCTTGTTATATTCTCATATCCTGCATTATCCTCATATCTGCTCATATTCTCGAGGCTGCGGCGAGTCACTTCCCGTAATGGCCGTTTAAATTTCTGTCATTTATATCCTGCATTATCCTCATATTCTCGAGGCCGCGGCGAGTCACTTCCCGCAATGGCCGTTTAAATTTCTGTCATTTATATCCTGCATTATCCTCATATCTGCTCATATTCTCGAGGCCGCGACGAGTCACTTCCCGCAATGGCCGTTTAAATTTCTGTCATTTAAATTCTGCACTTTTCCCATCCCCCGAGGTCGCGGAGAGTCATTTCCCGCTATGGCCGTTTAATCCCCATATCAGGTTACGTTGTATCTGTTCTGCACACTCCGCCGGAGCAATCTCCCGTAGAGGTTTCTCTCTTTCTCTCTCTTCTTTTTTCGTGTCGCAGCAAAACGAGCCTGCGCGCTCCGCTCGCCGCCGCATTCTGCGTGACGTCGCTCACATCTTGGCGATCACGGTGGGACATCTTTCGCTTTCGCTTTCCCTTGGTTACTCTTGCGATATCGGCATCGCCGTATGCTCCTCCACACAGCACTCACCTGTGCCTCTCCACCTTTGTGCCCTCGCGCGCTCCAGTTGTGCTCACAGTAGCACTTTCAGTTCTTATCCCTCGTGCACCTCGTGCACTTCACCCCTAATCCCTTGTGATTCCTTGAGGTTTGCATTATTATCTCTCTTGGGTGTTGATTATACCTTTGCTATCTCTGTTATTTTGTTATGTTCTGTATATCTATTCAGCACTTCATTGCATGCATCCACCCCTTTTCTATTTTTTTTTCATTTTTTCTAAGGATCACTCTCTCTCGGTGAAGGAAGGACTCTCCGTTCGGGAATTTCTCTTGACGGACTAGGATTTCCTCCATCGAGACCTCCGTAAGTCCCCGACAGCGAAGGATTCCCTCTTCGTTCACTAGGCCGGTTGTACCATTGAAGTTCCCCGGAGTTAGTTGACCCATTCGTGGTGAGACGAGTGACCCTAGTTGACACGGCGATGAAACAAAGTTAATCAGGGTCCTTCCTTTTGTGTGAACTTCATATTTGGTTAAAAACAAAAAAAAATCAAAATGAAAACAAAAAAAGTGCATAAAGGCATCTACTTGTTTGATAATCTCTGCTATCTGTTTGTTGGTGTATGTTTTTACGTTCCGGAAGAACTTTGAGCATGGCTCATGAGTCTTTTGAAGAGAACCACCCTGGTCGTGGTCAGTCAGTCGAGCCGCGTGTCCATGCTATGGACTCGGGCCCGTCCTATGAGCCCTCACGTGAGGTGCAGGTTACCGCAGGGGACACATCTCCACCACAGGATATCTCCTCTTTACTGGGTGTCCTCGCCAACACGGAGCTCACCTCTGAGCAACTCCGGGCCTTCCAGGACATTCTGAAAGGGAAATCTATTTCTCCCGCTTCCCAGGAGTCAACTCCAGCCATCGCACCCCTCCAAGAGTCGGTGCAGGCCATCCCATCTCCTTCACCGGTGCAAGCCATCTCTTCTCCCTCGCTTCAAGGGCAGGCAAGCCAACAATCACCCTCGTTCTAGTTCCCTTCACAATCTCAAACCCCTGTCGTCCCTCACATGCCACTCCAGCGAGGGCTAGCTGCCGGCGGCCCGATAGCTCCCTCTCACTCGGGGTTTCCTCCTCAAGTCTCCGGGAGACACCTTCCTCCCCAGTGGCAGGTGCCACCTTCACCTCCCGAGGAGCTCGCCCAATCGCTCCTCAACATGTTCAATAGAATGGATGAACATTTTCAGAATTTGAAGAAAATGGTGGACGTAAAATCCACCCCGGAGGTTGCTTTGCCAATCCTTCCGGTGATCCATCTTCCTCCCTCCGAAATGCCCACGTACTGCAGGTACAATGGCACTGGCAACCCCTTTATTCACCTCAAGGACTTCATGTATGAATCCTCCTATTGGCAAAATGACCAAAGATCCTTGGCATACCTCTTTCAGAGATCATTGGACGATCCTGCGCTAGAGTGGTTCTATTCTTTGGAGCCCGGTGAGGTCGAGAATTTTGATACAGTGCAAAGAAGATTCTTGCAAAAGTATCAGGATATGGTTGGTCCCTCTCTTTCCATTACCGACCTAGTGGCCGAGAAGATGAGGTCGGACGAAGATTTTGTCCGTTATGCCGACAGATGGAGGTCTCTGGCAGAGAGGATAAGAGATACCCTCTCAGAGCCCGAACAAGTGAAAATGATTGTGTCCAATGCCACCCCACAGTTCAGACACGTCCTGGCCATGAACAAGCTTACCACAATGGAAGAGCTCTATAAGAGGGCCCGGTATATCCAGACCCAGTTAAAGGATTCCCCCATCATGCACATGTTTGAGCCGCCGAAGCCCAAGGTGGTCAGAAAGACAGGCACTGGTATCCCGAGTGGAGCGACAGAAGGGGTCGTAAGAAATGAGCAGGTGAGTGCAGTCAACAACACCAACTATGCACTCAACCCAAGGCATCCACAAATGCCTCGACTTCCCCTCCAGCAAGGTTCTTTCCCCTCTCGTCCTCCACCGCAAAACAATCCACCCCACAACAACATGCCTCAACCATTTCAACCTCAGCAACAACCCCGACCCCAGCAACAACAACCACCACCTCAGTACCACCAGGTTCCACCCCCAGGAAATTACGGCCACCCACAGCAACAAAGGAGGCCGATCGGCCCCAAGAGAGCCCATTACCCACCATTGCCAGAAACCTTGGCAGATATTTTCAGTGCCCTCATGGCTTCAAATACACTCATCCTACCCAGGGAGAAGCTTGCATGGCCCCCGAATATTGATACCTCCAGATACTGTGTCTACCACAGGCAGCCAGGACACACAGTAGAGAACTGTTTCCACTTTAAAGATTACATTTATGATATGAATGATGAAGGCGGAATTGACTGGGGTGAAATGAGGCGATACATCGCCACTCTCAAAGCCAGGAGACCTCCTCCTAGACCACAGTTCCAACAACAACAACAGCTACAACAGCAGCCACAACAACAACAACAACAACAACAGCCTCAGCATGCCCAACTACAACAACCCAACATGGGCATAATCCAGAATCCATTACCGGAGCACCAACAACCCAATCACCAGGTCAACCACATCTCCTTCCCGGAAGTTGGAAGAGAGCAGGGATGGCACCTAGAAAGTACCTTTGTTCTTGCTGCTACCAACCCTATCATTAAGCAACCCCCATCGCCTTGCCCAGGTATCATCAGCCGTTAGAGTCCACAGCGGGCCGGGTGCCAAGAAGTCCAGGAGCTCCGGCTTCCCCGCGAGGATAACGCCCCCACGATGAGGTCATAAAAGCCCACGACGAGGACGTAACCTCCACCGGAGACCCCTCAGCTTGCAGGACTCTAGAGGGCGGCGCACTATTTAAACCTGGGATACCCTCCGGTGAAAGGTAAGTCCAAAAGGACATTGATCCACCCCCAATTCCTGAGCAAGGATCACTTCACCCCATTGGTGGAGAGGGATCTCGCGCCTTCACCTTCTCCTCCCTATCGCTGCTCTCACCATTGCTCTACTGACTTGAGCGTCGGAGGGTTTTGCCCCAGGGAATCCCCCTGGGCCCTCTGATCCATTTCCCTGTCTTGCAGTTCACAAACTTGGTGATTACCAGCCCACTCAGGAACCAGCGCGAGATTTCGCCTCTTCATCTGGCGCCGTCTGTGGGAAACGCACGAAGAGCCAACATGGTGAGAAGGAGCTCAGGGAGGAGGTCCGACGGCGAAAAGGGGCAAGGCCATGGTAGCAGTAGGGGATGGCCCTTCCAGGGCCTCACAGAACCCTCCCTCCAACGCCAGCATCCCCGCCGACGGACCACCCCCCCCCCCCCCCCCCCCCCGCGACGGTGGGGCTACCCCCCTACGGTGGCGCCGAAGCCTTCCAGGCCCTCAACGCCAAACTGGATGTCCTCGTGGAACTCATGAAGACCCAGGCGGCCAGGGATGCAAGGTCCCGTGCCCCGTCAGGGAGCCCCCCCCCGCAGGAGTACGTCCCAGCATACAGCTGGGGGCCGCTTCACCCTCCGCGGCCAGCAGCTCATCCGTAACAGGGTCGGAGGACCCTCGCAAGCTCCACCTCCGGAGCAAGAGGCCTCCTCCACGTCGAGGAAAGGAAGGCGGGGGACGCAATGGCCAGATCCGGAAGCCGACGTTCCCGGAGACCGCCAAGACGCTACCCCCAGCCTCGCGGCACGACAGTAACCGGAGTTATCCCTCCGGCTGCGAGATTTCGAAAGGCGCTTTGCTGAGCAGGAGCGCACCCTTCGCGCCCTGCAGAAGGCCTCTTCCCCGGAAGACGAGGAGAAATCCCCGTTCTCCGAGTATATCTTGAAGGCAGAGGTATCTCCCAGAGCCCCCATACCAACCTTCAAGCTTTACGACGGCCAGGGCGACCCAGCCGACCATTATGATAGCTTCGACGCCCTGATGACTCTACACAGAGCCCCGGACCCCATCAAGTGCCGAGCCTTCGTGACCACTCTGGTCCAGGGCGCTCAAGCGTGGTTCCGGGCCCTCGCCCCCGGATCCATCCGAGACTTCAAGCAATTCGGGCGAGTCTTCAAGGAGAGCTTCGCCGGAAGTGCCCCCCCAAGGTCGATAGCGGGGCTCTTGGCCCTCAAACAGGCGCAAGGGGAAAGGCTCCGGGCTTACGTCCACCGATTTAAATCGAAAGCCCTCCGAATCCCCCGCCTGGACGTGGCCTCGGCCACAACCGCACTGACCGGGGGTACCCGGGACGAGAACCTCCGCCGTGAACTTGTCCTCCACCCTCCCTCGACCCTTGCCGAGCTAGTGACTCTAGCTCTGCGCCATGCCGAGTGCGAAGAAGTACTCAGCGCTTGCCGAGACGCAACCGGCTCGGGTCGGGAGGGGGACAAGAAGCGGGGCCCCGAGCCAAATCCTAGCTCGGGAAAGAAGCGAGACCGAGATGGAGAACGCAAGCGGAAGTACGAGCGGTACACCCCGTTAACCGCACCGGTCTATGAAATCTATGAAGACATCAAAGACTCGGGACTCCTCCGCAGGCCCGAGCCGATGAGGTCGAAAAACCGCAAGCGAGACAGACATTGTCTATTCCATGGCGATCATGGGCATCACACCGGTGATTGCCACCAGCTCCAAGACGAAATCGAGCGCCTCATCCGCCTGGGGCACCTGGCTCGGTTCACCGCCGAGCGCAGAGAAGATCAAGGCGCTGCAGAAGAGATCGACAACGCCCCCCGAGGGGTCCACATCAACGTCATCTCCGGAGGAATAGCGTCAGGAGGCGACAGCAGCCGTGGAAGGAAGCGTCATGCGGAGCGGCCGAGCCAAGCCCCAGAGCCACCCAAGGCCCCGCCCCAGGTCATAGTCTTCTCCGATCAAGACCTGGAGGGGCTGAGCACCCCGCACGATGACGCCCTCGTAATCTCGGCCACTATAAACCATTGTAACGTAGATCAGATTCTTGTGGACAATGGAAGTGCCCCTGATGTATTGTCTTATGACTGTTTCCTCAAAATGGGAGAGGATCCATCCAAACTCCGCCCGATCCGAACGCCCCTCTGTGGGTTCAACGGCCTGGCCACTCTCCCCGAAGGAGCCCTAAGCCTGCCGGTTACCCTCGGCACCCCACCCAAAACTAGGCCTGTCAACGGAGCGGATACGAAGCGAATATATGACTATCCGTATCCGCTCCGTTTTCTAATTCGAATTATCCGATTTTGATCCGCTCCGATTTGACTCGGATACGAAGCGAATATTTGACTATCCGTATCCGCTCCGTTTTAAAATCTGAATTATCCGATTCAAATTTAAAAGTATATAAATATAATTATAAAATATTAAAAGCATATAAAATATAATTATAAAATGTCAAAAATATATAAAATAAATTTTAAATTAAAATACAACTATAAAATATCTAAATTTCTCTATAATATCATTTATTTTATAATACATTATTTAAAAATATGTATTATATGATATATAATATTACGAACGGATATTTTTCGAAGTGAATATTATAATATCTGTATCCGCTCCGATTCGAATTCGGATATTATCCGTATCCGAAAAAACGAATACGAATCGAAGCGGATCCGGATAATATCCGTATCCGTTGACAGGCCTACCCAAAACCGTTACGGTCATGGTAGACTTCATGGTGATCAAAGGGATGATAGCGTACAACGCCATCTTCGGCCGGGGAATCCTCAGCCGGAGCAAGGCAGTACCATCTACCTATCACCAAAAGATGAAGTTCCCCACCAAAAACGGGGTAGGGGAAATCTGAGGTAACCAGGCCACGGCCCGAAGGTGCTATAATATCTCGGTGGAGGCCACGAGGCCGGGCAGGAATGATAAGGGCCCCCGGGAAGTCGAGGAAAAATCTGCAACCACTGAGCCAGGGGGCGAGTTGCTAACAATTTTCCTAAACGATGACCCGACCCTAGGAGTAAGGATCGGAGCCGACCTACCACCCGAGGAACAGCAGCAATATAAGAAATTTCTTTCTGAGTACATCCGAGACTTCGCTTGGTCCGACGATCAGCTCCCTGGGATACCAGAGGAGACCGTGATGCACAGACTCAACCTCAACCCCACCATGAAGCCCGTGCAGCAGCGCCGAAGGAAGCACGCACCCGAGAAGCAGACGATTATCAAGGCGCAGGTCACCAAGGGGCAAGAGACTGGTCTTTTTAGACCGGCCCTGTACCCGACGTGGATAGCCAATGTCGTCCTGGTACCAAAGGCTTCCGGCAAGTGGCGGATGTGCGTGGACTTCACCGACTTGAATAAGGCGACCCCTAAGGACTGCTATCCCTTGCCCAGCATCGACCAACTGGTCGACTCGACATCGGGCAACGAGATGCTCAGCTTTGTGGACGCCTATTCGGGTTACCATCAGATCAGAATGAATTCTGAAGACGTCAAGAAGACCGCCTTCATCACCGACTATGGCGTGTACTGCTATACCCAGATGCCTTTCGGGTTGAAGAACGCCGGAGCCACATATCAAAGACTGGTCAATCACATGTTCGAGGAGAAGCTAGGTCGGAACGTCGAGGCCTACATTGACGACATGCTCGTCAAGACCCCCAAGGCCCAGGACCACTTCACCGACCTCGCTGAAACCTTCGGCGTCCTCCTGAAGTACAACATGAAGCTCAATCCTGCCAAGTGCGCCTTCGGAGTAAGATCCGGGAAGTTTCTGGGTTTCCTGGTCACTCAGCGTGGGATCGAAGCCAACCCCGATAAGGTCCAGGCCATCCTAGACATGCGCCCGCCCGCCTGCATTAAGGACGTCCAGCGTCTGACAGGGCATGTCACCGTTCTCAACCGTTTCTTGTCCCGTGCGGCCGAACGATGCTTGCCCTTTTTTAAACTGTTGAGGGGGCCCAAGTTGGCATCTGCTACGTTCGCATGGGATGAGGAATGCCAGAAAGCGTTTGCCGAGCTCAAGGAGTTCCTGGCTTCGCCCCTGGTGCTCTCCAAGCCCGTGCCGGGCGAAGTCTTGCTACTCTACCTCTCGGCGACGTCATCAACGGTCAGCTCGGTCCTAGTCAGAAATGACTCAGGAATCGAAAGACCAGTCTATACACCAGCAAGGTACTTAACGAGGCCGAGAGGAGGTACCCCGCAATCGAGAAGCTCGTGCTAGCGCTGGTCACCTCCGCGAAACGCCTCCGACCCTACTTCCAGGGGTACCCCATCACCGTGCTAACCGGCGAGCCATTGAAGAAGATTTTGGCCCACCCCGAGGCCTCGGGGCGACTCGTCAAATGGGCCATTATGCTTGGGGCCTACGACATCTCGTATCGCTCGCGCTCAGCTATAAAAGGTCAAGCGCTCGCCGACTTCATCGCCGAAAGCACCATCCCGACCGAAGGAAGACTACTGACCATGCCCGGGCCAACCTGGGAACTGTACGTCGACGGATCTTCCAACTCGGTCGGTAGTGGTGCTGGGATCCTCCTAAGATCCCCCGAAGGAGTGGAGCTGCAGTACGCCTTGAAATTCAACTTTCAGGCGTCCAACAACGCTTCCGAGTACGAGGCCCTTATATCTGGAGCACGCATGGCCCGACGGTTGGGGGCTGAGCGAGTCAAGATCCACACCGACTCTCAGCTGGTCGCAAGCCAGGTCAACGGCGAGTACGAAGCTCGAGAGGCACCCATGATCAAATACCTCCAGCTGGTCAGGAGCCTGGCCCATCAATTCGAGGGATTCGAGGTAGTCCGAATAGCCCGGGAAGAAAACTCCCGAGCGGATGCCCTCTCTCGGTTGGCCTCCTCCCTAGACCCAGAAGGTACCCGATCGGTCCTCCTCGAAGAGCTAGAACGCCCGAGCATTGACTCGGCCGTCCCGAGCGACTGGCGCACCCCCTACCTGTCTTGGCTCCGAGACTCCCAAGAGCCCTCCGACCCTCGGGAAGCACGCCGAATGAAGTACCAAGCCCGGCGCTTCGTCGTCCTGGACGACACACTCTACCGAAGGTCTTTCGCCGGCCCTCTTCTGAAGTGCCTCGGCCCCGACGAAGCCAACCGAGCCATCCAAGAGGTTCATGAAGGCCTGTGCGGAGCGCACTCAGGGGCAAGGTCCCTGGCCAGGATCCTGTTACGACAGGGGTACTGGTGGCCCACCCTGCAGCGCGACTGCTCGGCCTATGCTCAACAGTGCGACCGATGCCAGCGGTTCGACCACTTGGTCCATCAGCCGGCTATAGAACTCGTCACCCTCGCCGAGCCTTATCCCTTCGCTCGGCGGGGGATCGACATTCTCGGGCCATTCCCCACGGCTCAGTCACAGAAAAAGTTCATTATCGTCGCCATCGACTACTTCACTAAATGGATCGAGGCCGAAGCCACTGCAAGGATCACCGACACAGTCGCCTGGAGTTTCGTCTGGAAATCGATCATTTGTCGCTTCGGCATCCCCCGAGTGATAGTGAGCGATAACGGTCGGCAATTCGATTCTCGATATTTCCGAGACAGAAGCGCCGACCTAAACATCCGCAACCACTTCACTTCGGTCGCCCACCCTCAGGCCAACGGGCTGGTCGAAAATACCAATAAGACTATCTTGAAAGGCATAAAGACCAGACTCTGCAAAGCCAAGGGTAGTTGGCTCGAGGAATTGCCTAGCGTACTGTGGTCGCACCGAACGACTCCCAGGACGGCAACCGGTGAAAGTCCTTTTCAGTTGGTGTACGGCACCGAGGCCGTCATTCCATTAGAGATCGCCAACCCGTCTCTCCGAGTCATCCGCTACTCGCTCGAAGAAAACAAGCAAAAGTTACTCGAGAACCTCGACCTAGCCGACGAACTCCGGGATATTGCCAGCATCCAAGCGACAGAATACCAGTGACGCCTCACTCGATACTACAACGCCAGAGTCCGAAGCAGACACTTCCAACTGGGAGACTTCGTCCTCAGAAAAGCCGAAACCTCTCGACCACTAGAGGCGGCGGGCAAGCTGTCCCCTAACTGGGAAGGCCCCTACCGAGTGGTCGAGACGCTCGGGAAAGGTGCGTACAGGTTGGCAACAATGGAAGGGGAATCCATTCCTCGGACATGGAACGCAGCCGCACTACGCAAATTCTATTTTTGAAATTGTACAGCAAGATGGACGAAATAAATCCCTTTTCTTTTCATTCAAAACTATTGATACATCAGAAAGGCAAAGGCCAGTACATTGCATGACAAAAAGCAAGAAAATCAGTCTAACACCGCTGCAAGGGGTCATCGCTCGGTTGACTCGACTCGATCTCCTCGCGTCCAGCCACTGACTCTGTCTCGCGTAGAAACTGGCTCGGACAAGAGGGGGCCGATCCAGTTGGCTTAGATGACCCCTGACAAAGGTGACAGAGGGACTGCAGAGAAGGTAACCACCTTCTAAAGTTGGAGAAGGCTACCTTCCAAGTTGATAGAGGCCAGGGAGAAGGAGCGCCGTGAAGACCTCCTCTTTCCCAACCTACCAACTCCTTGGAAGGGAACAGAGAGCAAGCAGCCTCCGAAGAGTGAAAGAAATGAAGAGCAGAAGAGGGAAAAAGAGGCTGCAAACGGAGGAAGGCTTCGGTGAGGAGGGAACTTGATGCGCCTCCCCCCCATGCAGAGGGGGAGTGGCGGCAGGCATCCCTGATACCCCCATCCATCCTCCGCCTCGGTGCCCGCCCGGAAGCCACGCCAGAACTGAGAAAGGGCAAGAGCCGTGCCCTCACACGTCGAAGCCCTCTCCAGATCCGCGCGGCGACCGTCGGACCCGTCTCAAACCCGCGTGGCGACCGTGGGACCCGTCCAACAAGCCGGGACGGCAAGAGCTCTCTGCTCCCCGTCGTCAGCGGCGTCACCCTCCGAAGGATCCTCCATGCTCCGAATGCAACGGCACAACGCAGAGTGAAGAAGAAGGAGTGAGGAAAGACTGTTAAAGAAAATCCCAAGCGGTAAAGAGGAAAGGGTGCCTTTCGGTCCTTCTTATAGGCCAAAGGAGGCTACACGCCTTAAATGACTCCCCCCTCTAAAACACGCCAAAGGATTTCTCCCCTGAACAGTCACCCCCAACTCCTCGTTTCCCGCCCTAGCAGGATTCACGAAGTGGCCTGGCATTCAAAGCGTGAGGGAACGGAAGGACGCCCCGTCAGAAGCCTACCAAATCAGCATGCGAAAACCACGCAGGACATATCGGCACTCTCCAACTACTTCAGATACGCCAACCAAATCACGGCAAGGATGACGATCAAACAAGTAAGTCATTTATTATCTCATAAAGAGGAAACTCTCTAAAGGAGAAAAGAGAGACAAACAAGAGAGAGGGGTAAAATAAGGCAAAATACATCAGGCCTCGGGCCCACTTTGAAGCTCGGGAGCGACGGAAGTGGGCGCGTCACCCCCAGCACCCTCGGTGACGGCCGACCCGGGCACTGACCTCGCCTGCGCGAGAACTGTCTTGGTCGCGAGCCCTCCCGAGACGTCCGGAGTTGGTGACCCCGCCGGAGGAGACCCCTCTGGATCTTCCCCGCTCGACGCAGAGGAGCTAGAAACCGACTCATCCGAGTCATAGCTCTGGCCCAAAGGGAACTCGATCACGGAGTCTTGATCGAAGGCGTAGTCCACCGCCCGACGATAACCCTGCTTAAACCCCTTTCGGGCACCCCGGCGAAGCGCTACCTCGTAATATGGTAGGGCGGCTCTCTCCAGGTCAGCTGAATAGGCGTCCGAGCTCCTATACCGCTTGATCGCCTCCGCCTCGATATACTCCGTCCTCCATACGAGCTCGACCCGAGCCCGCTCCGCCTTGGCCGCACGCTCCTCTGCCCCCGCCAGGCTTTCCTCTGCCTCGACCCTCCCTCGCTCGGCTTTGCTCGACCGCCTCTCCGCCCGGGCTCGGTCTGCCTCGGCCACAGAACGAAGGCGCTCCGCTACCTCCGCTCGGTCCAGTAGCTCGGCACGTTCGAGCTCCCAACGACCGTCCAGCTCGAGGTGACGCAGACGCTCCTCCTCCAAGAGTTTGCCCTTCCTCTCAAGCGACTCTCGAGCCTTAGCCAACTGCTCGGTCAGCGCCTCGGTTTCTAGCCGGCTCGCCCGTGCCAAATCCCTGATCACGGAGAACTCCCGTCGAAGCCCCTCTTGCTCCTCGCTGAGGCGGGCCAGTTTCCTCTCGCACCCCCCGAGGGCCCAGGCAAGATTCGACCGCTCCGCCTCCGTCCGAGCGTACGTCTCCGCCATCAAGGCCGCCGATCGAGCCATGACTAAGCCGCCCTCCATGAGGACGTCGAGGACTCCGGAGGGGGAGTGGCGCTTGTCTCCCCCCCTCGTCTTTGCGGCAACCTCTCGGCAAACCCGATACAGGTCGCCCGAAACACCGAGCCTGGCCAAGGCCTCCGGCTTGGAGATCCGCTCCCCACCGGACGCCCCGCCAGAAGGTTCGGCTCGAGCAACGGGGCCGACCGCCCCGCACGCCGCGGTCGGTTGGGGTTGCGACGCCTCCCCGGGCAAACCCCCAGCCTCGACTGACGCTACGGGATCAACCGCACCGGGAACTTCGAGCACTTGGGGCTGCGACGCCCTCGCGGGCGAACCCCCATCCCTATCTGTCTCGGCCTGCGCCTCGCCGCCCGAGACATCGCCAACCTCGACCGGTCTCCCGGTCTCGACGTCGGCTACTTCAGCACCGGTCCCCTCCATCCCCGGGGAGGGGAGAACCGACTTATCTCCGCCCCCTGAGGGGCCCCTGGTCTCCTCGGCCCCCTCTCGCCTGGTAGGTGGGGGAGCTGGCCCGGAAGGGTCGGCCCCATCTTGCCCCCGAGAGGGGAGCGCCGCCGAGCCAGAGTCGCCCCCGGCAGCGGTAGGAAGGCTAGCCTTCTTGGCCTTCGCGGCTTCTCGCAATTTTCCCTCCATGGGATCCTTGCGCTTCGCCCCGCTTGGCCGCGAAGATCCCTCGGAGGCCACCCCCTTGCCCTTATCCCGGGATTGGGAACGACCCGCGGGAACGACAGACTCATCAGCCGCCGAGTCATCCCCAAGGTCGATGACCTCGGTGACCTCTTCCAAAGGTTCCCGCCGGATGTCTGCAATGAAGAGGAAGATTCGGTTAAGAAGCGAAAAGGCGACCCTCCGACCCCGCCGAAGGATCCGAAGGATGATACCTGATGGCTTGAACTGTGTAAGCAGATACTGCTCTACGTTCTCCAGCGTCACCAGCTCCTCAGTCGACCGGCGATTTGTCAACAAGCGAGCGGCGTATTCCTCCACATCGGCGGAGAACTCCTCCTGCCGCGGGGGAAGATTCGGATGGAAGTTGGGCATAACCTGGCACCTCTAGGATTCATCCACTGCTTCCACCTTCACCCAGAAAAACTGCCTCTTCCACCCTTTGTGCGAAGAATCCTTCGCCGCCAGCGGAATAAAACTCCGATTCCTGCGCGCCTGGATAAAGTAGAAGCCTTTCCCCGCCGACGGATGTGCCTTCAGCTCGAAGAAATAATGAAAAAGATCCAGGGACGGGGGAAGCCCCTGCAGGCGGTAGAGGATCCGAAAGGCAGACAACAGGAGATACGAGTTGGCCACCAGCTGAACAGGCGCCAACACAAAAAAATTGAGAAGCTTCAGAATGAAAGGCTCGAAGGGGAGGCAGAATCCGCTCTTCCACGCCAGGAGAAAAGTGCAGATATGGCTCGTACGGCTATCCAAGCTCGTCTCGTATGGGGCGGCGGCTACAAAGCTATATCGGAGAGACAGGCGAAACTGATGCTCCAGTTTCTTCACATCAGCCTCCCCCAACTCGCTGCGATTGGGAACGGGCTCCCGCCTCACCTGCTCGATTTTCGAGCGCAGATCCACCATCGAGCTAAAAGAAGAACCTTCACGAGAGCCCGAAGACTCCGGGGGAGAAGGAAGCTGCCGGATCGCCTCCGCGGTTATACGCGCCAGCTCCTCAAATGCCGCCGCAAGAGCTTGCTCCCCCGCTGTATCCTCACGGCGCATCAAGGAGCCCCAGAAGCAAAGAAATGGAGGAAAGGCCAAAAACCCTAGAAAGACTGGGAGGACGAGCAGCGCCCTACGCCTATAAACCCTCGCGGGAGGCGGCGCGCCGTTTCAACCTCCGAGAAAAAGGGGGCCCCTTCATTTCAAATCCGTCAGGATCATTATTACTACGGGCCCAGGCGACCACTACACGTGACTTCATAACGCCGACAGGATTCCATCCACCTGAGCCACGCCGGTCCAAAGCCTCGAAAAACTACTCAACCGAGCCCCTTTGGCTCGGGAGTAGGAGGGGGACAAGTGGAGAAGGGGATTCCTGCAGCCCACTCAAAGAGCAGACCCAACTAGGCCCAACAAGGCCCAACGAGACAAGCTCGTCCAAGTGACAGCTCACATGGCCCGCTTGGAAAAGCCCAATAAAACAATGCTCGGGGAAACAACTCTCCTAGGCGGCCCCAAGGCTCGGAGAGCCCGAGCCTCGGTCAGGTCACAGGAAGACCCACGCATGAGATATCCCTCCGCACGAAGGGGGGAAGCGCTAGCCGGTCTGTCCGACCCATCTCCTCACCGAGCTAGGCCTATTACCCGATAGGGCCGGCCCCCCTAAGCTCGGTACGACTGATAAAATGTTCATCATTGTAGCCGTTAGAGTCCACAGCGGGCCGGGCGCCAAGAAGTCCAGGAGCTCCGGCTTCCCCACGAGGATAATGCCCCCACGATGAGGCCATAAAAGCCCACGACGAGGACGTAACCTCCACCGGAGACCCCTCAGCTTGCAGGACTCTAGAGGGCGGCGCACTATTTAAACCTGGGATATCCTCCGGCGAAAGGTAAGTCCAAAAGGACATTGATCCACCCCCAATTCCTGAGCAAGGATCACTTCACCCCATTGGTGGAGAGGGATCTCGCGCCTTCACCTTCTCCTCCCTATCGATGCTCTCACCATTGCTCTACTGACTTGAGCGTCGGAGGGTTTTACCCCAGGGAATCCCCCTGGGCCCTCTGATCTGTTTCCATGTTTTGCAGTTCATAAACTTGGTGATTACCAGCCCGCTCAGGAACCAGCGCGAGATTTCACCTCTTCAGACACTATTAACATCTCTCTGCCGTCTGTTTGGCCGTCTCATCGGCCCATATTATCACTACTGGATGTGTATGACCCATCCCGCATTCCCCCGACACCAAAGAAGCCACTTTCGGTACCGATGTCACGTCTCCCTTCTCATTCTAAAGGATGGGAGATAATGAGGAATATCGGCTATCAACAGAGCAAAGGTTTGGCCGCGCAATTGCAAGGAAGGCTGAAACCGCCAAAGAAAATGAGGTTGAGCCACAAGTTTGGCCTAGGCTTTAAAGGGCCGCTCGAGGCGGGTGGGAAACCCCTCACATGGACCCTATCCTCTCATTTCAAGAAAGGGCCCATTGTTCAGATGGGAGATCACCCGCAAGAAACACATGGGGGATCACATGTTGTGTACTTGGCTGAAAAATATTCAAGGGCCGCTAAGAAAGGCAAGATTAAGGATCCGGAATGCGAATGGAGCAAATGATTCGACATACAAGATATTTCCATTGCACTAGAAAGAATGTTCTCACCCTCACAGTTGGAAGGGCCGCCATCGATCTCTGAAATGCCGGGGGATATCACTATTGTTGCCAGAATTTCAAACCATCCTCGCCGAGAGGACTCTGTCACCGACGGACCTTCATCCGTCATCAACATTGCCATCAACGGCTCATTAGCCGTCATCTTCTCCATTCACTCACCACAGCCCTCGTTGCTGTCTCCTTCCTAGGCCAGACGGTTGTCTGACGATCTTCCTAGGTCCCCTTCTCTACTTACATACCTGCGCAGGTTTCTCAACCCGCGCCAGGTTTTCAATCATGATTTGCTCTATGAGCCTCCCAGCCCTTTAGCCATAATCACTTTTCCCCCTCCTCTGACTTCCTTTCATTGCTTTGTCATAAAAAATGAAAATGAAAAAAAAACGTCGATTTTCAAACCCCTCAACAACACATCTTCGTTGAGGAAACCTCCTACATCTCCCACGAGTGCGTCCAGACTTACGGGCCACTCATCCAAGGTCCTATGAGTGACCTTTTCTACCCCTCCTCCGAGGGGTCCTTCCCTGTACATTCTTCGGCATCTTCTTTAGCTTCTTCTTCGTCCGTAGGACAGCTCAGTCAACCTAGGAATAATGGGTCGATGGTAGTACCCAAAAGCAAATCCAAGGGTAAGCAGATCCCTCGTCGATTCCTTCTGGATCTAGCCAGTAGGTGTCGAGCGTGCCTATCCATTCCTCAATTGCTAGAAAATCACATCCAACTGCCAGAGATAGATTGTGAGGAGAATTGCACAATTGATGAAGGGTATGGAGTCTACGAGATCACAGATGAAGAATGCCCTATTGAAGAAGAGGATGAAGAATATGAGGACGCGGTCGGCGCATATGCTAGTAGGATGAGAAGATTTGACGAGCCGTCGGCCGCCGTAGAATAGTCCACCAAAGAAGTCAGCTTGGGAACTGAGGAAGACCCTAGGATCGTCCTCATAAGTGATAATTTGCCATCATCTGAAGAAGAGGCATTAATTGAAGTTCTCAAGGAGTATAAGGACACGTTTGCATGGAGCTACGAGGATATGCCGGGTCTGGATTCCACCTTGGTCGAACACCGCTTAACTCTAAAACCAGGGTCCGTCTCGGTAAAACAAAGGTTAAGGCGTTTCCACCCTCAGATGGCTTTGAAAATGAAAGAAGAGGTCGACAAGCTCCACAAAGCCAGGTTCATTAGAGTCGTCCTTTATCCTCAATGGGTGGCGAACATTGTCCCGGTCATGAAGAAGGATGGGAAAGTCAGGATTTGCATCGACTTCCGGGACCTTAACCGCGCGTGTCCAAAGGATGATTTTCCCCTGCCTCATATTGATGTGTTAATCGATAACACGGCAGGCTATGAAACCCTCTCATTTATGGATGGATTTTCGGGATATAATCAAATTCGTTTGGCAGAAGAGGATCAGGAGAAGACGTCATTCACTACACCTTGGGGAACATATTATTATGTGGTCATGTCATTTGGGTTAAAGAATACTGGAGCTACTTACCAAAGAGCTATGATGGCCATATTTCATGACATGATGCATATATGTCTGGAGGCGTATGTGGATGATTTATTGGTGAAATCAAGAACTAGGGCAGAACATCCGAGAGTCTTGGCTAAGGTATTGCAGAGATCAAGGGAGTTCCAATTGAAAATGAACCCGAAGAAGTGTGTGTTTGGCGTATCATCGGGCAAATTACTGGGTTTCATTGTGAGTAAAAGGGGATTGAGATAGATCCCAACAAAGCTAAGGCCATCAGGGATATGCCGCCTCCCAAAAATTTGAGGAAAGTCTGATGTTTAATTGGGAGGTTGCAATTCATTCATCGGTTTGTGTCTCAGCACTCACAAAGGTGTAGACCTTTCTATGAGTTGACCAAGCCAGGAGTAGAATTCCATTGGGATTCTAAATGCCAGAAAGCCTTTGAAGGGTTAAAGGAATACCTGGCTAATCCACCCATTCTCATTTCACCCAAGCTAGGAAAATCTCTGATCCTTTATATCTCAGTCTTGGATGACTCCGTGGGAGCCGTCCTCACACAAGCCGATGAAGAAGGCAAGGAACGGGCAACCTATTACTTGTCCAAACTCCTCAATCCCTGTGAGCAGAAGTACACGGCCATGAAGAAAACCTGTGCTGCCCTCGTTTGGGTAGTACAGAAATTGAAGCACTACTTCTTGGCTCATGAGGTCCATTTGATTGCCCGCATGAATCCCATCAAGTTCCTCCTGGAGAAATCGGTCCTTACCGATAGGCTAGCACGCTGGCAGAGTTTCTATCTCAGTTTGACATCACCTACATCCAGCAAAAGGCAATTAAAGGCTATGCTATAGCCGAGCATCTCGCTCACCATCCTCTCCCAAGTTCGATCCTGTCCAATCAGAGTTTCCAGATGAGGAACTAATGTCCATCACTCAATCCGATGAGCCAATGTGGACATTATATTTTGATGGAGCTCTGAATTCCCAAGGGAAGGGTATTGACATTGTCCTTCTGACGCCCGAAGGCGTTACCATCCCAGAGGCATTTCATCTCGCATTCCCAGTCACCAACAACATTGCTGAATATGAGGCTCTTCTAGCTAGTCTGGAACTAGCCCATTCTTTCTATATCACTAAATTACGAGTCGTGGGTGATAGTCAACTTGCTCTCCGCCAGGTGCTTACCAAATATCGCACCCTTGATCCCAAGCTCAAGCCTTATCAGGAGCTGGTCTCCGCTTATGCCAAATTGTTCACCAAGCTGATCTTTGTCCATGTTCCTCGCGAACAGAACATTCTGGCCGATGCCCTCGCCTCCTTGGCGTCATCTTTTAAATTCCATTTAGGTGTATGGTCTGAATCTATCACCATCTACAAGCGCCTCGTCCCTGCTGTTCAGGACCCTTACCTTTTAAGAATCAAAGAAAGAGTCTTACAGAAGGTTCAGGAAGGGGAAATTCTTGAGAAGAGGGAAATCATGTTGGCAGTATATGAAGAAGAACTGGCCGATGAGGAAAAACCTTGGTTCTACGAAATTGTCAAATATTGCAAAGATCAGTCTTATCATGAAGGAGCCACTACAGAAGATAAGAAAGCCATAAGAAGGGTGGCCAAGAAATACACGTTGGTTGGAGGTCTACTATATAAAGAAGTCCTTATTGGTGTTCTTTTAAGATGTCTTGATGACAATGAGGTCTGAAAATGTGCAGAGGAAGCACACTCAAGTGTGTGCGGTGGCCATGTAAATAGCCAAATGCTCGCTAAGAAGATCATTCGGCAGTGCTTTTACTGGCCCACTATGGAAGAGGATTGTGATGGCTATGTCCGTAGGTGTGTCATGTGTCAGTTTCACGCCAATAAGATTCACTCACCATCTTCCTCACTTTATCCAGTATCCTCCCCATGGCCTTTCTCCATGTGGGCGTTCGACATCATTGGTCCCCTAGGTGATCCTAACTCCCTCACCAAGCAGAAATCTTCATCCTCACTGCGACGGAGTACTTCACCAAATGGGCCGAAGCCGAAGCTTACGCGAAATCAAGGCGTCAACAGTCTGCAAGTTCATCATGAAGAACATCCTCACCAGGTTCGGCATCCCAAGCACAATCGTCACCGACAATGGGCCACAGTTCATTTCTCAGGACCTTCAAGACCTCTGCAAAAGGTACGCAATCGCATTGCATCATTCATCACCTTATTACCCACAAGGTAATGGCCAGGCAGAGGCCACCAACAAAACATTGATCAAAATCATAAAGAAAACCTGCGAGTCTAGTAAGTTTTCAGACTGGCCAGAAAAGCTTATCGAAGCTCTATGGGCCTATCGCACTTCAATCCGTACCCCCACGGGCAGACTCCATTTGCCCTTACTTATGGGATGGAAGCGGTAGTCCCGTACGAGACTCTGATTCCTTCTCTCAGGGTACAATTGGATAAGGAATTTCCCTCGACGAACGTCGTAATTCACTCCTTGCCCAGTTGGAACTCTTAGACGAGAAGCGGCTGGCCGCTGCTGAGCATGCGCGTGTTTATCAAAATAGGCTCGCTCGTTTTTACCAAAAGAAAGTCATTGAGAGAAAATTCAAAGTCGGTGAGATGGTCGTAAAAGAATTTTTGTCAAACCTGGAGGGCCGCGTTCTAAACTTCAACCCAATTGGGAAGGACCATATGTGGTTCAGACTGCGTACCCTGGCAACGCCTACAAGTTAGTCAATGCCGAAGGGAACCGAGTTATCCACCCTTGGAACGGGCTTTATCTTAAGAAATACTACCCTTAGATAAGTGTAACAACTGGCATGGTACGAGGACCATCGGAGCTGAAATTCATTCTTTGGTCTTTGTGGTCTAACTCAGGGTTAACCTGTGCACACTCCCACACCTCACTTTCGGGATCAAACGAAGCGGAACTTGAGGGAAGCTCATCAAAAAATAAATAAAAAATAAAAAAGGAAAAAAAAGAGAATGTCTGGTGTTCATTATGCAGTCAAGTCTTTGCATCTGTCCTTCATATTACGATAGGACCCATTAAGGTTCGGTAGGTCTCGGGTCTTGGTCCGTCAGAACCGTGAAGATTCCTGTCTGGTCATGTCGGCTTACGCCCACAAAAAGAGACAGCACACACACACGCAGCTGCTTTAGCAAAAAAAAGTTGGTAGTATTGCTTATTGTGGGGCTGTACTCGAAGGCCTCCAGGAAAGTCGTAATCTTTATTCTCTTCTTTCTCGACCCAATGA
Source organism: Amorphophallus konjac (assembly GCA_022559845.1). Lineage (NCBI taxonomy): Eukaryota > Viridiplantae > Streptophyta > Magnoliopsida > Alismatales > Araceae > Amorphophallus > Amorphophallus konjac. Next base: position 146,087 of record JAHNEJ010000124.1, on the reverse strand, counting down.
GACAGCCGGCGCCCTTAAAACGCTGAGCATAAGGGAACCAAAATACCATGCCCTGAAGGCGAGAGTAGGATTCATCTCCTCGAACTCGAGTCAGAGCACGAGAAGAGGACAGTGTCCCCGCAGGCATACAAGAGGGATTCCCACATATCAAATCATCATGTCTCCCTCAGAAAAAGAGAAAAAGAAGAGAAGAGATAAATCAAAGTCAAATGAAAGCCTGGTCGTGGCCGTGCCTGATTTCAACAAGCGAAACCCCTCAAAATAAAGACTAAATTCCACAAAGGGGCAACGTAATTCTGTTCGAGGTTTGGTCCGAAGTCGCCCGAAAGGGAAAGGTCGAGTAGGTCCCGGTTAGCTCGTCGGGTTAACGATTTTGCCGGTCCTCTCGGAAGGTTTACCCCACCGTACTCTTCTTTCTCCCCTCAAAGATGAAAGCTCAATTGAAATCCTGAAAGGCGCGCCCCGCTAAGGCAAGCGACCTCATTTTAGCAAAACACACATATAATTGTCTACTTCGAAAAGCAGAAGCCATCGCCGCGAAGGAGTCTCGGTGTTTCTGGCCGGTCAAGACCTCTATCTACCACCTCGGTGGCTTCTTACTTTAACCTCGGGCTTAGGTCAATGCAAGCGCGTCACCAATAGGTGCGACGGCGTCTGATTCCGGGTCAGCGTCGCGCGGTTGACCGTTAGGGTTCCAAGGTGTTCATCCTATACCATCTAGAGTTGTGAGGAAATAGACCTGGGTCGGGCAAATCTTTTACCTCGAACACTCTTTCGGTGCATCCTTGCAACTAGGAGCCTAAGCATGGCATGACGGTTTTGTCATCAGGTTAAGTCTTAACCAGCAGGATTATCATTTAGGAGTCTAGGGGCCCTAATCAATCTAGATGTGCACACAGGATACCTGGGAGGTTAGTAGAAAACCATGTCTGCATAAAGCCAGGTGCCATAAGTACGGTCACTAGACATTAGTTGTCTCATAATAAAAAAATTTATTCGAAGTGGCCCTCGGAAGACGCCGTCAGATGAGTCCCCAAGTGGGAATTCTCTTGGAGCATGTTAACCCTACATTATGCTACTTCAGAACGATTTAAACACCCCTGGTCCAAAAACCATGCCGGTTGTAATAACAAGTGTTTTTCAAAAAAAAAACAAAAAGAAAAAAAAGAAAAAATTGCATCCGTGTGATCTCATTTGTGTGCTACATTTTACATTTTGTTCCCATTTGTGTGTCCATATGTTGCATTCATCATCTTTGCTTTTGCCTTAATTGATAAAGGCTTGGCCCCTTGACTCGTTATCAAAGTTAGTCTCAAAACAATCCCCCACCCTTTGAGCAAGGGGCCAAGTCAGAACGGAAAAACTGACGTGTTTCATTGAGCAATGTGTATAGGATTGAAAAATAGGAATGAAGGCAGAAGACATGAAATTGAACATTCCTTCCTTTATTTCCTTCTAGAAATTGTACATTAAGTTCCGTCCTCTCTCTCAGTGTTACCCCTTTCTCCACTCTCCAGGCGAGGAACCCTGGAGGGTGTTGCTAAACCATGCAAGGCTGTGCCTCTACGGCTATGTACCCCTCTTCCCGTCTCCGCTCCCCGTCGATCGACAGGGGCGGCAAAGAAGCTGCTAACACGAAAGCCACGCTCTCGTGCTCTTCGGTAGCGCTCTTCACCATCTCTCAGCCATTGTTCAGCAAGACCGAGGCTGGTTCAGAGTTCAAACAGTTGGGCCTCCATGGCCCTCCGCTCCTCCCTCTCAGCCAATCTGTCGGCTCTCTCTCTTTCGGTGTCTCTTTCCCTTTCCGCGCGTTCTCTCTCTCTGTCCTCCCTTTCCAGCTGAAGGGTAATCCTCAGCTCCACGGCGTCCCGAGAAGAGCCATCGTCTGGGCGATGCCGCAACTCTTCCTCCAGTTCCGCTATTCTGGCTTCCCCCTGCGCGGTGCGGGCAAGTGTATCTTGCATCTCTTTCGTCTGCCATATCCGTCATTTCAGATATATGGAGGCATGGATAAGTGAAATTCAATGGCAAGACTCTCACCTGTGTGGAGAGCATTCCTTCTGCCTCCGCGGCTCGCTGTGTAGTTGAGAAAGCTGCTCATGAAGCAAATCGAGTTCAGAAGTGGGGATCCATAAACTGGAAGAGACACCATCCCCCCCCATTGCTGAGGAAGCCGCATCAAGCTGGGCGCGCTGCAACACACATTAGGTGACACTGAGGACCTAGCACCATGAATCTTGGTCTATGATCGTGTGTATGAAGGCTTACCGAAGAACTCAAGGCTGCACGAGTATCATGTAACTGTCGCTCCATGCCTATCAGGCGAGCTTGCATGTTCGCTATCATAGTATCGCGAACATCCTGTGGCCAGGGCATAGGTTAACATACAAAAAAAAAAGAGAGAGAAAAAATGTTCACCTCCACAGTCCCCTCGGGATGGAGTCGCTCTGCGTACATTACCTTATAGAGGCGTAGATAATCCTCATTGCCTTGAGCATGTGACTCCATGGGAGTGCCACCCCGTTGCCAGTCCTCATATTGTTCGGGGAACCGCACTCGCCAATCAACGGAGGTCACCGGCCCACGCGTTTTCCTCCCCGCATGTGATGTTGTAGTCATGTCCACCCACTCCTGGGCGAGCCCTAAAGTCCTCATGGCCAATCGTAGCCAAAGTGGCTCGATTTCGTTCAAACAGTGCATCCAGAGGTCGCGTCCGAACCGGGCACGACTCGTTATGACCCATGGCTGATCGGCATCGGTCATGCCCGCATAAGGCCTCCAAACCACCTAGGTCAGGTCACACACATCTTCTTAATCATAAAAAAAATAAAACAACCCAAAAAATGATGGAATAATAACCACCATCGCTGCGGGGAACTCTTGCAACTCGCGTCTTAACACCATCAGCTGGTAGGATAAAGGGGCTGGACTCATGGTAGGCTGCCACCGCCTCACCAGCGGCACCGCCATTGGGCACCAATGACGGGCTTTTCCCATTGGGAGGTAATAATAGCTCCACAACTGCACCATCATGTGTCAAAAAAATAAAAAAAATAAAAAAAATAAAAAAAGGAGAGAAAAGGGGGGCACCTGGATGAACGGCGTGAAACCGCTCACTATTATCTCTCGGTCTGCTCTTTCAGACAAACCCGTAAATAGATGCGCCAGCATGGCTGCTCCCCAGGCATATCGCCCCACTTTCTCAGGGTCTACCAGGAATTCTAAGAAGCGGCAATGATGATGTCTCCTTCGAGCCCAGCAACAATTTCCCCAACAGAAGAAGAGGAATCTCCTCAAATCCATGTTGGCTCTCTCCCAATTGCTCGCATCTACGCAGTAGACGGCGCGGCATCCTCTTTCAGTCCTCTCCATGAACTCTTCCAAGGACTCATCATCACGGGAACGAACGTCAGTAAGCCCCAACGTCTCCATGATAGGCGTCTTGGCTACGGACCTGTTCTTACGATCATCCAGATCCACTCCTAGTAACCTCTGAGCAGCCTCTCTGTAGTCAGAGTATGTGACTCCAGTCAGCGCCTCGCCATCCACTTTCAGGCCCGTAATTCGGACCACATCTTCCAGGCTAGGCACCATGTGCCCCCAAGGCATCAAGAAGGCACGACTCGTTGGATCCCACCTTTCACGCAATGCTTGGACGAGGGCGAGGTCGAGCTTGACGGCTCGATCCGGAGAAAGCTCCAAGCCCCATCACGTCTAGCCTGGCCTTCTGAAAATCCTGGAGACCCTGTATGCTGCCACTACTAACTCCCATGAAATATGTGATTTCATCACACTCTGCGCGTACACGAGGAATGGAGAGAGGTTTTGTCAAAAGAGAGAAAGAAAGAAAGAATGAGAGAAGGGGCAAGAAAGCTCATCTTACGAGTTGCGATTGGGTCCTTTCACTGAAGTGCCCTTCGAGGTCTGAGAGTCTCTTGGAACTGCTACCGCTGGACCTGCTTCTCTTCGAGGAGTGGGAGGATTCGCCCTCCATTCTGAACCTCAGAACTCTTAGTTCCTCCTTTTCTGTGGAAACTTGTACTCTTCGAGTTGGCTCTCGATGCCCCTGGGAGAACGAACGAGGGAAGTATTTATAGAAATGGAGGAAGTGCGAGCCGAAGCTGCCTCCATCACCTTTAACAAAGACCCTCGTGCTAGGGCACCTTCATTGCGGTCCCATGTGTCACTTCACCGCTCACACAGGGTAATTGATTAGATGGTGTGATGTGACGACTCGCTCCCTACGCAGTCTATAGCTGCCCTGTCATGTTGTAAGAGTCATCCGGGAAGGTCGAAAGGTCGTCCCCAGAAGAGGCTAGAGCCATCATTATTGACTTTGATAGCAGATTTTCATGGAAACGGTCGCGGCGAGACGCGATTCTACGTTTCACGACCGGGTCCTGTCGAGCGCATCACATGGGAACAATGTAAAGGAGAAGAAGCGTGGGGAAGAAGGAACATGCAAGAGAACAAGTAAGCGACAGGAAATCAAATCACTCCATTCATAAGTCTACATAAACTGTCATGAACATCACGATCATAAAGAGGAGGTTGGTATGCTAGCTCGCCAACTCTCGCCATCATCTTCATGCTCATCCCTCTAGGCGTCCCTCTCCTCTCCCCTGAGGTGAGGGTCCCTCAGGGGCCTTCTGGGGCTCCGTGAAGCAGCAGTCCCCTCACCCCGCAATGCCTGCTCAGCAACGGTGACTCGCTGTTGCTCCCCCGGCGTGGCGAAGAAGCCACCGAGAGAAAGGTGGCCAGACTGGCGGAGTCACGCCCCGAACTCTCGTGCTCTCTCGTAGCGCGTCTCCATGACTCCTAACCTCTGCCCAATAACTTGAAGGCCTAGCTGGCGCTCCCTCACCTGGGCCTCCAAGGCCTTCCTCTCATCCCGATCCTGCTGTCGCTCGGCCCTTCTTTCCTCCCTCTCCTTCTCCCTCTCCTCTCTCTCCTCTCTGCCTCCCTCCTCGCCACCTGGAGGAGGACCCTTAACTCCAGGATGTCTGGAGACGGCCTCTCTTCATCGTGACGTCGCAGCTCTGCTATGGTTGTTGCCCAAGCATCACACTCCTCTTCAGCCCGGGTCGCGCGGCCACTGCACTGGCAAGTTGCTCCCGGAGGGAGGCGATCTCCAGAAAAGGAGCTTGAGAGCTTGAAGCCTGGAAGATGATCCGCCGGCCATCCCTGCCATCGCTGCCTACTGAGCACGCTGGAATAAAAATAGCCATCAGCTAAGCCCCGGGATTTCAAAATAAATAAATAAGTAGGGCCCTTCTTTTACCTCTGTCCGTCTCCCGAGTTGAAGAGGCCCCACATGGCTCTCCCTGCACTATCGTAGGTAGTCGGCACTCCCCTGCACAGGCACGTCACCTCGCTGCCCGTCTGGGAACTGAGCAGGGAGACGTATGCGCCAGTCTTCAAGTTTTGCCTTGTCGCGTCTCTCTCCCCGACGCGGTTCGGCTCATCCGCACTCGCCCACTCATCAGCCAAGCCCGGGATCCTTGTCATACCCTGCGCATCAAAAGGAAGGGCCACATCATAAAAAAAAGTGTCTCCTGTCGAAGACGCGTTCATCATTTGAGTGCAACACTCACCGAACCCTCTTCTCCCTCTCTACTTGTTCGCTACAAAACTAAAAGAAATTAAAAGGGTGGAGATCAAGGAGCTTACCGGGCCGTGCTCGCCTCCCTCCATGTCCTCTGGCCCCTCGGGTCCCTCGAGTGCCAGAGGAGGCCCTTCCTCTTCCGTGGCCGCCTCTCCGTGCTCTTGCACGACCCTCCTCGGGCGAGGGGTTCCTCGCCCCCCTCTCCCTCCACCACGGTTTGGCCCACCGTACTCCATGAATCAAGAGTGGAAGAAGTAAATCTAGGCAAGCAAATCTCGACGAAAGGAGGAGTTATTTGTGGGCAAAGTGAGAAGGAGAAAGACCGCCCGCGGTTCTCGGTGATTTAAATTTGAATTCAAAAGGTTAGAACGCGTCTTCGTGCCTAGACATCTCAAGAAGAGGGAGGGAAAGGTGGTATGCCCTCCGCGCAAGGTGTAATTCCCCGTTTTCGGGGCAAGATCCTGTAAAGCGTGTCACGAGGAGATAAGTAAAGAAGAAGAAGCATGAGGGAAGGAACGTGCACAAAAGACAGTCAAGTGACAGAAAAGAAACCATTCCATATAACAAACTGTCTGTCATATACATCATAAGTGAGGATGGTGGGTGTACAAATCACTCTCTAACTCTCACCACCACCCTCCTGGTCATCTCTCTGATCATCCCTCTCCTCTCTCCTCTGGCGCGGATCCCTAGGGGGCCTCCGCGAACTCTGAGAGGCGGTGCTCCCCTCGCCCTGTGGTGCCTGGCCGGCCTCGAACGCACGGCGCCGCTCCTCGGCCGAAGAAACTAGGAAGCTGCCTATAGAAAAGGAACCATACTGTCGAAGGCGCGCCCTGCGCTCCTTTGCTCTCTGGTACCGCTCCTCGCTCTCTCGTAGCCTCCCCTCTGCCGTACCGAGACTCACTCGAGCTCCGTCATCTGGGCCTCCAAAGCCCTCCTTTCCAGCCTCTCTTCTCCCTCTCGACCTCTCCTTCTCCTCTCTGCCCTCCTTTCCACCCTCTCCCTCTCTCTCTCTCTCTCTGCCTCTCTCCTCGACACCTCAAGGGCAATCCGTAACTCTAGCACGTCGCGAGGAAGCTCCTCAGCCTCCCGTCGTCGTCGGTCCTCCTCTAGCTCCGCTATCCGAGCGTCGCGCTCCGCCACCCAGGCATCGCGCTCCTCCTCTGCATGGACAGCACGAGCCAGTGCATCTCGAATCTCCGCCACATGTTAAAGCCCATAATGAAGTCAACAAAAGAAAGATAATACGCGGAAAGGGAACCCGTGTCAAGCAAACACTCACCCGAGCCGCCTGGTCACGCTCGGCCTCCTCAGCACAGGCCACCACGCCCTCCAACTGCTCCTGGAGAGAAGAGACCTCCGGATGGGGGGCTCGCGAGCTGGAGGCCGCCCCACCAGTCATACTGGCCGCTGCCGCTTGATGGGCACGCTAAAACACAGAACAACAAATTACAGTAAGAAGCTAAGCATCAGGAATCCATGTGACACAAAAGAAAAAAAAGAAAAAAAATGATTATGCATTACATAGACTCACCAGGATGTCCAGCTCCTGACGGGTGACTGCCAACTGCTGCCTGGCAGCTGCCAGCTGGGCCCGCAGGTCGGTGATAATGGTGTCCCAAGCATCCTGCATTCATGAGCATATAGATTAAAGTCACATGCATCTGTACAAAAGGAAAAAGAAACCCTCATTTCATACTTACCCCTGCTGGCCTCCCTAGGTAGAGGCGATCCGCGTACGTGTCCCGATACCGTCGCAAGTAGTCGGCGTTGTCCTGCACATGAGGCACCACCGGAGCGCCACCCTGCTGCCAGTCATGGTACTGTACAGGAAAGCGTGTGCGCCAGTCCGCGAGCTTCACCTTGCACCGGGTCTTCCGCCCGAAATGGCTCGGCTCGTCTACCTCCACCCACTCCTGGGCAAGCCCCAGGGTCCTCATGACTAGACTGAGTCGCAGTGGCTCGATCTCGTTCAGGCAGTGGACCCACAGGTCCCACCCGAAACGAGGTCGGCCCGCTACGACCCAAGGCTGGCCAGTATCGGCCATGCCCAGGTAGGGCCTCCATACCACCTGCATCACCATACATGCATCATATTAGCCCCCACCCTAATAAACAAATGCACAAAAAAGATCATATACATCATACCATGGCCTCAGGGTACTCGGTCAGCTCACGTCGAAGCGACGTCAGCTGGTAGCTACGCGGCGTAGCAGTCGTGACCGGCCTCCATCGCCGCGCTAGGGGTACGGCTGTCCGGTTCCATTGCCTGGCTCTACCCATCGGGAGGTAGTAATAACTCCATACCTGCATCCATCATACATCATTAGTACAAATAATTGCATCACTGTAAAATACATAAATGAAATGTTTACCTGGAGGAAAGGCGCGAAGCCACCAAGTGTCGTCTCCTTCTCTACCCCCTGGGAAAGATCAGTGATCAAGTGGGCAAGCAGGGCTGCTCCCCACGTATAGTGCCCCACTCGGTCTAGGTCCGCCAGGATCTCAAGGAAACGACAGTGGATGTCGTCCCCCTTCGTCCCCAGCAGAAGGCGGCCCAGTAAGAAGAAGAGCAACCTCCGAAGGTCCAGGTCCGCCCGCTCTCAGTCGCCCGCGTCCTGGTTAAAAGCTCACCGAGCTGCTCCCTCTAGCCGCGCTAGGAACTCTGATCTGCTCTCGCTGACATGCTGACGCGAGTCCACGAATCCGAGCGCCTCCATGATGTCCACCCGGCCGACTGTCCTGCTGTCTCTGTCAATCGCGCTCGTCTCCAGCCCTAACAGCTCCAGGGCACTCTCTCTGTAGTCGGGGTAGGTGACCCCACTAACAGCCTCCCCGTCCACCCGTAGTCTGGTGATCCGGACTACGTCCTCCAGCGTCGGCACCATGTGCCCCCAGGGCATCAGGAACGCTCGACTCGGCACGTGCCATCGCTCCCTCAACGCCTGGACAAGGGGCAAGTCGAGCCGGAAGGGCTCGATCCGCAAGAACGCCCCGAATCCCATGGCATCCACTCGGGCCCTCTGAAAGTCCGGCAACCCTCGGTACGCCGCCACTACTAGGAACCAGCTGATCCGGCTCCTCATCACACCCTGCACATCACAAAAATAAAAGAAATTACATCAGAGCCACAAATAATGAACAACGCAATGTGTGTATATATATATATTAAAAAAATAAAAAAAATGACATGTCCAATTCCTTGGACGCCTTCATAAATTTTTTTAGTATTATTATTTTCTTATATATTTTAAAATAATAATAATAATAATAATAATAATAATAATAATGATAATAATAATAAACTGCCACGTTAATACCCTTGGACGCCTCCATATTTTTTTTTATTATTATTTCTATTATTTATTTTTAAAAAAACTTGACGCGTCAATGGGCTTTGACGCCTCAACAGTTTTTGCATTTTTATTGAATAAAATAATAATAATAATAATAATAATAATACTATTTTTTTGAGGCGTCCATTGACCTGGACGCCCCAATCATCCCATGCCAAAACACCATCTCTCGCCCCATTTTTTGCATAAAATCATAAAATAAAGCAACAAGAGGGATTTCTAGGCGGCTTACCGGGTCATGCTCTTCCTCTCCTGCTCCACCAGGCCCCTCAAGGCCTTCCACGGCCAAGGGAAGCGCCTCCTCTTCCACGACGGCCTTGATCCTCCTCCACGGCGGCCTCCTCCGCGCGATCCCGGGACCTCCTTGGACGACGAGCAACTCGTTTCCGCTTCTCTCCACCCTGGCTTGGGCCCCCGTGCTCCATTAGGACCGAGAATAGATCGATTGGGGAGAGATGAGAAGTCTGAGGGGGAGGAGGTTCGTTTGTTTGAATGGGAAAGAGAAAAGGCCGCATGGGTGGCCTTTTATCCCCCAAATTCAAAACTTGGACGCGTCCATAAAAAAAAAAATTTGGAGCGTCCAGGCGCCTGGACGCGTCCATAAAAAAAAAATTTTGGAGCGTCCACACGCTTGGACGCGTCCATGAAAAAAAAATAATAAAAGGGGGATGAAAACTTAAAAAATAATAATAATAATAAAAATATTTATGCGTCCAGTACGTTAGACGCGTTAAAAAAGAGTAATAAAGTAATAATAAAAGAAACTGGGGGCTGAAAATTCAAAGAGAACTTTTGCACACAATAACTTCTCATTTATTCCGTTAAAACAACAGAGTGAGCTACATTAGGGGCTTAGGCACTTTAGACCTTAACTTCCCCAGTTCTGTTACATAAGCCCTCCACAACTCGCATTCTTCCTCTACATGCATTAATGCCTTTCCTGTGGTGCTCGTCTTCCACGACACCTTGATGGCTTTCACCTCCTTTGCATCATCTTCCATGCTCAATTCTCTCTTCCTTAGAGGAGTAGTGCCAGATAACATTGGGAACAAATGGCGGGGAAGGCCGATTTGAATGCAGTACCGATGCGCGTTGTAAAGAACAAACTCAGTCGCTCCAATAAATTGGAGTTCAGCTTCAGGGGAAGACCTCGTGAGGAGTTCGCGCGAGAGTAGACATGTCGGTGCACAAGTGAAGAAGCTTTACGTCATAGTTCTGAAGTGAGACCTCCAGTCTTCACGTTTCCTCAGCCACGGAAGCGGTTCACTATATTACCACCAAAGCCTAACACATCGACTATGTGGTAAAGGGGGCTTTGTTGAAAGATCTTCGAGGCAGTTGGCATCCCCTCACGGTGATCAAATTTGAAATGTAAATCAACCCAGCAATTCAGAAGAAGTGCGCAACCAAAAGGAGACTTACCCATGCTGGAAGTAGTAAGGCCACTGTAAAGGTAAGCAAGGACGGGAGGTCCCACCCTTTTGCCATTCCAAATTCTGCAGATGGCGCTTAGCTGATCTTCCTCCACTATGTTGTCGATATAAGGGAATAAGAGAGCACCCGCCAAACAGATTGTGAATCCCTTCATGATTTCTTCCAAACGATCATCATTTGGCAATCCTCTCAGGGCATCCATGACCCATTCCGCGAGCTTTTGCAGGTTGATTCCCTTCTGAGTCTGGACGTTTCTAACGGCACCAGACGACATGAAGCTTCCGAGGACGTCCTCGGAAGTCACCCTTTTCAGCATCAGCATGATCTTTATCTTGCCATCCCTTTTGAATCTTTTCAACCCAAGCAGGAGTTCCACCTCCTCAAGAAGGATGGTCACCTCGAAAGTGGGGAAAAAGAAAGTGTGAGTCTGAGGATGCCAGATCTCCACCAGCGTACCCATAGCCGCCCAGTCCATGCGAATCTTTTCGTAACGCTTGGCGTGAACCAGGAGCCCCTGAAGATGCCACCTCGTGATTATAGCCCTCATGCCGATGGAGATGTTGGAAGTTAGCTTCGAAAGCCACGGCAGTTTGGAGAATTTCCTCGGGCCTGGGAAGAGGGGATACTGCTGGAAAAGAAGCAGAAAAACAAAGGAGGAAAGAGGTGAAAGAGATGTCATACAGGAAATTTGAAATGAATCAACTCACCATACGCGACTGGATCATCCCACTCAGATGTCATTCGAGGTCGGAGAGCCGCCTGAATTCGCTGCTAGGCCTGCTCCTCTTCATAGGGCGGGAAGACTCGCCTTCTATCTTGAAGAACCCAAGATTCTTCTCCTCCTTCTCTTAAGTTTCAAGGCTCTCCTTGCTGCATTTGGCTGAACTAGGCAAAGGGGGGTACTTATAGGAAGAGAGGGGTGTAAAAGCCAAAACACGTCACATCAATGATGAGTCGTCGTTGTTGACTTTAGCAAAAGGTATTTTGTCTTGATCTCCCTTATATTGTGGTGCAACTCTACTGCTTTTAATAATGTTGATCAGTGCATGTTTCACTAATGGGCACCATTGTCCCACCTTGACCCATCATGTGCCACCATTCGGTGACTGGTCCCACCATGTCATACATTGTATTATATGCTATTTACGCTATTAGAATATGTCAAGGACCTTGCGACCTGAATGACTCTAGAGTTTGAGTTCCCCTTCAACAAAAATAGTGATGATTTCAAAGGAATTTGGGTTGCACGGATAGGCCGTTAAGTCGTGAAAGCAAGGGGACGATGGTTCCATTCAGTAAGTTGGTGCGTGGATAAATGGGCCCCAGCTCAGTATCAGCTCACCGGATCGGTATCTAGATCCATTCTTAGCAACTTGATAATATTATCCTTGGCTATTTTCAATTTTAGTTTGTTTTAAGTTTTCCTTTAAACCCAGCATGCATTCATGTAGGACTTTGATTCCATTGCGAAAGATCATTCAATGTAATTCGATTGTGAAGGCCGCCGTGCTTAAGTCTTATAATATGAGATATTCCATTCCGAATGAAATACCGAGTTTCCTTAAGATAGCCATGGGCTGTTCTTCCGAAAGAGACCCTTGTTTGGACTGATCATCAAATATTCCTTTACTTTTACTTTATTTGACCCACCTTGGCCGCAGCACTTCCACATTGGTTGGTAACCGCTCCCCAAATGTGAAACCTGCAGGTTTACGACCCAGGTACTTCCACACAGAGAAGTTGGTCCCCTTTTTTCCTGAGTGCACATCTTCCCCTTCCTTGTTTGATTTCCGTCCAAGTAATTGTTGAATTAGGAAGACCTTCTTCAAGGTCGCCTCATTGAAACTCTGAAAAACATTCCAAACCATAGTGTTGAAAGCATGTCTCATCACACCTTGGCATCCACTTTTCAGTCCGCTCCCACTCCATTTCATTTCACTTCTATGCCACTCCACTACGTGCCACTCCCTTGCAAAGCAGACGCCAAGGCGGGACAGCTGTAGACACGCCGTTTTTGACATTACCGTGAGTAAATCTCATATTACACTATGATACCCCAAGGTTGCCTTCACATTTTTAATTACTTTGGTGATTTCCTATTTTTATGATTTTATATATATATTTTTTAAAATTTTTTCGTGAAAAGTTTTAAACGTGTCAAGGACCCTAGACGCCTCACTTTGACGTGTCAAGGAACCTAGACGCCTTCTTCAGAAGGCTCGTGCAGCGCGCACGCGGCGCCGCTCCGACCGTTTACTTTGATGTTTCGAATAAATCCAATCATAGAAACGTCTTGTCGATCAGATGCGCCCTTCGAGAGTCACGGTTTACCCATCGAAACCACGCGCTTTCTCCACTATCGAGGGCGATTCGGTGGGCGAAGATGGGCGCGTCCGGGGTCCCGGACGCCTCAACATTGAGGCGTCCAAGAGCCTAGACGCCTCAATAAATTAGGTTGAAAAAAATAAAAAAAATATAAATTGAGGCGTCCAAGGTCCTGGACGCCTCAATCAATCTTCCCTCTATAAATAGAGGACCCCCTCCCTCGAAGGAAGGGGGCTTCAGATCCGATAGAGGAAGGAGAGACTCTACCGGATCCCATTTCTAACCCGTGTGTTTTTGCAGGGGGAGGTTCTGCCGGCTTCCCGGGTGCTCGCGCTCGCGAGAGGAAGGCTAGCTCCATCCATTCTGCTTCCACGTCGTCCCTACGCTGTCGAAGCTCTGCCGGATCCCGCCATCAGCATCTTCAATAAGTCATTCTCTCCCCTTCTCTTTTGTCATTTCTGTCGCATGCATCATCCCGTCATCTGTCATCTCCTTTCATAAGAGAGATCTATTTTTATGCACGTTTGTACGATCCCCCATTCATCATAGTATTTTTCTCCTACTCATGTCCGAGAGGGGTTTAAAAAAATAACACCAACCAGGTGTGTGTTTCGCCATGATTTCATCATTTTTCATCACAAGGGACTAATACTACACTGCCATTTTTTTTATTCACTTGTTATCTGTCTGTTTCCTCTTTTGTAAGGGTAACCAAGGAAAGCCCTCTCCATCGGCCGGCCGAAGGGAGAGGAAGAAGTAACCCGCCATTTCCTGCTTTTGAGGTAGGCGCGATCACTCTTTTTATTTTTTGGGTCTCCGACCCCTGGCGATCACATCATATCCTCAAGGCCGCGGCGAGTCACTTCCCGCAATGGCCGTTTAAATTCCTGTCATTTATATCATGTTATATTCTAATATCCTCTATATTCTCGAGGCGGCGACGAGTCACTCCCCGCAATGGCCGTTTAAATTCATGTCATTTATATCCTGTTATATTCTCATATCCTGTATTATCCTCATATCTGCTCATATTCTCGAGGCCGCGGCGAGTCACTTCCCGCAATGGCCGTTTAAATTTCTGTCATTTATATCCTGCATTATCCTCATATCTACTCATATTCTCCAGGCCGCGGCGAGTCACTTCTCGCAATGGCCGTTTAAATTTCTGTCATTTATATCCTGCATTATCCTCATATCTGCTCATATTCTCGAGGCCGCGGCGAGTCACTTCCCGCAATGGCCGTTTAAATTTCTGTCATTTAAATTCTGCACTTTTCCCATCCCCCGAGGTCGCGGAGAGTCATTTTCCGCTATAGCCGTTTAATCCCCATATCTGGTTACGTTGTATCTGTTCTGCACACCCCGCCGGAGTAATCTCCCGTGGAGATTTCTCTTTCTCTCTCTTCTTTTTTTCATGTCGCAGCAAAACGAGCCCGCGCGCTCCGCTCGCCGCCGCATTCCGCGTGACGTCGCTCACAGAGGTGTGTTAGAGTGCACACACTACAAGAAAACTGGCCTTTACCTACGTTAAAAAAACGTAGGTAGAGGTCCAAAAAACGTAGGTAAAGCCTTTAGCCACGTTTACTTGTCACACTTTCAAAGCATGGCGCTTGCTCGCGTGACTATAGGTTATACCTATATTTGTATGAAACGTAGGTATAGTTCGACCTATCCCTACGCTTTCAAAACGTAGGTTTAGTTCAACAAAAATCGTAGGTAGATATCGACCTAAACCTACGCTTGGAAAGCGTAGGAATAGTCCAGCAAAAGCGCAGGTTAAAAATATATACACACACGCATATAAGAGGCTGTACCTACGTTTCTAAAAACGTATTTATTACTTTTGGCCGCGTAGTAAAAGAAACGCATGAATAAGGATTAACATCACTTTTTAAAAAAAACGTAGAAAAATATTTTAACGTCGATTAATAAAAAGTGTAGTAATATGTTTTCTTTTTTCAAAAAAAATCTTATTAGTATCCGTGCTCTCATCACCTATAATAGTGCATCCATTCATATCTTCACATTCATGAATTGTATCACTCACAACTATGTTGATCCACATAATTCTCATTCATACCTATTTACAAATCGCATTCCCTAAAGATAATTAAGGAACATAAATTTACATGATTAAATCTTAAAGACATGCATTCAAAAAATACTAAACTCATAGTACATCTAAAGCAACTTTATAAATCTCCATAAATGAAGAACAAAATAATCTACATCCATCTCAAATGTATATAAGTGTAGAGCAATTATACATAATTAACATCATAAATTATAAAAATATATTGAAGAACTAAATATGGATCACGTGATATATCAATGCAAGTCTCAATCCATATATCAATGTAAGATCCAGATCTACCATGGGATGTCTAATGGCCAGCAATCAATCACAAATATGTTATACCTTTAACATAAACATTCTCATTGCTTGCTTCTACTTTTTTTTTTCTTTTACTAAATGGTGTTGACATAATTTTCTATAAAATCTATTTTTGATGTTATACTTTCCAATTGTTTAAGGGATGTTTACTTTTTTTTTTGGGTTCTTTTGAAAGTTTTTACTGTGCTAACTTAGGATATAAAGTTTGTAAAGGCCCAAATTTATACCCTTTAGAAGGACTCTTATTTGTTTTTTCATTTATAACATCTCCTCCAGAACTGTGGCATACACAAACCACACGGTTCTTCCTGAAGCTCTAATGTCAAGGAGGCGAGATACTGGCATATACTAACCTGCTTATTAGTGGACCTAATGCAATTTGGATGGCCATCAACAGACTCTGACACTCTGGCAAGGCCGATTATGTCATTAATTTCCATGACTACCAGCATAATAGAGTTATGTTAGCCCTACAGACTCATGGACCTGAAGAAGTTTGAGATAATGGATGTAAGAATGAATTGTCAACTACCTTTTAGTAACCTTATCTGGAAGACAAGAAAATGGCATACCTCTTGTGAGCAAAACTCTTCATTCCATAAGCTGCCTTTGAGCGTATCACTTGACCAACACATTGTGCAGCTTGCCTCTACATCAACATACATGTCAATTGTTCAACTCATAATCATAAGCAACATGCACCATAAAGTGACTGCTTAGTTCCAGAATGAGCCAATAGAGAAATCATACCACTGCATCGAATGTCAGAAAATCACCTTCCTTTATTTGAAATGTCTTTCGCAAATATTCCAACCTGGCCCGCAATATCCAGTGAATAGGAATTAACACAGTCAAAAACAAACTAGCCTAAGGAAGAAGAAATTGCACATAATTCTTAACATTTCATAAACAGAGATGGCATACATGAGCATATTATGATTCCCCATAGGTACATACATTGAAAACTGCAAATACACGTTTTTCACCCCTATAGCATATAGTTTGATTTACCTGCTGAGTGTATATTGGAAGGGCATTCCAAATATGATCATGTTAGTGTTGGTGTGCTACAGGCCAATTTAGAGTCAGGTAGACCCGATATATGTACGATCTTGTTCATTATTAATAAAGTGGTATTTGAGCGTAAATATGCGATTGTGTCATTTTACGTTGTCCCTAGGATATGTGGTTGTAAAGTCAACTCGAGATGGGATCTCGATTATGAGACTAACTTTACATGAACACATACCTTAAACTGTTCCTGGTTGGAGGGTAATCACTCGGGGACTTTGATTACCTATCAAACCAGTACACATGATGTGTCAGTGACCAGTCTCATGGTCATTGGTGCGGGGCACCAACACATATGTGTAGGTGTATGTCCTTGGAGGATGTACACTGAACTGATCCGTTATTGGATCTTCCGATGGTTGATTATACCTAATGTCAACTGAAGATCCAACTGTCTCAGTAGCATCGTTGGTCCTTTGACCTGAGACATTGATCGGATCTTACACGAGGACTGGAATGGTTTAATTACTTAGCTAAGTGACTTTAACCATAAGTCATGAGTTGCCGAGTCATTAACCACTCCAGGATACGTGTGAAGATCATCAATGCTCAAGAGGGGATCGCTCACTGTCGGGTATATATCAGATAGTTAATGGGTCATGACATTGACGCTCCGTTAAATCCCTGGCCAGGGTCGTGTGAGTTCGTTTAGAACGGACGTCATACACTTTAAGGAGGTCATAGTCAAATGGCACGATCATGGGGTTTGACAGAAATCATACCCTCAATTGTACCAGACTCATAGAAGGAGCGAGGGATTATATCGATGCAGTAACTGTGGACTTACAGGTACCAGACAAGCTGGTTTAAACCCGGCGTCCTCAAGGATCACGCGGATTTGCTTGACCCAACGTGATCGAAGGTTCGGAATAAATTAAACTATTATTCGGCTCTAGTAGAAGCGAATAATACGTTTAATTTACTTCTAATTGGGAATTAGAAGTTAATGGGCCTTAAACTAGAGTGACTATGGACCTAGAGGATCACACACAATGGATTCTTGGGTGATGGATTATTATTATACAAATGTATATATTATTTCCTTTTAATTCCTTTTGGAAATGAGTGTAAATGGAGCTTAATACATATATATAATAGTAGAAAGGATATATATACAGTTTCGATCTTTTGGAGCCCTTTTAGAAATGGTCAAAACTCTATATATATGGCATCCTACGCGAGCTCATTCGATCTCCTCCCTTTGGCTAATCAAGCACTTAGACTTAAGGAAGAGGATTAGCTCCCCCCTTCCTCCCTCTTGCTCTCTCTCTCCAGAAGGTGAAAGGGTCGGGGAAGGTCCGTGTCGGGGGTGCCGTCGCTGCGCAAGGGTCCGTGTGGATCTGCTCTAGAGGCCGTACATCTGTGCGGCTCGATATTCTGCATCGGGCTTTGCGGATAACGTCGTTCCGCACAAGGTATAAATACGCAACCGGTAGTTAGGGGTTGGGGCATCGAAACACCGACTAGAGCACAGATCTAGGATTCCATAGCACCGGGATCGGGCAAAATAAATTTTTGTTATCCGCTGCGTTGCCCGATAGTGCTGGGCAAAATCTTACAGTGATATCAGATCCAGGTTCGTGCTCTGGTCGGTGTTTTATCGCCGTATTGAACCATGCTTTATGGGCAATTAAAATCTTCAATTATTATTTGAAGAAAGGGATGATGGGCATCTCTGTTCTTGCTAGATGCTGGGCATCAGTGCAGCAAATTTTTTTGTATATATATATATATATATATATATATATATATTGGCGCACTTGGGCGCACTGCGCCCGCCCGCGTGGCGCGGGCGCCGCACGCGGGCGCCCGCTTCGCGTGCGCGAAGGCGGGCGGGCGCGCCCGCCCACGCGGGCGACCGCGCCTGCATGGGCGGCCGCGCCCAATGCGGCAGCCGACCTTTTTTTTAAATTTTTTTTAAAATTTGCTTTAATAAATTTAATTATGTAAATATATATATATGATATATATAAAAATACACAATAAATTAATCTTTTTTATCTCAATTATTAAATATGTTATCTCAATAGTAAATGTCAAATGTTAAATTTTATTTAACCTTTTGAATTTACTAAGGTGAGATAATTATTATTTATCTTGAGATAAAAAGGTAATAATTGAAGTTACTTCAGTAAAATTAAAATTTTAAATTTTAATTATTAGATAATTAGTAAATTCAAATTTTGAATTTCATTGAAGTTAAATGTTGTAAAATTCAAATATTTGAATTTTAATTATTAGATAAATATTAAATTCAAAATTTGAATTTTAGAATATTACTAATTGAGGATAATTGCATTATTTTAAATTTACTTTCAAACAAAATTATTAGGTAATTAGTTTGAATTTAAATTTAAATTATTGACATGTTTAATTTTTGAATTTAAATTTGATTATTGGATAATTAAATTTGAATTTAAAATTAAATAATTATCTCAATTACATGTCCCTATGAAAATGATGGTTCTTTACGTGCTTTGCTTTATTTACCTTATATGGCTTACTTGTGTGTTTAATTTTAGTTAATCCTGCTTCAATTTTTAAAATTAAACAAAGCTAGCCTGTTTTTGTTTGCACATCCCATTTTTAAATTCAAAAGTAAGGATTATTTTCAGAAAATAACCCTTGATTGATTTTATTTGAATGGGTTGGCAAGTGATCATGGACTTGGTTAATGTAATTAATTGGGGTCTGCGAACCTCCTTTCTCTCTCTGTTAAAATTTCAATGTACTTCTATCTCCCTTTACAGTTGTACTCGCCCTAAGGGCTTCTGAAATTTTATTGACATGTAATTTACTTTTTCCGGTCTGCGTGCCGTGTAAAAGTTATAATTATTGCGGCGTCGGAGTTTGAAAGCGCGGAGCACACCCGACGAGGACGATCCAGCTGCTTCGGAAGCCGGCCAGATGTCTTAGTTACATTAGGGTTAAAGTCCATGATCACTTGCGTTTTAATTTTACATTGGATGCATTTATTTTGTGCAAACTACTAGGTACGGTAAATATATTGGATATATTTATATTACCACCTAGGGTGAGATCAAGATAAAATTAAATTCCCTCGCGATTAAATTTTAGATCTGGTAAGCGTGGCTCTAGGAGTCGTCGTGGCCCTCCATCATTATGGAGTGAATGAACGTCTTCATTTCATGGATTTGTTGTGCTTTCCACAAGGTCCATGTGTTTGGGGGCGGGATATAACTCCAAGGCTCGACCTCAATATGGTGAGGAATTGAACTCGGCCTTGTTGTGCTTTCCACAAGGGTCGGGTCATGAACTCATTGCTATGTAGTAATGATGGTTAGATCTAACCGAGAATATCTTTTGTTGTGCTTTCCACAAGGGGATGATTTCTCGGGGGCCGAATATCGGATATTGCATTAGATGCAAGTGTCTGTTGACTGCCCTTGAGATGATGTATGGCTTGTTGTGTTTTCTACAAGGTCGTACATCAGTCTCGTTGGGATTCCGACCCACTACGTTGATCTCGCTGATCTCCCGTTCTATATACTGAGGGTTATATAGTTCGATCGAAAAATAGTGGGACTAACTAAGATAGAAAATCACATCTGAGTTAGAATTTGAACACATGCTAAGTTATCTTTTATTTCTTATCCAGATTATAATGTCATCGTCCAACCCCCTCCGCGGCATCTTGGATGCAAATAGATTAACTAGACCGAACTACTCGGATTGGCTGCGTAATCTACGCATAGTCCTTACCGCCGAAAAGATAGCGTACGTGTTGGACACGGTTCATTCTGAGCCAGCTCCTGATACCGACGAGGGCGAGTTACTGGCTTATGCCAAATGGTCTGAAGACTCCTCCCTTGCCCAATGTTACATGTTGGCCTCTATGGCTCCCGAGCTACAGAGGCAATTTGAAAAGACTGATTGTAGAAGCATACTTCTCAATCTACGCCAGCTCTTCGGGGAGCAGAGTAGGATTGAGAGATATGATATCTCCAAAAGACTTTTCAGGACACGGATGTCAGAGGGTTCTTCAGTACAGTCCCATGTACTGAAAATGATGGAGTGGATTGAAAGACTCAATACATTAGGGTTCAAGTTGGATCTTGAACTATGCATTGATCTTATACTCCAATCATTGCCCGATTCCTTTTCTTCTTTCATCATGAACTTTAACATGAACATGATTGAAGCAACTCTCCCAGAACTGCTCAACATGTTAAAGAGTGCTGAAGAAACCATGCAGAAAGAAATCTTCGTCTGTAATGATTGTTGGCCGGGCCAATAAGAAAAGGAAGGCCACCCAAATATCCACCGCCAGTAACAAAGGGAAGGGAAAGAAGAAGGCCATGGGTAAGCAACTCGCCAAGGTCGACAAAGGGAAGGGCAAGAATAATGAAAAAGAGGACAAATATTTTCGATACGGGGAAACTGGGCATTGGAAAAGGAATTACAAGGCAATTCTAAATGAAGATATTTTTGTCATAGACCTTAATTTGTCATATATGGAATCCACATCATGGGTATTGGATACTGGATGTGCATCTCATATCTACAATTCTGTACAGGTGCTGGCAAATAGAAGGCGGCTGGGCAAAAAGGAGATTGAACTGAGGATGGGCAATGGAGCTTTAGTTTCTGCCAAAGCTGTCGGGACTGCACGCCTCAGTTTACCTTCAGGAATCATTCTGGAGCTGAATGACTGTTATTATGTTCCTAATATTATTAAGAACATTATTTCAATCTCTGGTTTGTATAACATTGGATATACATTGGCTTTTAATAGCACTGGGTGCTCTATAATGAATAATGGTTTGATTATAGTCAATGGTTCATTAGTCAATAGTCTTTATGTATTAGATACACGTTCTAATGTTATGCAAGTTTCCAATGCTGATGAAGTGAATTCTGCATATCTATGGCATTGCAGACTTGGTCCTGTAGGTGAGAATAGAGTCTCTCACTTACACTCAAATGGGTATTTGAATTCGTTCGAATACAAGCCATTTGATACCTGTGAGTCGTGTCTCATGGGAAAAATGACCAAGGCTCCCTTTAGTGGACATGGTGAGAGGGCTGTTGACCTTCTCGAGCTCATACATTCGGATGTATGTGGACCCATGTCCATAGAAGCAAAAGGGGGTTACCTCTATTTCATTTCTTTTATTGATGACTTCTCTAGATATGGCTATGTGTATTTAATTAAATATAAGTCACAAGCCTTTGAGAAGTTTAAGGAATATAAGAATGAAGCAGAGAAACAGACTGGTAAAAGTATTAAGACTCTTCGATCGGATCGAGGAGGTGAATACTTGAGCCATGAATTCACTTCTTATCTTAAAGACCATGGAATAGTTTCTCAGTGGACTCCACCGTATACACCACAGCAGAATGGTGTATCTGAAAGGAGAAACATGACCTTGTTAGACATGGTCCGATCCATGATGTCTATGTCAGGACTACCCTTGTCTCTCTGGGGCTATGCATTAGAGACTGCGGCTTATTTATTGAATATGATCTCAAGTAAATCAGTTCCTTCTATACCATATGAGATATGGAAGGGCAGGAAACTAAATTTTAATCACATTAAAATTTGGGGGTGTCTTGTTCATGTAAAGAAGAATGATAGTGACAAGCTTGAGTCGAGAACCGATAAGTGTAGGTTTGTGGGATATCCAAAGGAGATGTTTGGATATTATTTCTATCACCCTTCTGAGCAAAGGGTCTTAGTGGCCAAGAGAGCTGTATTCCTGGAAAGAGAATATCTACTCAAGAAAAATAGTGGGAGCCAGATAGAATTGGACGAGGTCCAAGAACTACAACCCATAGACACAAACTCATTAGATGAGACTGTATCAGTTGATCCTATTCAGAGTGAAACACTGACACTACGGAGATCTGGTAGACTACCGAGAGAACCTGAGAGATGTGTGGGACATGTCTCAGAGGGGTCCTCTAAGGTATGTATCGATGAGGATGATGATCCTCAGTCGTACCAGGAGGCGATCCGTAGTGTAGACTCCGAGAAATGGCAAGGGGCAATGAATTCAGAGATCCAGTCTATGTACACCAACAACGTTTGGAACTTAGTTGATGTACCCGAAGGGAAGGTCCCTATCGGCTGCAAATGGATTTTCAAAAGGAAAATCGAAGCAGATGGACAGGTTGACACATACAAGGCTAGACTAGTGGCGAAAGGATATCGTCAAAGGCAAGGCATTGACTATGACGAGACTTTTTCGTCGGTAGTCATGGTTAAGTCAATCAGAATCCTCCTTACCATTGCTGCATACCTTGATTATGAGATCTGGTAAATGTATGTGAAGACATCTTTTCTTAATGGAAATCTGTCAGAAGAGGTGTACATGGTACAACCTGAAGGATTCACCTCCAAGCTACATCCTAATAAGATATGTAAACTTCAAAAGTCCATTTATGGATTAAAGCAGGCATCTAGAAGCTGGAACTTAAGATTTGACGAGGCTGTCAAATCTTTCAACTTCATTCGGAATGAAGATGAACCCTGTGTTTACAAGAAGGTCAGTGGGAGCTCTGTGACCTTCTTGGTTTTTTATGTTGATGACATCTTACTCATTGGGAATGATGTAGAGATGTTGACATCAACTAAGTCTTGGTTATCCAAGACCTTCTCCATGAAGGATTTGGGAGAAGCATCCTATGTGCTGGGCATAAGGATCTATCGAGATTGATCTAAAAGGATGCTAGGATTATCCCAATCTATGTACATAGACACTATCCTCAAAAGGTTTAGGATGGAAAATTCCAAGAGATGTATTATTCCCATGAGACATGGAATTTGCCTATCCAAGAGGATGGGTCCTAAAACTTCTGAGGAGGTGGCACACATGAATAAGGTACCCTATGCTTCGGCGATAGGGTCAATCATGTATGCAATGCTATGTACACGGCTTGATGTTGCCAATGCTTTAAACATTGTCAGTAGATATCAGGCAAATCCAGGCGAAGAGCACTGGAAAGCAGTAAAGGGCATCCTTAAGTACTTGGGAAGGGCTAATGATCTTTTTCTACTTTATGGAGGAGAGGACTTACAGCTTAGAGCTTATATAGACTCTAGTTTCTAGTCAGATCCAGATGACTGTAAATCCATGTCTGGGTTTATATTCATGTTGAATGGAGGGGCAGTCAATTGGAGAAGCTCCAAGAAAGATACAACTGCAGACTCGACGACTGAGGCAGAATATATTGCTGCAACTGAAGCTGCTAAGGAAGCCGTCTGGATGTAGAAATTCATCTTGGAACTTTGCATAGTTTTCGAGATATTAGCTCCCATCCCATTATTTTGTGATAATAATGGGGCCATCGCCCAGGCGAAGGAACCGAGATCTCACAAAAGGTCGAAGCATATTATCAGGCGCTTCCACCTTATTCGGGAGATTGTTGATCGTGGAGATGTGGCAGTAGAGCGTGTACCGTTAGAAGACAACATAGCAGATCCACTGACTAAGCCTTTGACACAGACTGTATTTGAGCGTCATCGGGATAAGATGGGCCTCAAAGTTGTGGGTAATTGGCTGTAGTTCAAGTGGGAGATTGTTAGTGTTGGTGTGCTACAGGCCAATTTAGGGTCAGGTAGACCCGATATATGTACGATCTTGTTCATTATTAATAAAGTGATATTTGAGCGTAAATATGCGATTGTGTCACTTTACGTTGTCCCTAGGATATGTGGTTGTAAAGTCAACTCGAGATGGGATCTCGATTATGAGACTGACTTTATATGAACACATACCTTAAACTGTTCCTGGTTGGAGGGTAATCACTCGGGGACTTTGATTACCTATTAAACCAGTACACATGATGTGTCAGTGACCAGTCTCATGGTAATTGGTACGGGACACCAACACATATGTGTAGGTGTATGTCCTTGGAGGATGTACACTGAACTGATCCGCTATTGGATCTTCAGATGGTTGATTATACCTAATGTCAACTGAAGATCCAACTGTCTCAGTAGCATCGTTGGTCCTTTGACTTGAGACATTGATCGGATCTTACACGAGGACTGGAATGGTTTAATTACTTAGCTAAGTGACTTTAACCATAAGTCATGAGTTGCCGAGTCATTAACCACTCCAGGATACGTGTGAAGATCATCAATGCTCAAGAGGGGATCGCTCACTGTCGGGTATATATCAGACAGTTAATGGGTCATGACATTGACGCTCCGTTAAATCCCTGGCCAGGGTCGTGTGAGTTCGTTTAGAACGGACGTCATACACTTTAAGGAGGTCATAGTCAAATGGCACGATCATGGGGTTTGACAGAAATCATACCCTCAATTGTACCAGACTCATAGAAGGAGCGAGGGATTATATCGATGCAGTAACTGTGGACTTACAGGTACCAGACAGGCTGGTTTAAACCTGGCGTCCTCAAGGATCACGCGGATTTGCTTGACCCAACGTGATCGAAGGTTTGGAATAAATTAAACTATTATTCGGCTCTAGTAGAAGCGAATAATACGTTTAATTTACTTCTAATTGGGAATTAGAAGTTAATGGGCCTTAAACTAAAGTGACTATGGGCCTAGAGGATCACACACAATGGATTCTTGGGTGACAGATTATTATTATACAAATGTATGTATTATTTCCTTTTAATTCCTTTTGGAAAGGAGTGTAAATGGAGCTTAATACATATGTATAATAGTAGAAAGGATATATATACAGTTTCGATCTTTTGGAGCCCTTTCAGAAATGACTAAAACTCTATATATATGGCATCCTACGTGAGCTCATTCGATCTCTTCCCTTTGGCTAATCAAGCACTTAG
This sequence comes from Amorphophallus konjac, assembly GCA_022559845.1. Taxonomy (NCBI): domain Eukaryota; kingdom Viridiplantae; phylum Streptophyta; class Magnoliopsida; order Alismatales; family Araceae; genus Amorphophallus; species Amorphophallus konjac. The sequence goes on along the minus strand of JAHNEJ010000124.1, from coordinate 121,117 downwards.
GCTTAAGGAAGAGGATTAGCTCCCCCCCTTCCTCCCTCTTGCTCTCTCTCTCCAGAAGGTGAAAGGGTCGGGGAAGGTCCGTGTCGGGGGTGCCGTCGCTGCGCAAGGGTCCGTGTGGATCTGCTCTAGAGGCCGTACATCTATGCGGCTCGGTATTCTGTATCGGGCTTTGCGGACAACGTCGTTCCGCGTAAGGTATAAATATGCAACCCGTAGTTAGGGGTTGGGGCATCGAAACACCGATTAGAGCACAGATCTAGGATTCCATAGCACCGGGATCGGGCAAAATAAATTTTTGTTATCCGCTGCGTTGCCCGATGGCGCTGGGTGAAATCTTACAGATCACAAGTCTTCCATAATGTCGATCAAAATCTATACCTTATGCTACCTTTCCCCTGTAGAAAAGTAGAAACTATTACACACACCAACACGACCAGCCTTCTAAAAAACAAGCCTAATGAAACAGACGTCACTTAAGCAGAGAGTACCGATAGAGGTAATTGATTGGGCTCAAGCATGAATCATCGGCTAACATATGGCATAAGCTAAATCTGGCTGCTTATGCTATCTTAAAGTTATTGATCTGCTGTGTCAACTCAGTTCTAAATGTCATGTATATGAGACAACTAACCAGTAGAACTTAATTAATAAAAAAGCGTGTGAAAATATCTATACTATACATATAAGAGAGAGTGGCGATTTTTTTCTGCCGGTTCAATTGAGCTAATTAGAGGGTTTGTTTTCGCCGGTTCAAACGTTGTGGTTTTACTACGCGACGGCGAAGTTGACCTCCTCCGGTTATGACATCTCTCTCTCTCGCTCTGGATGCGGATTGTTGTAAGTTCAACCGTCATAAACACGGGGCCGCCCCTCTGCCTTCTGCTGTTCGCGTACGTTCTCTTGCGAGGCATGATTGTTGGAAGTAAAACCACCATAAATAAGCATGGGCGCCGCTCTACCTTCTGCTGTTCGCGTAGGTTCTCTTCTCTTTCTCGAGAGAGAGAGAGAGAGCGCGAGCCAGCGAGCAAACTCAACGGCGAGAGGGAGAGAGGGAAAAGTATGGTAAGTAATGACAAAGGGAAGTGGCTATGTGTCTGCAATTTGGAGAGAGAGAGAGAGAGAGAGAGAGAGAGAGAGAGAGAGAGAGAGAGAGAGAACTCACCAACGAGAGGGAGAGAAGGAAAAGTATGCTAAGTAACAACAAAAGGGAAGTGGCTCTACGCCTGCAATTTGAAGAGAGAGAGAGAGAGCCAGCGAGCGAACTCACCGGCGAGAGGGAGAGAGGGAAAAATATGGTAAGTCACGACAAAGGGAAGTGAGACGGAAAGGGGGAGGGGAGGGGAGGGGGGAGAGTAGATTTAACCTATCTAAATTAAACGGGGCATCCTAAAGATGAACCCGACATCTCTAATAGTCGATACTACACGATGAACATAATAAGGGAACTCTGTTGGCCCACCTCCATTGGGGGCAGTCATACACTCAGTCGACATGGACCCTCCACCCAGAAACCTAGATATCAAATACTGAATTGAGGAAAGTGTTGCTATATATATGTTAACTTGCGAAAGTGATTGATGGCTTTCATTATTCAAAGTTCACAAGTTGTCCGCCCGTGTGTGGGACATCTTCTCAACCAGAGGAGAGCAATGTTATGGCTCGACATCTTTGTGTCACTTGATTTGTCATGTTTACTCTTTAATTATATTTTTTGATATTTAATTTTTCATGATAAAATATAACTTAAATTTAAAGATTTCAAATTTGAGAGTATCAAACTTAAATTCCAACCTAATCTCATCTCGGTTGTCCCACTTCGTGATCAAGTGGCTTGGATAAAAGTAGTGAGTTAGGTGACACAAAAGTATGATAACATGACATCGCTCCCACGAGGTTTGATAATTTTCCTCGTGATATATTCTTTTTATGAGTTTTACTTGCTGCCTCGCACGCTGTATACCCAAAGAAAAAAAAGATTTTTTTAAGTTTCTTCAGACATAAAGAACCCGTCAGTATCGTCCAATTTTTGATCGAACATATGAAAAAATCTGACAAAAAATTAATGGATGACTTTAGTGACAAGAATTGTCAGACCCGAGCATACCGGTCACAATCTGATGTGATATAGTATGAAACGACATCGTTCCGTATCGAGACGAAAGAAGTAAAAAAAAATACATCTTTGATATAATTATTATAAATAAATTTATTGTTTTATTTTCAAGTTATTTACTAGCTTAATTACTTAAAGTGTGTCGTGTAATCCTTGAGGTCTCGACTTCGAAGCTCATATTGATCTCGATTTTTAGAATTTTTTTGACTTCGATTTAATTCGTTTGGCAAAGATTCTGGAGAGATTTTAATGAAAAAATAAGAAAAAAAATCTGCACATCCTGATCCCACAACATTGTGTTGCAAGGTGGTTTCAAACCAACTAAACTATTATCTAACATTGTCATGAGAGAAAATATATTGTATTTATAAAAGTATAATTAGTGCATGATTGCATATCATCCATCGGTCATATTAATTAAATCGTGTACCGTCAAATCATGTTGAGTGGGTCTATCAATTTTGATCGTCTCATTTTTTTGCAAAAAAGATATTTATTTATTTTATTAATTTTCAACCATCTAATTGAATATCGGATCATACTAAGGAATTTGTTTGGGTCCCAAGTAACTTAAAAGATCAAGAAAAAAAATACTTGGTCTATATGGCATGCAGTGCATCAAGTGGAACGCTTCTTTCCCATGTAATGAAGTGGGTAAACCTTCCTTAATCGTAATAAAGTTCAAGAATTAGAAAAGACATCTCAAGTAATGGGTAACATGTTGGATCCAATCAAAAGTTATAAATTATAGCTTCATAAATGGGAGATAAAAATAAGGCTTGCAAGAAGGGACTACTTCCACAACTATCCAACTTAGTTATAATCAATTTAAAATTTTATTTTATGCAAAAAAGAAGTCAGGCGTGACTTGCAACTGAAAGTTTAGAATTTAAAGTTTCACAAAGCACATATATACATTAAATTATTATATACGAAGGAAGAAATACCTTTTGTGGGTGGTTGTCAACCAACTTGTTCGTATGATGGCTACCTCATCTCATTGTGTTGTTACGGTGTTCTCTGAGATTTCTTTCATCCTCACTTGTTCACAAAGACCTGATCTACGTGCTTTTAGATATGGTTATGGAGAATTCAAGGTCAGTGTATTATCACACACGTTTTACAGCATACGATCTAATTTTCTTTATTCTAAATTGATGAAGAACATCCATAGGAAAGAAGAAGTGGAGTGGACAGTATGAGGGAGTTCACGCATGTTTTCTTCTCATATTACAGTGTATTTTACATTGTTCCGTGACAAACTAAATAACTTCACTTCGATTCCCTTGTTTTTTAACACCTTTGCAAGAAAAAAGCTACTCTTATGAAGGTTGTAACAACTCAAATTTGAGTGGAAAATAATTGCTAGCCTTTTTCTAATTTTTTTTACTGTGCTCCAAGTGTTGTGAGTTTCATGTAGACCAATGAAATTATGAAAGTGACTTTTGCAAGTACACTGCACACCTCTGTGGAACTGTAGCGAACCCGTTAATCATTGGTGGGACTGATCGCACCTTTGAGTCAACCCATCATGGATGTCCCAAAACAATAAACTTAAAAACTTCTTAAAACTCAAATTTCTTGGAAATGGGAATGTCAAGAGTCCAGAAGTTTCTTATTCTTTCTTCAAATAAGCATCAATGGTTATGCTGAATGACGATCTAAAATTTCGTTATTTAAATTGAATAATTTTTTTAGAAAAAAAAGTCACGCGCGTAGCGCGTTTCTTTTGTTGTGCTCCTGATTTTGATGATGATCACCATGATATGACAGGGTGTATTATTATCTGACAATATGGTATGTGGCAAGAATTTCTGTTGAACTTTAATGCAGGCAATAGTCAGCGTCGACGCCACAAGATCAAAGGGTCGACGCAGCCTTCAGCTCCTCCAAGTTGAAGCATACTTCATCTAAACTGCGTCTACGCCTCAAGCAAGATAACGTCGACGCTGTGACTAGATCTCAAGATGTTTGAGTCATGCGCATGCTAACTGCGTCAACGCCACTCGGATGCAGCGTCGACTCGCATGCCTCCAGAAGATATCTTCACACAGCGTTGACGCTACCAGCTACCAGCGTCGACGCAGCGGGTGCCAAAAGACTAAGAAGCTATCTTCACATAGCGTCGACGCCACCAGTTATCAGCGTCAACGCAGTGATAGCCTGAGGTCGTATATCGAAGGAAGATAAGAAGCTGTCTTCACACAGCGTCTACGCATTCAAATGCTGGCGTCGACGCACCCAGTCCCAGACAAGCGCTCGGGCAAAAGGACTGGATAAAGTGGGCCAGCCACGTCTGCAAACGAACTACACTCTCCCTCCTTTAGTCCAGAAGCTTCTCCACACGTGAGCGAATGATTGGGAATCTCGTGGGGCCCAATCTTGCGCGGGAAAAAATGAAAAAGGAAATGTAGAAGTGGATCGAAGTGGGATGAGTAGAGCAGAAGAATGGAAGAGACTAAGAAGGACTGGCACATAGAGAAGAACGTGGAGAGCCTAGCATCGTGAAGAAGGTCCAGTGCGTGGATTGAAAGATAAGCTCGTTCTCCTGGTGAAGAAGATCAGAAGCTGAAGAACCATGAAGGCTTCAGACTGATCTAGACTCAACTGAAGGGAAGATCACACTCAGATCATACTGTTCATCTCTTCGGGCTCTACTCTCTTCTGCTGCGCAAGAAGTCTGAAGATCCATTGATCAGCATATTCTGAGTTTACCCCTTACCTTGTATTTTCGTTTTCTTATACAATTCTATTCTCGGATTACTGTTCCACTGGGATTCAGTGGTCAGGTGTGTTCTGATCCAGAGAGTGTTCTGAGATCAGAGTGTGTATAGACTCTGTGTCTACAAGCTGTTCGACAGCGGTTCTAAGACAGGATATAGTTGTCTTCTGCAGATTGGATCTGCAGGTCAGAGAAGGATTCTTCTCTGGTGTTAGCTAAGCTGTAAAGCTCAGCGGTGATCCCCACCGGTTTGGTGAGGGGGTGGACGTAGGTCTCGAGATAGAGACTGAACCACCTTAAAAACTCTGATCTATTGTGGCTTGTGCTTGTGGTTTGTTATTGTGTCTATTGTCTCGTTAGACCGCTTAGATATTGCGCTAGCTCTTTAGAGATTCACGAATCGTATTTTTGTCTGTGCTATCACAGAGAGTGCAATTGTCTTATTCCGCTTAAAATTTTTAAGTGGTCAATCTATTCACCCCCTCCCCCTCTAGTTTGACGATCCTCTGCTCCCAACAAGTGGTATCAGAGCGCCAGGCTCTCTTGAACGGTTTAACAACCTAGAGAGAAGTAATGGAGAGCAAAGGATTTATGCCAGAGGGTTATGCTGTGAATAGACCACCATTTTTCGATGGCACTAACTATTCCTATTGGAAGAATCGCATGCAAGTTTTTCTCAGGGCCCAGGACTATGAAGTATGGAAAGTTGTGAGCAAGGGGCCCTACATAATAGAAGGCGACGAAGAATTATGGGTAAAGGAGCAAGTAAGAAAATCAACCGTCAACTGACAGGCAATGAACATTATGCAATGCTCCCTGCATCCCAAGGAATTCTCGCGCGTCTCCTCATGCGCAAGTGCGAAAGAAATGTGGGATCGACTCGAGGTAATATACGAGGGTACCTCGGAGGTAAGGGAGACCAAGGCTAACATGCTAATTTCTGAATATGAGTCGTTCCATATGAAACCTGAAGAAAGTATTTCTGAGATGTATGCTCGTTTAACCGTACTTGTCAATGGTCTCAAAGGTCTAGGGAAGGCCTATACAGATTATGAGTTGGTGAGAAAGATTCTTAGATCTTTGACATCCGTGTGGCACACAAAAGCCACAGTGGTCGAAGAATCTAGGAATCTTCCCAAGACCACTCCTGACGAGTTGATAGGTTCCCTTATGGCCTATGAGCTGAATTTGAAAAGATCTGATGAGGAAATAAAGAAGAAGAAACCCCTAGCTCTCAAGGCTGCTCCAAGCTGCAAGGAGAGCTCAGATGAGAATCTGACCTCTTCTTCAGACAGTGATTCAGGTGAGATTGCTATGCTCACTAAGAAATTTTGAAAATTCTTACGAAGGGAAGGTAAAGCTGGTCGATTTAGAAGCTATCAAGGTAAAATGAATTCTAAATTTAAATCTGACCAAACTAAGAAATCTGACAAAGTTGTGTGTTATCAATGCAGGAAACAGGGACATATCAAGTCAGAGTGCCCCGAAAATTCTAAGAAAGCGTACTCCAAGTTCAAAAATAAAAAGCCCAAGGCCATGATCAGTACATGGAGTGATGAAGAAGAGGAAGAGGAGGATAGCACATCAGAGGAAGAAAAAGAAGTAAAGCTATGCCTAATGGCCAGGGGAGAGGACTCTACTGAGGTAAATTTTCCACTTGATGAATTTACTTGTGATGACTGGGAAGAAGCTTTCAATGACCTTATGGATAAATATGATATTGTGAAGAAAGAAAATAAAATGCTTAAAAAGAAGAAAAATCAGGGAAGTCAAGAAAATTTGTCCAATGAAAAGGTGAAAATGCTAGAAGATGAAATTGTTTGTCTAAAGAAAACTCTGAATGAAGAAAATGAATACAGATCTGAATTGATTAAATTAAAAAGAGAGAATGACTTCTTGCTAAAAACACATGATGAACTGAAGTTAAGAATACAAAAACTTGAAAAGGACACCAAAATAGCTGAAGAGAAATATCAAACTGTAAATGGTGTCAATTTGAAACTTCATGAAGATTTGAAGAAAGTTGAAAAAGAAAAATTGGACAAACAAACTTCCCTAGAGAAAATGACACAAGGCAAACATAATCTTGATGCCTTAATGGGAACAAAATGCAATGTCGGCAAAGAAGGACTTGGATATAATCCAAGCTCAAAGAAAGAAATTGGACTTAAACTGGTGACCTTCATATCAGAAGAAAAGAAAGCTGAGGAGAAACAGGTGGCTGAAGTAAAAAATGTTGAAAGAGACAAAGGGAAATAGATTCAGAAAAATGAAGTGACAAAGGAGAAAGGAAAAGAAAAGATGAATGAATCTCCTAAGGTAAAATTTGCAAAGAATTTAACCAGCTGCAAGCATGTCATTTCATCACCACCTAAGGCCTCCAGCTCCAGACCCTTCGTTCACCAACATAGCACCAGAAAGATTGAAAATACCAAATCTGGCCAGAGTCAGATGCGTCCACGCAAGACCAGTAATGTGTCAACGCAACCTTCATACAATAATAGGTCTTCTGCATATAGGTCTAGGCACTCAACTCAGATGCGTCAACGCTACGGACATGTGGCGTCGACTCGGGCCGAATTCCAAAGAGTCCATAAGAATTGGAACGACCACATGGGTCGACGCATGCAGGGATATGCGTCCACGCACCCATACCACCATGGCCAACACTACAATCAATCTGGGTGGATGGGTCAACGCACACACCACAATGCGTCCACGCATCCTACATTCTATCAAACACATAGGAGCAACTATGTATGGGTGAGTCCACGCATTCATTCAGGAAGGTCGACGCATCCCATGTATGCATATCCTATAAGACAAACACATGTTCTTAGGGCAGTCAACCCACATCACCAAGAGGCTCTGTGGAACCAAAATAAACGATGGTTCAATAAAGCAGCTAAAACAACCTTAAAATCAAATCAGAAACCAGCTGCCTCCTCAACTAAAAGCCATCAAAAACCTCAACAAAGACAAATGTGGATTCCTAAGAACCTACTGAATTTCTTGAAGTCTTCCAGTGATCCAATGGGACCCAAGTGTGTTTGGGTTCCAAAATCTTTTGTTTGATGATTCTTGCAGGAATGCCTTGCAGCCATGCACAACAGATGGTATCTTGACAGCGGCTGCTCAAGGCATATGACAGGGGACAAGGCCAAGTTTTGTCTCCTGGTTGAGAAGGATGGAGGATTTGTTACCTTTGGTGGAAACAATAAAGGCAAAATAGTTGGTAAAGGTACAGTTGGCAAAAACCCTTCTACCTTCATTGATGATGTTCTTTTAGTAGAGGGTCTAGAGTATAACTTGCTCAGTATAAGTCAGTTGTGTGATAGAAATAATAAAGTAGTGTTTGATGCAAACACATGCACCATTTTAGAAGAAAAATCAGAAAAAATTAAATTTGTTGGAAAAAGAATAAATAACATGTACATGGTAGATTTAGATGATCCTGCACATAATAATCTTTGTCTCGCTGTAAATAAAACTGAACTAGCTTGGTTGTGGCACCGTAGGCTAGGACATGCTAGCTATAGTGTACTGCATAAGTTAGCCAAACACAGCATGGTGAATGGCCTGCCTGATGCTTCGTTCAAGAAAAATGACAAAATTTGTAATGCATGCACCCAAGGTAAACAGACTAGGAAGTCATTTAAGTCCAAGATAAAGAGTCAGTCCACTAAACCTTTTGAACTCATTCATTTAGACTTATTTGGACCCACTAGAACAGCAAGCATTAGTGGTAATCGATATGGATTTGTCCTAGTAGATGATTTTACTAGATTTACCTGGGTATTCTTTCTAACTCATAAGAATGAGACATTTGAGGAATTTCAGGCATTCTTTAAGAAAACACAGCAGGAGGGTAAGTTTGTCATTTCTTCCATTATATCAGATCATGGTGGAGAATTTGACAATTCTGAATTTGGAGATTTCTGCAGAGCAACAGGGCTAAATCACAGGTTTTCTTCCCCAAGAACACCTGAACAAAATGGAGTCGTGGAGAGAAGAAACCGAACCCTTGTGGAGATGGGCAGAACCATGCTGATTGAAGGGCAACTCCAAAGGAAGTATTGGGCAGAGGCTGTGAACACTGCATGCTACATTGTAAATCGGGCAATGGTAAGACCACAGTCCAAAAAGACTCCATATGAAATGCTGAAAGGTAAGAAGTCCTCTGTTGCTCATTTTAAAGTTTTTGGTTCAAAATGCTTTGTTCAGAACAATGATAAACGAGCCTTAGATAAGTTTGAACCCAAGAGTGAACCCGCCATATTCTTAGGATACTCCAGTCACTCTAGGGCTTATAGGGTCCTAAATCTGAAGACTCAAACAGTTGAGGAATCACCTCACATCGTGTTTGATGAGCTAATTAAAAATTCACAAGTTGAATCTTCATGCAGGAACAAGGGTGATGAAGACTTCCTTAACAAGCCTGAGGAGGAAGAAACTTTGGAAGGAGATTCAAGACCAAAAGAAGATGAGCCGGAGTCTAGTAATCAGGGCAATGCAGATATTAATGGAGGTGACCCTCTAATTAACATTAGGTTGTTAAGAGATCACCCCTCATCTAGCATAATAGGCAACTTGCATGAACCTGTTAGGACACGCTCTCAAATACAAGAAATGGATAACATGGCACTTGTGTCTCAAACTGAACCCAAGAATGTTGTGGAAGCCTTAAAAGATCCCAACTGGATAAATGCAATGCATGAAGAACTCAACCAATTCATAAGAAATAAAGTGTGGCATCTAGTGCCCAGACCCAAGGATCAATCTATAATAGGAACTAAATGGGTCTATAAAAATAAACAAAATGAAAATGGTGTAATTGTTAGGAATAAGGCTAGACTGGTTGCACAGGGTTACAATCAAGAGTTCGGTATTGACTTCGAAGAGTCCTTTGCACCAGTAGCCAGATTAGAAGCCATTCGTTTGTTGCTTGCATATGCTGTAAGTCATGGAATAAAATTACAACAAATGGATGTAAAAAGTGCTTTCCTAAATGGAATAATAAAAGAAGAAGTATATGTGGAACAACCCCCTGGATTTGAATGTGCAGAAAATCATAACCACGTATACAGATTGGACAAAGCATTGTATGGACTCAAGCAGGCACCTTGAGCCTGGTACGACCGGCTCAGCTCCTTTCTCACTGAAAAAGGTTACTCAAGAGGTAAAGTGGACCTGACATTGTTTACAAAGGTAAGGAATTCAGATATCATTTTAGTTCAAATATATGTTGATGACATTATCTTCGGTTCCACTAAACCTAGTATGTGTAAGGAGTTTGTTAACTTAATGACAACAGAATTTGAAATGAGTCTCATGGGTGAACTTCAATTTTTTCTAGGTTTGCAGATCACCCAACGCAGAGACGGATGCTCTATTAGTCAGACCAAGTACATCAAGGAGCTACTAAAGAAGTATAAAATGGAAAATCTGAAAGCAATCAGCACTCCCATGTGTACAAACACAACCTTGGATGCAGATCGGAAAGGTACACAAGTTGATGCCAAGACCTATCGAGGTATGATAGGGTCACTTCTATACCTTACTGCATCAAGGCCTGATATTCAATTTTGTGTTTGTATGTGTGCTCGCTTTCAAGCTGATCCTAGAGAATCCCACCTAAGTTCTGTCAAGCGTATTTTTAGATACCTTGCTGGAACTCAAGACCTAGGGATTTGGTATCCTGCATCCTGCACCTTTGACTTGGTATCATATTCGGATGCAAACTATGCTAGATGTAAATTGGACAGAAAAAGCACTAGTGGCTACTGCCAATTTTTGGGTGGGTGCTTGATCTCTTGGGCCTCCAAGAAACAACACTCGGTGGCACTGTCCACTGCAGAGGCAGAATATGTCGCTGCAGGGAGCTGTGGCACTCAAGTGTTGTGGATCCAGCATCAGCTCCAAGATTACCAAACTGATCTTGGATGTATCCCAATATTGTGTGATAACACAAGTGCTATAAACCTGGCCAAGAACCCCATCCAGCACTCTAGGACCAAGCATATTGAAATCAGACATCACTTCTTAAGAGATGAGGTCAGTAAAGGAAGTTTCAAGCTTGTTTTTGTAGAATCTGAACGTCAACTAGCTGATATTTTTACCAAGCCTCTCAACAATGAGCGTTTTTCATATCTTAGGAGAGAGCTTGGACTCTGCAATTTGCATTCTGAATCTTGAATTGACTGCATGGCCTCATATCTGAATGCTGCTTGATTGCTTTTGTGATGATCATTTGAAGTCCTGCCATGATAAAATTGTCCATGTTTGAATAAGTCATACACTTAGGGGGAGTATGAATTTTTTTTTGTCTTGATATTTTGTTCATCTGAAATAAAACCTCAGCATGCTTACAAATTCATCTATTTTAATCTCTTCTTTCATGCTTGAGTTAAGGGGGAGTAAGGTTTTATGCGGTAACGCACCCGTTAGGATGCGTCCACGCTGCGATGGATTGCCTCTGTTTAAATGGTAACCAATCCGTGCAGTATGGCATAGTGCGTCGACGCTTCAGGGATTCTGCGTTGACGCTATGCAAGTAACAGTGTGGTGTGATGGTGATTATGACCTCTCGTCTAGCTCATAGGATTCTCTCGTTCATCCTTCTTGCTGGACTTGTTCTTCTTCAAGTATCACCTTACACTCAATCTTGTTCACCTTCTTAATCCCAAGATTTCTTGATGTACTCTCCTTCTATTCCTGAATAAGGGAATTGTCTCAAATGTCCTGGTGAAAAGTTAATGCCTCACATTCAGGGGGAGCTAAGGGAATAATTTCTAATGAAAACAAGTTTCTCTTAGAATAACTTCACACTACTTAATGATATAAAATGTGTGTCCTTCAATGTTTGAACTCACCAGAACTTGAACCTAAAAGTGGTTGAATCTGGAATAAGAACTAAACAAGTTAATGTGACTTGGTTCCTATCATTTTTTTTCCCCAATTGATCAAAAGTAGAAGGATCTTTCAATATATGGAAATTTAATTGGTATTGTTGCTAAAGTTTGCTTAGGTCTAAAAAGAGCTTCAAGAAAAAGTGAATCACACAGTGTATCTGTTCCTTGCAGAGCAATGGTAGATTTCCACAGAGAAACTTGCTCTAGGCACCAAAGAAGTGTTAAAGAGCAAGTCATGAGGTGGACTACTATCTCTGTCCTTTAATGAAATTTATCCATGTTAGAGCAATGGTGATTCTCAACCGAGAAACTACCTTCCTCACCAATGAAGTGTTGGAAGGCATGTCATGAGGTTGATCACTACCTCTGATTCTAAGCATAATGATTAGCTATGCTGAGTAACCGGGGACTCTGGTGCCTGATAAGCATGTGTACTCGTGTCACAAGGCTAGCTATATTTGACTGCTAATGGATGGAATCAATAAAATAAATATTAAGACTCATGTGTGATGGTATGAAGTCAAAGGCTCAAAAGATCTAATGAACTTATCCTCAATGCTTCTTAAACTTCTTTCTTCAAAGATTCTTTCGAAATTGAGTAACGAAGGATAAAATTATGAGAAGATCCCGAGTATGAAGCTAGTTTAGAAATTACTCCAATTCTGCACTATTACTGGTCATTTCTGTGCTTCAAACTTCGCAGAGTATCAACATTTTATGTCACTAAATGATTCGAAGCTAATCTAAGAAAATTTATTTTTCATGGGAATTTGAACTGAAGCTATTAAAAATCCCTGAGTTTGAGTGTTTTATATTATGAAACCAGGCTTCTAATGACATTTCCCAATTTCTGCTCTTTTAGCTGCATCTTCTATTTTTCACAAATCATGGTCTTGCAGCGTGTATTCACATTATGGCGTCGACGCATCCTATCTCTTAAGGTCGACGCCTCTGTGTTTTTCCTATACACTTTTGTGCATAAGTGCTCATAGCGTCGACGCTTTGATTTCCTCGCGTCGACGCATCTACTCTATCTAGGTTCTTGTGGTTGTGATCTGGATCCGTTACCCGATTACCCAATAACAAGATTGGGGGTTTCGCGTGTCACCCGGTTAAAACCCTCAACCGAGGGAACAGTCGGCTACTTTTCATTCATCCTTCTGAGGCACGACGGTTTCTCTCCTTCCTCTGAAACACCTCTTGACTGTTCTTCTTCTCCTCTATCCATGAAAATGACTCTCGCCTACTCCAGGAAGGGTAAGAAGCCTGCTGAGGAACCATCTTCGGCTCCTCCAGCTCCTGCCATCGCTGCTGAAGCCCAAGTTTATGAATCACCTGCGGCGGCTCCTCCTCATACATCTTCTTCTTCGCTTAAACGCAAAGACAAGGGGAAGCGTCCACGCAGCCCCTCCCCTCCTTCCAAGAAGAAGAAGGTCCGATCGTCCTCCAAGCCTTCATCTTCACAGAAGAAAGTCTTCTCCAAAAAATCCAGGTCTGGGGTTTCCGTCTCCGCTCCTTCTTCTGGTAAAGACGAACCCCTGAAGGTTTTAATTCCTCGATATATCCTTGACTCGGACGAAGCCTTTCATGCTGTCTTCCCTGAGATTAGACCCACTTTGGAGTTTCAAGGTTGGTGGGGTTTTGCCACCAAGTACTCCGTCTATTATCCTACTCTTGTCAGGGAGTTTTACCGTAATTTATGCCATCAACCCGAACGTGGAAGACTGATCAGCTCTGTTCAGGCAGTTAAGTTTGAACTTACTGCTAGTTTGCTCGCCAAAGTATGGAAGATTCCTATGAAGGGGGCCGAACTTCACTCATTTCCATTGAATGAACATGAAGCGTTTGCTGTTTTGACTGGCCAGACAGAGGACCCTTCAGACATTAAGCAGACCCATTTGTCTAGCTTAAAAGCTAACCAGTTTTCACCTCATGTTCGACTCCTGCACCATATATGCACTTCCATCTTTACCCCTCAGAGCAGTGGTCGTGAAAGGGTTACAATCATGCAGAGATTTTTACTATACTGCATGTTGAAAGAAATCAATGTGTCGTTGATTGATGTAATCATCCAGACAATGGGGACTTGCCTGGACAACTCTAGGACTCTGCCCTACGCAGCACATCTCACAGCCTTGTTCAGAAAGGTTGGAGTTCAGTTTGGCAATGAAAAGAAGTGTGTTGTTCCTAGAGGCAATGTGTACTCCATGTCGTTTGTTCAGAATTTTATGGGTGTCAAAATTGTAGATGGCAGGCCAGTCAGAGTGCTGCCAAGTCAACAATCTTCTGTCAGGGCAGCTGCTCCTCCTCCTGAGCCCGAACCAGAGTCAGTCAGGATATCTCCTGAACCTATTGCTTCTCCTCCACATTAGGAGGGTCAGGAAAGAGATGTGGACTTTGAGGTCCAAGGTGCAACACAAGCTCCAGCCAGGTCACCTCCACCTTTTGACACCCAGGATAGGCCTGCTCATACTGTTGATAGTGAGCAAGTTTTTCCTTCGTATGTGGTGGAGTCTCCCAATGATGCTGATGAGGAAGGATTTCAATCTACAGTACCCCCTTTTCAAGATGATGAGCCTGAATGGTTTGACATTAGAGGGGAACCCAAGACTCAGTGGGAACAAGGTGAGTCTAGCTCACATAATCTGAATAGAGAACTTGGGTCCAGTAGCCAACAACCTCACGATGATTATTTTCAGGCTCCTCCTGGTGCAACTGAAAAGGAATTACTTGTTCACCTCATCCGAATGATGCAGCATCAAGGGGATAAGCTTAACTCCTTTATTCTGTATACTGACTTTCAGCTGGAACGACTGTATAAAAGAATTGTCTTATCTGAAATTTCGATGATGGTCTTTTGGAGAGACTATATGAAGGCCAAGCAGAAAACTGACAAAGCAATGAGGAAGGTCCTGCAGAGTGTTGCAAAGATTGTCAACAAGATTGCAGAGTTAGTTTCCAATATGCACTCTACACAGTTGTCTTCTCTTCAGACCATGGCCAAGATGCAATCCATGTGTTATGATATTCAAATTGCTATGGTTACTTTGCAGTCTCAAGTCACCTCGACTCCCACAGGTTTTCAAGCCGTGTTTAACAAGCTGTCTAGTCTTTCATCCTCGATGGAAACTATGTGCGGTACGCTTGAGCTGTTGACACGAGGATCTGATGATGTCCGCTCCGAGCTGGGAGGTCTTAAAAGCACTCTTTTATTTCAGTTGGGCGAGCTTTCACAGGCAATTCAAGCTCTGCATGCCCAGCAGACCTTCTCATCTCATCGTCCTCCACCTCCACCGGGCCAGTCCTCTAGTCACTCCTCTAGGAGACATTCTCAGTATTTCCCTCAGTAATGGTCTGAATATTCTATTTTTCTTACTTGACTTCTAGCCTCCCCTTCTTGCTGATGTCCAAGGGGGAGACAATCACAATCTTGTCTTATGAATGCACTTCGTTCTGTTTTATAATTAAAATTGATCATGTGCGTAAGTGAATGATGAATGAGCTGAGTGTGATACCTATGGTTATGCATGCCTCTGCTTAATTGATTATTGTATTGCATGATCATTAATGTGCCAGAACTCCATCATGGTTGCCATCATCAAAAAGGGGGAGATTGTTGTGCTCCTGATTTTGATGATGATCACCATGATATGACAGGGTGTATTATTATCTGACAATATGGTATGTGGCAAGAATTTCTGTTGAACTTTAATGCAGGCAATAGTCAGCGTCGACGCCACAAGATCAAAGGGTCGACGCAGCCTTCAGCTCCTCCAAGTTGAAGCATACTTCATCTAAACTGCGTCTACGCCTCAAGCAAGATAACGTCGACGTTGTGACTAGATCTCAAGATGTTTGAGTCATGCGCATGCTAACTGCGTCAACGCCACTCGGATGCAGCGTCGACTCGCATGCCTCCAGAAGATATCTTCACACAGCGTTGACGCTACCAGCTACCAGCGTCGACGCAGCGGGTGCCAAAAGACTAAGAAGCTATCTTCACATAGCGTCGACGCCACCAGTTATCAGCGTCAACGCAGTGATAGCCTGAGGTCGTATATCGAAGGAAGATAAGAAGCTGTCTTCACACAGCGTCTACGCATTCAAATGCTGGCGTCGACGCACCCAGTCCCAGACAAGCGCTCGGGCAAAAGGACTGGATAAAGTGGGCCAGCCACGTCTGCAAACGAACTACACTCTCCCTCCTTTAGTCCAGAAGCTTCTCCACACGTGAGCGAATGATTGGGAATCTCGTGGGGCCCAATCTTGCGCGGGAAAAAATGAAAAAGGAAATGTAGAAGTGGATCGAAGTGGGATGAGTAGAGCAGAAGAATGGAAGAGACTAAGAAGGACTGGCACATAGAGAAGAACGTGGAGAGCCTAGCATCGTGAAGAAGGTCCAGTGCGTGGATTGAAAGATAAGCTCGTTCTCCTGGTGAAGAAGATCAGAAGCTGAAGAACCATGAAGGCTTCAGACTGATCTAGTCTCAACTGAAGGGAAGATCACACTCAGATCATACTGTTCATCTCTTCGGGCTCTACTCTCTTCTGCTGCGCAAGAAGTCTGAAGATCCATTGATCAGCATATTCTGAGTTTACCCCTTACCTTGTATTTTCGTTTTCTTATACAATTCTATTCTCGGATTACTGTTCCACTGGGATTCAGTGGTCAGGTGTGTTCTGATCCAGAGAGTGTTCTGAGATCAGAGTGTGTATAGACTCTGTGTCTACAAGCTGTTCGATAGCGGTTCTAAGACAGGATATAGTTGTCTTCTGCAGATTGGATCTGCAGGTCAGAGAAGGATTCTTCTCTGGTGTTAGCTAAGCTGTAAAGCTCAGCGGTGATCCCCACCGGTTTGGTGAGGGGGTGGACGTAGGTCTTGAGATAGAGACTGAACCACCTTAAAAACTCTGATCTATTGTGGCTTGTGCTTGTGGTTTGTTATTGTGTCTATTGTCTCGTTAGACCGCTTAGATATTGCGCTAGCTCTTTAGAGATTCACGAACCGGATTTTTGTCTGTGCTATCACAGAGAGTGCAATTGTCTTATTCCGCTTAAAATTTTTAAGTGGTCAATCTATTCACCCCCTCCCCCTCTAGTTTGACGATCCTCTGCTCCCAACATCTTTAACTAGTCGTGAGGAAAAGAGTGTACGACTAATCAAAGGTCACAAAGTTATTTCTTGCTTGCTGATGCAGTCAAAGGAAAATATCAGTATTTCAAGTTTAAAAACAAAGGCTAGCATAAGAGTGAGGTAAAAGTTGGAATATATATGAAAGGCAAACGGGCTGAAAGAATTTCTTTTCCTCAGAAAAATCAACTTGCAAAACAAACATTTTGTCATGGAATATTTGTGACTAACATAGAAATAACCCCACATAGTCCATCCTAATCCTCAAGAGCTACAAGATGTGGAGTAAGTCCTCTATTCAACAAATCTACTCCACCCCCTGACATCGACTACCCAATGTTAACATCTTAGCAAAAAAAAATTCTCATGCAAACTTGTGGACCATTTGGGGTGAAAGGAAAAGGAGAAATTTTCAGAATCAAGTTTTGGTGTATGACAGGTTTGTCTTCTATTTCTTCTAGGGTCCTGGATTGGGCAATTGTGCTTTGTAATGTGAAAGCTTGTACCTCTTCCTTTTTGTCTCTTTTGGGATGAGTATTGATTGATTGAGTCACCATCTTGGTGGCTTTGTAAAGGGTTGGTTTCTGAGTTTTTGTGTGCGTGTGTTTTTTGGTTAACCTTGTGTAGTCCTCTTTTCTCCATACATGGTACCATCCACTTTCAGAAAAGGTAAATTTCTCATATGCAAGGCACAATTCTACACCTTGACAGCTATTTACTTTTTCTGTTGAAACTTTGGGCATTAAGGATGTGATTGGTTCATTTACCCACGGACAAGCATAAATTTTTAATGCACATGGTCTAGGTGCAAAAGAGCTTGGACTTAAAATTCATGAACTCAACCTTCTATTGAAACAGAAACATATTAGTGATAAGTACAGAATCTATGAAAAAAATTGTCAAGCTATATGCCTCTAGGAGGTAGGAGGCAAAAAACTACATTGCTAATCTTTGTCAATTTTTTGGATGAACAACTGAAAGAAAAAGGTTCAGTCCAAGATCCTCCAGTACTCTGGAATCTATTTTAGGAGACAATGGCCATCCTCAAAAGGTCCTCCAATCTAAAGAAGCCATATATAGAGATGCATGTTTATGTAAACTACATGATTATCATGCATGCAGATTAAAAGACATGCTGATTAACTCCTTTGAGAATATGCAACATTAAAAACAAAAAACGCAAGTCCCCCAGAAATGATTTCTCAACACGGTTCAAGGTTGTGTCACTGTCAGCATCGCTGTGTACCCAAACAAGATTACAAGGACCTGGTTTGTAACACCCCGAATCATAAATCCGGTCCAGTCGTAAAGACTCATGTCGGATTCTGATTGAAACATCACAGTGGGACAACCTAAACGGTATAATTACGGTAGAGAATTTCACATAAACATCGAGATATCATTGTAGCGGAAATGAAATTACTCGATCAGTCAACTTACAATCAAAAGACTTCATCCACATATATCGAAATAAAGATTAACAATTTAACAAGTCATTTATTACATAATCAAATTTTACACACATTTTTTTAACATAACTACCTAAGGTAATGACTCGTAGTAACTCTAAGCCGTGGTCAGAACACTACGAGATCACTCCTCGTTTTCTTCTACCGTTTCTCCTGAAAATGTTCAATATGGTGAGTCTACAAATAGACTCAGTAAGAGACTAGGCATAGTCTCCAGTCATAACATGTAAAAACATATCCAAAGTGACTTACGGTATTTTATTTTATAAGTCATTCTTAAGCATAATTTCAAATAGATAACACATGAGATTAATACATTTAACCCAATTTTAATTTTTTACGATCATAAGTCATGATATTAACATTTTACAAATAAAGTATGTACATTAAAACTTATTCTATCAATGACAAAGTAAATGAGCATTCAACATAGTAAACATTGCCATACAATATAATTCGATTCATTTATTAATAAAATGATCCCAGTAGAAGGTGGAGTAAAGTCTCACGTATAGTGAAAGGATCCAAACAGATTTAATCTGCCCTTTTCCAAATCACCATTTGATATATTAGAGATTCATTAACAGTAAACATTTATAGTGTAATAACAATGAAATGCAATAACAGTTCCGTGGGCAATAACACTAGTTTCAATATCAGTTCAATGAGCAGTAACAATAATTTCAATATTAATTTAGTGAACTGTAACAGTCGTTTCAATGTCGATTCAGTGAACAGTAATAACAATTCTAATTTCAATTCAGTGAGCAGTAATAGTCGTTTCAATAACGACTCAGTGATCAATAGCAGTAGTTTCAATATCAATTCAGTAGGCAACAATAGTAGTTTCAATTTTAATTCAGTGAGTAGTAACAGTGGTAAATAGCCAAGACACAGTGCCCAAACCACCACTAGAAGGACAGTCAGTCGGTACTCGATTACCTAGGTAAAAATAGTGACGAGTCTTGGTTACTGCGCAGAACCGGGAGAAGTCCTCTCCACCTTAACCAGTGGTACTTGTTCACCTCCAGGATTTCATCCCCGTTACCCTCGGGGCCAATACAGCGTGAACCTCCTCATAGGGGCATTTCTATGACTTGGTTCCAGTCTCCCCCCATGGTGGCAGTGTCCATTTGGCAGTAATAACAGTACAATAACTATAAATATGACTTATATGAAATGGACACATGCCACTCAAAAATTCATGCTATGAACACTAAGTATAAAATATGCCAATACTGAAAATCCTTTTTTCCCTAAAATTATCAACTTATCTAAATATAAGGGCATATATATATCTAAAATTTCTAATTCTGTTTAAAGAGATCAGAAGACATTAAAATTTCATAGAATCAATACATTTACAGAAAAGATCAAAACAGAAAATTATCATAATTTTTAAGAGAATACTTATAATTTTTACATGATTATTTATATTACATTTATACATCAAGAATTTCTAATTCTGTTCTCCGAACTCAGAATACATTGCAATTTCAAGAAACTAATATATTTATAGGAAGGATCAGAACAGAAAATTTTCATCATTTTCAGATAGTAATTATAATTTTTCTGAATTACTTATACTCCAACATGCATCATAAATTGACTAACTTTAGCTACCAAATTCAGAAGACCATTAAACTTTTACTGAAAATTACATTTGTATGTAACACTACACAGAAAAGTTTTCATAATTTTTCATGAAGGAATTCAAATATTTCCATAATTATTTAAATTCTCCTATGCATGAAAAATTAACTAAATTTAATGACAGTACTCTAAAAATCACAATAATTTTTCAAACCATCGTTCATAGTCGAAATATCATTTATGAAACTTTTCATTATTTTTTACACTATATTACTAATATTTTGATAGAATAACAAAATGCATCATGAATAATAAGTCAACTAAATATATCCACAATGATCAAAAAATTACTCAAAATTTACAGAACGTTGTTCCAGACAGAAGTATCATATAGGGGAAAATTTACTATTGTTCATTCAGTATTTCGAATTTCTGAAATTTTATATCAGTTTATAAGATTTACAACAATAACTTTTAAATAGAGAAAATTATTCAAAATATTAACAATGACTGAAATATACTACACATTAACTTATAAATATCATATATCAGTTTTGTAACATTCTCAAGATTTTTTAAAGAATATTAATATTTATTCAATTTTTTAAATTATTTGTTCAAACATTGAAAATTATACAAGTAAAGATTATGTGATCAGAGTAATATGAAATTTTAATAAATTAGTTATAACATGCACTTAATGTTTCTGGTAAAGTTTCAATTTTTTTCATAAAGTATTTCTGTTTATATCATAATTTTATACTTCTAATAACTTATTGAAAATTCTATAAGTTCACTTACAAACATCTATCATTGTTGGTATTTTAATAATACATCACACATAATGTAATAATTATACTGTTAAATCATAAGATTTTTATGAACAATATATATAATTTCTATATAATTATTTATTTTCTTATCATGTATTAAAAATTGATTAACAAAAATATTGTAGTCTAAAAATAATGAAACTTTTTATACCCGTGGGTCTCATAGTAAGATGCATTCCTACAACTTATGGTGATTTTATACCATCCCTTTAGACTTTTAGGATAATTAAACACCTTTAAGATAATATTAAAATATTTATAAACGTGAACATAATTTGAATCAGATATTAAAATTTTTACAGAGATCTTATAATATCAAAGCCCATGATTCTGGAAAGTTTCTAAATTTATCATGCACCGTTGCTAATTATAGTATATTAATCACTTAATTTTACCCTTAATCACATGCCTTAACACTAATGATCTCATGATAATTCGACTAGATGTGATCACACATGATGAAATACAGATCTTTAGATTTAATTATCTCTAGAGATGCTAATTAACACACCCTAAATTATTTTAAATATGCTAATCATGCTAATCAAGAGGATTAATGTAAAATCCCTTACCTTAAAAAGCTTAAACACCTCCTTAATAAGTCCTGCACCCTCTCCTTCAGCACTTCACGTAGCCAGCCCCCAAAGGAAGCAAATGAGGCCCTCTACCCAACTATTTATAGGGGATTTACTCTAATCAATCTCAACCATTGGTTTAATCAAGGGTGGAAATTAAATATTTAATTTAATGTTATTTAATTAAGAATTTGACATTCAAACCTTCACCAACCCACTAAGTCCTTTTCTTTTGATTATCTCATATTTTTCTTTTTTATACATATAAGACATATGGACTTTTGACTAATAGAAAAGGTTTATACTTAAAGATAAAAAATTGATAAAAAATATAATAAATTGTTTTTTTTCAACAACCGCAAAGCAGTCGGTGGAGGGGGGGAGCGTTCGCGCTCCTCCCGCGTGCACCCTCGCCCCCCCACGCGCGCGCGCGTGGGCGGCCGCTGTCCATTTTTTTAAAATTTTATTTTTTATGATTTGACCTTCTTTTTTTATATTTAACATTTTAATTTTTTAACAATTAAACCCCTTTTTTTCTTCAACAATTAGACCCCTTCTTTTTTTTACTTTTAACCCCTTCAATTTTTTTGTTTATTTTTTTTCACTTAATCTTTAAATCTCTTTCTTTCTCTTTTTTTATTATGGCTAAAATTTATATATTAATAATTGAAATATTTAGGTGTTATCAATTTTTTAATTAAACAAATAAAATACTAAAGTGTAAATTTGTAGGGCATCACATGGTTGACCGCAGAGTAAACAGAAAGTAAGTCTATGTACTTGTTCCCCTCATGATCCCACACACAGAACACTTTGCTTAAGAAAATACCATGGGATACATAACACATATTATTAATGAAAACAATCAAAGTTAACTTGAGCCCTTTTTAGATTTAGAGTTGGGTTTAGTTCATGCGCTTGAGCTTGATTTAGCTTAAGCTCTTAAGGTGGCTATGGTCCAATTGAGCTCGAGTTCTAATTCATTGAATTCTATGTCAAACTTGTTAGTAGAAAGAGTCATACTTATTTGAACCATAGTTCTAATTTGTTTCATTGTTGGCTCTACCGTATTCCATGATTTTTAGGAATTTTTTGATATGCAATTTTCTTTCACGTTTAATGCTCTTAAATTGAGTACATGTAAAAAGCCTTAAAATATTTTAGAGTAATGCCGAGTGCAACACCCCAGTAATTACACCCCGCCGGTGTTTGATCATGCAACACACACTATTTTTTTTTCATTTTTTTAGTGGCCCCCATGTCTAATTAAGTTGGTGTATAGGTCACATCATCGGATGACGTGACGTGAGGGCCAATTAAATATAAAGTTATCCCTCTATGAATAGTGAAATTGACTTAATTTTACTATTTATATATCAAATTATGTGGGGGCCACTCATTTTTTTTTAAATTACTCGGAGTGTTGCATTAAACATTACTCAATATTTTATGATAATATAACTTAAGATTTACATGGGCTTTTGCCTTACGATGGATATATAATTGGTAAGTTTTGAAGCATGAGAGGGATACTTGAAGCATTCTTCTCCTTTTGAGTGTATTTCCTTTAAACATTTATACATATTTTTATGAGGGGCAAGCCTCAGTATAATGCAGAATTTCTAATAGGAGAAGGTCAAAGAATATAGGGTTTTTTTAGTTTTAAACTCTTATATTTAGGGATTAATCTATCAAACTGCGATATTTATTTATAGCTTCTATTGTTACAGATTTATGTGAAGAAATTACCGCTAATTTTCTGGAACGTTACACAGTTTATTAAATAAAAATTGGGGCCAAGAAGAATTATAAATAAATATCGAGTGGCTGGAGGGACTAACATCTGAACATGACAGTTTATAAGAATTAAAAATTAAAAAAAAAATCCTAGACACAGTTAAGTGAGAAATTGTGAGGGTGGGCGAAGTGGGGCCACCGGGCCACCGAGGCCTCTTTTAACAACGACGGGGCGGGGGGGGGGGGCCGAGGCGCGGCGAGAAGGGAAGGGAGCTCACCGGCAGCAGCAATAATGCCGGGTTCAACGCCGGTGCCCGCCCTCCCCACCCGTCTAATCCGTCTGCAAACTCTCTCTCTTGTTCTTATCATCTGTTTATTCTTCTCTTTTCCAGGGCCACAACACCTCACTGCAGCGACTCAACCACGTTGAGAAGGTAGGTCTTTCTCCGGCACCACCCCCAATCCTTTGCTGCTATTTTCCTCTCTTCCTGTAGCCCATCGGTTTACCCTTTTGGGTTCTGCTGTAGATGGTAGTCCGGGTACTGGAGCTGGCAGGGATGGTCATGGATGAGCTCGCCGGTCCCGCCGGCCCTAGGAAGGATGCCATCGCCGGCCACTGCCACGAGTTTATGCAGTCCATCAGGGTGTGCCCCCTGCCCCCCAATTTCCTCTCTGTTTCAATCGTTCTCTTCTTTCCTTCCATCCCTTATTCTCTGTTACTCTATTTCCTTAGGTCCGAAATCTCTTCTCAAATTTTCTGATTATTTAATTATTCACAGTTTGTTTAACGCCGGATGTGACATTATGGACACACACACACACACACACAAACACTACAATGCCATGTCATGCTAAAGTGTTGTTCATGGGCATCCATCAGTTCTATCCTATGCTGACTGTCAGCAAAGGTAAAATTCGTATACACTTGGCTAACATGGACGTGAATTTCTAATGTGGAAAGCAACAAAATGGATACGGGGGGAAGTGGCTTCCCAGCAAATGACAGAAAAGTGAACACTGATTCTACTAGAGTACTGAGAGTATAGTTAAATAGAAAATTAAAATTAGTTAGCAGGTTCTCAGTGAACTCTCCTTCACTGGAATGCAACAATGTTACTAAAGCTGTAGCCAACAAATTCATCATCAGAACATTAGCGGAATTGCTTAATTCTTCTTTCCCCCCGTTTCCTGAACTTTTTGTTTTATTTTTTAATTTACAATGTCCATTGGTCACTACCTCAAGTGTCTAAAAGTAGGCACACCGCAGGCTACATTCCATTTTATTTCTGGGATTCACTGTTCCTTGAAGCTGCCAAAAGGGCTGCCTTATCTGCAGTATCATACCAGTTAAATCCCAGTTAAGACATGACATCTTCGTGTCTCTAGACCATAGGAGCAATGATCTGACATCAGTAAGAGTATGCCTTTCTTTCCATGCTCCATCAGATGTTAGCCAGAATTGTACCAACTGCATTTGTTGATGGCTCAACTGTAGATACGCTGAGTTTGCCATACAGAACAGGTATGCCATTCCTGATGTTTTACTGAGATGACTTGAAGTCCACAAGAGTCTTTCCTGAACTGCAGCCATTATTCAAACAACTTAAAGTCTGCCATATTCTTCTTCAGCCAACATATTTCCCCGTCTTCTTCCTGAGGTAGGCATACCTTTATTAATATCCCATTCAATGACCCAAGTGCATACCCAGCAAAAGTGAACCATGTGATAGTACCTCCCTCTTATTATCCTACTTGCCCACTACTGCCTACTTCTATTCTATGTTGCAGTATTGCATATGTAATGCTTCTGTTGAATGCGAAAAATGCGACACACTGATGATGAATAAAATTAATAAATTATGGTATCACCAGCTTGTTTATTTGCATTATTGATTTCACGGTTTTGGATTTATCAGACGGTGTGTGTTCGTGTATTGGACTTTTCCCCACCAGCTGTAGTTGGTGTTGATTTACATTGGCCTAAAATCCGAACACGTTTGATTAATTATCAAAAAAAACTTTAGCCTCTATCAATATCCATTGTGATATTAAAAGCTCTGTCTAATGATTGTGATCATGATGATTGCCCATTAGAGATACAATCTTGTAGAAAAATTGAATTTTTTTATTCCTTGAAGATATATAATATGAATTACAATTGATCTTTTAAGACCCATACTGATGCGGGATGGAAAAGGGGGTCCCATGGATTTGCAATCGGAGGTGAAGAGCCAGCCGACTGGCTGTTTGCCGGGCTGGAAGCTGGATGTGGTCACTACAGTGGCCGCCTTCAGAAGGTGGTGCTCCTGATGACCGCGACCAGAACTGGTCGCGGTTGATCGTGCATCCGTGATCTGGGTGTGAACCTGCGCCTGGTCTGCTTCTAGAGCGGTGTTCTACTTCGCCGGGGAGGTTGTGGGCCGGTGGGTGGTGGTGTTTGGGGCAAAGGGAGCTGAAGATGGGCATGTGGATGGCATTGGATGGCTGGGCAGTAAGCTTATGGTGGTGGGTGGTCATCGTGGAGGGTGAACGCCAGTGTGGAAGCCGGCGGTGGTTGTTGTGCATGCAGGGAAGCTAGAAGAGAAGAAGAGGGGATTCAGGGGAAAGGGGAGGGCAGGAGGAGGGAGGGAAGGAGAGGCTCAGACGCCAGCAGAACAGCAAAACGCAGCACCACTGGCATTCCTGGCAGCATACTCATCATACTCAGCTTCGAGGAAATGGCGTTGTGATGCTGCCATTTGTCAATGACCGAGGCTCATGTACATCAAATGGAGTACCAGAAATTGCCCAGCCACCATGGATGCCAATGGCAGTCTCATCAGGGATGACTCGTAGTGGTAGAACATATCTAGGCTTATATGGCCCGTGGCAAATCTTCGCACTCAGGATCTCCTTTCTTGTTGACCCATCGCTGCACGCGAGGTGGGCATCCGGTGACACCCGTCATCGGATGAGGAGAGACGGAGAAGAAGAGTGGGGCGCGAGGTGGCCATCCGGTGACACCCGTCACCGGATGAGAGACGGAGAGGGAGAAGGAGGCACGAACAGGAGTGGCGATCCAGTGACGCAGGGCGGCGAGGGTGATCCGGTGAGGGGTGTGGAGTGATGATCCGGTGACGCGGCGAGGGGTGTTGATGGGTCGATCCGGTGGCATGTGAGCCACCGGTTATAAGAGGATGTGGTGCCACCGATTTTCTTAATATTTTTATTATCTTTTTTATTTTCTCCTTTTCTTCTATTCCCTTTTTTTTCTTTTCTTCTATTCCCCTTTTTTCTTCATTTTCTTCTATTTTCTTCTTTTGACGCTCGGGCCTCCACACTCCGGGCTGCCTCTTCGAGGATGTCGGGACCTCGCTCTTCTTGTTCTATTTTCGCCGAAAGCTTGCTACAAACGCGAAAATTTGGGTGTTCACAGTCCCCAATGAATGTTGTAGACTCTTCCAGAATTGTGATGTGAAACGAGAGTCTCGATCAGAAATAATTGTGACTGGGACTCTGTGTAATTTAACAATCTCCTTCATATATAAGGCTTCTAGAATTTCCACAGACCATCGATTTTTAATAGGTAGAAAATGTGCAGATTTTGTCAATCGGTCTATTATCACCTAAATTCCATCATGTCCACCCCTTGTCTTGGGCAAGTCCATGATAAAATCCATCCCTATACTCTCCCATTTTCACTCGGGAATTTTCAAGGGATGTAACTTTCCAGCAGGCTTTAGATGTTCCGCCTTAGCTTGTTGGCAAGTGAGGCAGCGGGATACAAAGTCTGCTACTTCTCTCTTCATGTTTGACCACCAGAAAATTTTTTTTAAGTCTTGGTACATCTTGGTAGCACCAGGGTGAATAGCATATATTGATTTATGAGCTTCTTTCATAATCAACTTTTTAGTGTTAGCATGATCTAGCACACAAGTTCGACCTTGGAATAGCAATCTTCCATCGGTCGTGACGGAGAAATCTGGCCGTTGATCAATATTAGTCTTAATCTCCACCAGTGTGGGGTCATTGTCTTGTAACTTGACTAGATCTTCTATTAATGTGGGTTGTGACCAGATATTTGCAAGAATACATCTTTCTTCTTCTGTATCAATATTCAGATTTAAGCGAGCAAAATCCTTTATAAGATTAGTCATACCTTTCCTGAGGCTTGATAGAGTTGCCAGTGGTTTTCGGTCGAGCGCGTCAGTTACATCATTTGCCTTGTCAGGATGGTATTGAATAGAGAAATCGAAGTCCTTAAGGTACTCCTGCCATCTTCTTTGTCTCATATTTAACTCCTTTTGGGAAAAGAGATATTTCAGACTTTTGTGGTCTGAGAATACTGTGAATTTCTCTCCATGAAGGTAGTGTCGCCATATTTTCAAGGCGAAGATAACATCAGCTAATTCCATATCGTGTACCGGGTAGTTCTCCTCATGACGCTTCAATTCCCTCGAGGTTTAACAAATCACCTTACCATTCTGCATCAGGACACAACCAAGGCGAATGTCTGATGCATCCGTATAGACTTCAAAACCACCACCTTCAACCGGTAGTGCTAATACAGGTGCAGTGGTGAGATGTTCCTTGGGAGTCAAGAAACTCTCTTCACAATCATTTGACCATATAAATGGGTTCTTCTTTCTTGTAAGCTTGGTCAGAGGTACGGCGATCTTAGAGAAATCTTTGATGAATCGCCGGTAATAGTCAGCCAAACCAAGAAAGCTCCTGATTTCAGATATAGTTGTCGGTCGGCTCCAATTCTTGACAGTTTCGACCTTAGAAGGATGTACAGTGATACCTTCCTTTGAAATAATGTGGCCAAGGAATGAAACCTCCTTTAGCCAAAACTTACATTTGTTGAGCTTCGCGTAGAGTTGGTTTTTTCTTAGTGTTTGCAAAGCTATTCTTAAATGTTCTCCATGCTCTTCCTGGGTCTTAGAATATATAAGAATATTATCAATGAAGACGACTACGAATCGGTCCAAATAAGACCTGAAGACGTTGTTCATCAACTGCATGAAAGCTGCAGGGGTATTGGTTAGCCCAAATGGCATAACCATGAACTCGTAGTGTCCATATCTGCTACGGAAAGCAGTCTTGGAAATATCTTCATCTTTAATCCGCAGTTGATGATAACCAGACTTGAGGTTGATCTTAGAAAAATATTCCGCATCTGAAATCTGGTCGAATAGCTCATCAATACGCGGCAGTGGATACTTGTTCTTGATGGTGAGTTGATTTAACTGCCGGTAGTTGATACATAGCCTGAGAGATCCATCCTTCTTCCTGACAAATAGGACCGGCGCACCCCAAGGGGACGTGTTTGGTCGAATAAAGCCCTTCTCTAATAACACTTGAAGTTGTTTCTTCAACTCCTTAAGTTCTGTTGGGGACATCCTGTTGGGAGCTTTTGAAACAGGTGCTGCTCCGGGGATAAGTTCAATGGAGAAGTTTACTTCCCGTGTGGGTGGTAAACCAGGTAGTTCGGAAGGGAAGACATCAGGATAGTCTCTCACAATAGGAATTTCTTCAAGAATAATTTTTTTGGACTCAGTGATTAATACGGAAGCAAGGAATGCTTCACAACCTTGCGAGATAAGTTTGCAGGTGTGAAGAGAAGAAATAAGGATAGGATGCTTTCTATATTTAATGCCAAGGAAAGAGAATTTTGGAAGATCCGGTTTATGGAAAGAAATCCGCCTATTGTAACAATTGATGTTGGCATAGTGGTCACATAGCCAATCTACACCTAAGATGGCATCGTAACCTTCCATGTCAAGGCATACGAGGTTTGCAGGGAGATTATGGCCTTCTATCATTACTTCACTATTAGGGTAGTGGGTTTTGAGTTCGGTTCCGGAACCTAAAGGTGTAGTAATAGCTAGGTCCGAAGGTAAAGGAACAGGAGAAACTGGTAGAGTTTTAGCAAAAGCGGTAGGTATAAAAGAATGAGAAGTACCAGTATCAAATAATACAAAAGCAGGATGTGAATAAATTTGAATTGTACCTTCCATTAAACCATCATCCTTTGGCGTTTCCTCCTCGTTCAATACGGCATTTAAACGAGCCTGCCACCTATGTCTGCCATTTGAAGGTCGATCTTTCATAAGAGGGCAATCGGGCATGCGATGCTCCCGACTTTCACATCGGAGACAAGCACCAAGGCGCTTCCAGCACTCTTCGGCTGAATGACCGAACTTTTCACAAAACGTGCAAGCCATCATGACTTGCTTCTCTTCTTCCTTCACCTTCTTATTTTTGCCGTTCCCGTTGCCGTTACGGGACCGCTTCTTGTTGTCACGGGATTTGTAGGATCCCGTGATGCTGAATTTCTCCTCTTTCCTTCCCCGCTTATCATGTTTCCAGCTAGATTCTACTCCCTTACCCTTGAATTTCTCGACCTTCTCAAGGGTCCTTTCGCACAAGTGGGCTCGATGGACCATCTCCGTATATGTGCGGATATTTTGAGGCCCAAGTTGTTGAACAAAGACGGACCTTAAGCCATCCATAAAGCGATTAGCCTTGAGGAGCTCCGTACTAACAAGATGCGGAGCATACGGTGCTAGCCTTGAGAATTGAAGTTCATACTCCGCCGCGGTCATCATCCCTTGCCTAAGGGAGACGAATTCCGCAGCCTTCCTCTCTCGGACATGCTCGGAGAAATATTTTTCTCGGAAGAGTTCAAGAAACTCCTCCCAAGTA
Organism: Amorphophallus konjac; assembly: GCA_022559845.1. NCBI lineage: Eukaryota > Viridiplantae > Streptophyta > Magnoliopsida > Alismatales > Araceae > Amorphophallus > Amorphophallus konjac. Next base: position 91,345 of record JAHNEJ010000124.1, on the reverse strand, counting down.
ATTTGTGCATTATGTAGATGGGCCGAAGTGGTATTCCACCATGTACGGGCATCCTTATTTTGTTGGAATGTGGCAAGAATGATCTTCTCCTGGTCCGCGCATTGCATGATGTTGAAGATCCTGTCCATTTTGTCGATCCAATTTTCGGCTTCATCCGGGTTGGACGAACCTGAGAACCGTGGAGGGTTCATACTCCGGAAATTGCGATGAAGATCTCCGGCGCCAGCTTGCGCCCCTGCCTGAGCCACCGTTTGCAGGGCCTGGGTAAGACTCGCAACAGTTTGTTGCATAGCTTCCCAATTCGCACGGTTTGCGGCCATTATGAAGTTCTTGAGAAAATAAACAATTAGTTATTTTCCGTGGAATTTTTATGGTGATTAACCTTAAGGTTAATTTTTTTTAAGAACTAGCTCATCCCGGGATCTACCCAATCTCACATGGGTTCGGAATTTTCTTCCTAGTTCATAGGCGTGGGTCCTTAATCCTTGGACTTAGCCTATGACTTGACATTCTCCTAGGATTTACTTAAGCCTAGGCTCTGATACCAACTTTAACTATCACGGCCCGAGATATGCACTGGAATTAAGTCGGGAACGTGAACAGCTGACAAATAAACATCAAGACAATCAGAGCGCAACATTCACATATAAAAGAGTGAACACAAAGTATAGAAACTTCAACTTTATTGAATAATAATCAATGTTTACTATGACACATGACTCTTTGACATAGCAACTCATTAGACTCAACAAAAGAAAGTTACATAGACATGACTTTAACTAACATAAGTGGACTCATGACTCTCTAAGTCTTCTCTCGAACTTTAATCGCTCTCGGACTCGTCACTTGAGTAGTCTGAATCTGACCCGCTAGAATTTCTTGTAAAGATTGGAAAAGTAGGGAATGAGCGCACTCACCTAGTAGGTATCTTCGTATCAACATGATGGCATGTTAAATAATTAACATTTTAGCTCTATGAAAAGGGCAGTAATGAAAATGCGACAAAAACAAAGTAGCAACAAGATATTAAGACAAGTGTAGAGATGCGAGACGATATGAGAACATGATCAAAGCAAGATTACAACATGGCCTTTAAATAACGAGAATGTACTATCATATAATGAGAATATACTTTTCATAACCTTGAGAAGGCTATGTTCTAGAAAGTCATGTAATTTCATAAGATTGTCTCGTGGATTTCACCCGTTTATGAAAAAAATACTTCCAGCGCAATGCGACGCCAGTGTTCATCATATCCCATGGTTTACAACATGTTTCCGGCTATCTGCCGAGGGGGCTAGCGCGGAGCCCTTGGACATTGTCCGTGTCCGCTCTTGCATCTTCAAGTTATAAATTAAACTACTTCCACGAGAAATATAAATGTAGGCCAATAATGTCAAGTTCAATCAATAGTTCAAGACAACAATATCAAGGTAAGAACGTACCAAAATGGAAATCATGAGATCAAGGATGAATTAAAATTCTGGCAGCATAACGGTACATTCTTATGTTTCCAAAGTTTATTAACGACTTATTGAATAAGGTTTTGGTTCCAGATAAATCAGAAGGCCATCTAGGAACATGATATAATCAACCCTTGGGTCAAACCACGGGTTGGACAGCAAGATAACAGAACGCGGTCTCAAGAGGACCGTTTTCTTTAGGTAGTAGTCAAGCCAAAACCGCTATCAGGTGGAGTCGACGCAGAACAAGGAACATGTCGACGCAATCATTAAGCATGCCATAACGCGGTCGTGCCAGGGCCGCTATATGGAAGTAGCGGTCGTTTGATGGCCGCGATCTATACAGGTTACAGGAAAACACAGAAAACTCAAGTGCTTTCTAGACCATTGGGTTTTTAGGGTACAACTAGCTCGGCGTCCTAGTGGGAATCCCAGACTCGCGGTGACTTATGGAGGCTTTGAAACGAGATCACCTAGTCCGACAGAAGGAATATCCGACGGAGAGGCTTTCAAGTTCAAGAGAGTGTTCCTATCACGTGCATGTGATCTAATAGCAACGTACCGAAATACGCGCTATATGTGAACTTATAAAATAGAATAGAGATGAGAAAGGGAACGCTCCAAATCATAAACATAATGTTTTGGTATGAATCATGGAAATTCCTTTAAGTACAAAACTATAATGTTTTGGTATGAAATTAACATACATGAAAATAAGCTTTTAAACATGCCAAGGTGCAGTATGAATCATGCCATGATCAGGAAATATAACTAACAAATTAGGGCATGCAGGATAGCATATATATATTGGAAATAAGTTGGGTTAAACTTGGTTACAGAAACCAGTTAGCGGTCGGTCGAGGACTGTCTCTTGCAAGTAGCGGTTAGTTGAGGACTGTCTCTTGCAAGTAGCGGTCTTTGTAAGACCGCCTTCTGTCTGTAACAGACAAAAGCTAAGTCCAGCGTGCAGAGCCTAATCTAGGGCATTAAACGAATGCAAACTATAGGGAACAGAAAGATAAGATATGATAACATGTCTAAAACGAAGATGTCTGGAAAGGCATGAATTAAGCTAAAAATTCTATCTTTTATTTAAGGGTGCATGGATAGTATGCAGTGAAAAACATGATTGAGCAGTCATAGAAAAATGCTAAATACTCCGTGTATAGTGCATAAAATCATGAGAAATTAGAGGGCTTTTGTTCCTAGCTTGATGTTTAAGCCAACATGATATAACCTACCTCTGAGATGCTTCTTAAGCTTCGAATTTCTCGCCGGAAGAGAGTGTTGGTTCCTGCGCGTCCTGCGTAGAAACTGTTTCTTCCGAGCGCTCTAACTCCTTAGACGCTTGACCTCCTAACATGAAAATTTGCAGAATGTTAGAAGACACTAAGGGGAACAATAAACTCTAAAGGAAGACATTGAAATAACCATACTATACCTTCGAACTACGCGAGCCAAAATTAAGATTCACGCAGGACGAATATGGGCCTTATTTATAGGGTTTGGCTTAGGGCTGAGGGATTAGATCGAATTAGGAGTCCTATAGGGTGTCAATTCGATCCCCTAAGAGTCCTAGACAAGCTCCCATGCCAGATCACATCGATCCATGGTGATAGAGTTGATAACAATCCAATCTTTTCACGCTTCTCTATCACTCGTTTACGGAACTTAATAGCGGTCTTCCCTGGACTGCCTTCAATAAATTGCGGTCGCGCGACTGACCGCATCTTGCATGGGCGTTGGAAATTTGAATTTTGTTCAAACTCCTCCTATAATTATCCTCTAATTATCTATTTTAATTAGGAAAATTACTCCATTACGTTTCTAGGGTTGGGCTTGGGCCAAAAGACTTAAAATTTGGGATTTAAGGCCCATTTTAAGTGGACCTAGTTACCTATTAACAATTAGGCTCATAATAACTCATTAATTAAGCCCATTAGGCTTTTAAACCTATTAAATGCTCAAATTAACCCTTTTAAATCCTAGATAATTCTAGATAATTACCAGGGTTGCTACTTTTGTATCCAATCTTGATTGGCCGTTGGATTTGCTTCTGGTCATGATTGGACCGTTGGATTTGTATCCGGTCTCGATCAGACCGTTGGATTTATTTCTGGTCTCGATCGAGTCGTTGAATTTGCTTCTGGTCATGATCGGACCGTTGGAATTGCATCCGGTCCCGATCGGACTATTGATTTGCTTCTGGTCTCCATCTGGCTATTAAATTTGCTTCTGGTCATGATCGGATTATTGGATTTGTATCCGGTCTCAATTAGACCATTGGATTTACTTTCAGTCACGATAGAACTGTTGTATTTCTATCCGGTCTCCATCGGACCGTTGAATTTGCTTCTGGTCATGATCGGATTGTTGATTTACTTCTGGTCATGATCGAACTGTTAGATTTATATTAAGTCTCTATCAAACTGTTGAATTTGAGATATGACCAAGATTAACCGTCGGATAGCCAATATGATCACGATCGGGCCATCGGATCGATGTATATCCTCAATCGGCCGTTGGATCGCCATATGATCATGATCAGATTGTTAGATTGGCGTATGATCATGATTGTTCATTGGATTTGAATATGACCTTGATGGGCCATTGGATCGACATATGATTACGATTGAGCTGTTGAATCGGCATATGATCACGATCGAGCCGTTGGATCGGCGTATGATCACGGTCGAGCCGTTGGATCGGCGTATGATCATGATCGAGCCGTTATATTGGCATATGATCACGATTGAGCCGTTGTATTGGTGTATAATCACGATCGGGCCGTTAGATCCACAAATGATGACGATCGAGCCATTGGATCGACATATAATCACGATCGAGTAATTGTATCAACCGATTAGGTCTATAATATATTAATTGGGTATAACAGACTAAGAAGTCCAGCCAATTGGGCTTAATGATCCAATCAATTGGACCTATGATAGGCCAATTAGGCATATCAGATTGAGAAGCGTAGCCAATTGAGCTTAATAGGCTAATCAATTGGGCCTATGATAATTGGGTCTGATTAGGTATAATGGACTTAGTCTTCCAAATCAATTGGGCTAGTTGGGCCTATGATGAAGCAATTGGGCATAATGGACTCAGTGGTATGAGCCACTTGAGCTAATTGGGCCTATGATGAGTCAATTGTGCATAATGGATTCAGTGGTCCGAGCAAATTGGGCCTAATTGGGTCTTAGTGGGTTATTAAACCCAATGATCTGAGCCAATTGGGCTAATTGGGCCTATGATGAGCCAATTAGTCATAATGGACTCAGTGGTCTGAGCAAATTATGCTAATTGGGTCTAATTGGGCCTTATTGGGTTATTGGACTCAATGACCCGAGCCAATTGAGTTAATTGGGCTTATAATGAGTCAATATGTCATAATGGACTTAGTGGTCTGAGCCAATTTGGCTAATTAGGTGTTATTAGGCTATTGGATCCAATGATCCGAGCCAATTGGGCATAATGGACTTAGTGGTTCAAGCTCACTGGGCTTAATGGTCAAGTGGTCTGAGCCACATTATCCATGGGTAGGACTTAGCCAATTAGGCCATTCCTCTCACTTGAGTGAGTAGAGAGAGGGAGCAACCACCTTGCCAAAAGAGTTTTCTCGTTGCTCAAATGGGACACCCATGGGGCTATTTGTAGACTCCATGGGCCTTTTGCATAAAAATCGAGATAAAATGGAGTCATATATGCAGCCCCCCGCCGGGCTATTTGCAGTGTAATTGGGGACTGGGGTTTTATAAAAAAACTCAAGAAAAATAAACTTGCATGGCAGCCCCCCCTGCCGGGCTGTTTGTAGTGTAATTGGGGAGTGGGGTTTTATATAAAAACCCAAGAAAAATAAACCTGCATGGCAGCCCCCTGCCGGGCTGTTCTCAAGAGAGGGGACATTATTCATGAAAACCCACTCCGAAATGGGTGCTCTCTGATTTTTTAAGAGAGAAAAATTAGCACTCTCACAAAACCCACTCGGTAGGTTTGCTATTTTCATGAAAACCCACACTAAAGTGGGTATTTTTTAATTTTCAGGGGAGAGGGAGAGAGAGAGAGAGAGAGAGAGGGAGAGGGAGAGAGAGAGAGAGAGAGAGAGAGAGAGAGAGACCTGGAGGTAGTGGGGGGATAACCTCCTGGCTCTTCCCTCTCTGCCTTCCTTTTTCCAAATTTTCTGTATTTTTAAATAGGGCAATAATCTCTCCTTAAAAAGAGAAGAAAGAGAGAGAGATGGCGCAGGAGAGAGAAAATGAAGAGAGAAGGACCCAAAGGTAGTGGGAGGATAGCCTCCGGGCTCCTTTCTCTCTGCCCTCAATTTTTGTAAGTTTCTGTATTTATTTAAACATAAAATATTTTTTCCATAAAAATAGGAGAGAGAATGAGGGCACAGGAGAGAGAAAATGGAGAGAGGATGACTCGGAGGCAGTGGGAGGATACCCTCTGGGCTCTTTTCTCTCTACCTTCAATTTTTGTATTTTTCTGTATTTCTTTAAACAGAAAATATTTTTTCCGTAAAAAAAGGAGAGAGGACGAGGGTGCAGGAAAGAGAAAATAGAGAGAGGACGACTTGGAGGCAGTGGGAGGATAGCCTTCAGGCTCCTCTCTCTCTCTGCCCTCAATTTTCTATATTTTCTCTATTTTTTTAAAGAGGGAAGTAACCTTTTCTTAAAAATAGGAGAGGGGGAGAACAGGAGAGAGACAGAGAGAGAGATGTGGGTGGTATGGGAGGACAACCTCCGGGCTCCTCTCTCTGCCCTCATTTTCTATATTTTTGAAAATCATTAAGATCTCCCCCAAAAATAGGAGAGAGAGAAGGATTGGGTAGTTTGAGTCCCATGAGGACTCTGTTTGACCCATCGGCCTCTCTCTCTCTTCCTGGGCAGCAGAGAAAGACCCAAGAGAGAGACTTGATAGTCAAAGTCCTAATAGGACTCTTCTATATTTATTTATTGTTATTTAAAATCCTCTCTCCCTCTATCTACTTCCTGGCGCAGTGGAACAGCAAGAGTCTCTTCCTGGCACAGCAACAGCAGGAAGCTGCCTCCTCTCTGGTGCCGCAACAGCAGGCAATTGATCCCCTGCTTCTCTCTCCGTCTTTTTTTTTTTTTGTGTGCACCAAGCTTCTCCCTCTTTTTTTTTGGTTTGAACAAATGCCCCCCACAGATCATGTGGTGAAGGCCAAGCCAAAAGCATATGGTCCGTGCCAGTTCATAAATGGATTGTCCATCCCTTGGCAATGCACACGGGTATCAAGGTGATAAAACACCATTCCCTTGGCATAAATATGTTGATATTTTGAGGTATTTAAACCCTTTTCGTGTTTGACATTGACATGTTGGCATCACGAGGTATCCAAATTCCTTTCACATAAGCTTCCCCCTCTTGGTATCTTACTAGACAAAGGTGATGATATACCGACCTCTTTGGCATCCATATTTTGATAATTTTGAACTCATCCAAGAATTTTTGAGCTTCTTCATGCGTGCCTTGATGTGGGACTTTCAAGCCTTGATTCCTTCATGTTGCATTCCATTCGGATCTTGTGTTTGTCACAACAATCGAAGTTCATGTGAACAAGTGTAATTGCTATTAGACTATAAAGAGATATGCCTCATGCCTCATGTTTCCTATTAACATGACTGGTAAAATTTGAGCATGACTTCCATTATAGTGAAACTCTCACATCAAGACAATGTGATATGATGGTCAAGTGATGTATCTGTTCAGGCTCATCTATGATGATAGATCGCTTCAGTGAATTTTGCTGGATGAGTATCCAAAAATTTCATTTGCGTATGTAAAGCCCTTCTTTTAAATATATGATGGCTATATTCATATAAAATATCAACACCTCCATTTTCATATAAATGTGGGATCATGCTTGTTGGTGTTGTGAGGCATAGCCAAGCCTTGACCATTTGTTTTTTTTTCTTAGCTTCAAGCAGTGATGTCACAAACATATTGGAAATTTATTGATGAGACCATGTGTGTCGTCCTCTTGTTCAATGTGCATTTGATGCATTCAATTATGCCCACGAGTTCTGGTCATCTTCTTAAGGGCAACTTCCATGATAGATGTGTTTGACATCCTATCCATTGAAACTGTCCTGCGCTGTCATTGTTGAGCTTTCTGAGTCATTACTTTATCATTCTTTCCTTCATCAAGATGCTAATGAACATGGCTGTCATTGACCAGAGTGATAAAATAATATGCTGATATTTTTTTCCCAATTGATCCATAGGCATGAATTTCTAGCTTTCCCAGTTTATCCATAGGCATGAGCTCCTATCTTTCCCAGTTTATTGATAGGCATGAGTTTCTAATGACCTTTGTAGAATGAACCCTCGCTTCTTATCTAAGCATAGGATTGTGCCATCCTCGTAGAACAACATACCCAACTTCCTGTTCTGGGCAGCCAGAACAGCCTTTAAAGAATGTTTGATAACTTGAAAAGTATTAGGGATTAAGTCAACCCGACAAATTGTCATGATTTCGTTTAAGAACCTCAGACGTAATAGTAAGGTCCTCTTGTAAATACCATGGTGCCTCCATTGGTTCCTGACATTTGAGTCATGTTGGGTATTTACTTCTCATGCACCACTATCAATTTGCCTTAGGTAGCAATGTTAGGATGAATGCCACCTACTTAAGCCATCACTTTGGCTAGTACTTGGAAGGGCATGGCAGTTTCTAATCTTTTGTAGTATCATTCATGGAATTGTATGTCCATGCTGCTTGAATCAATTTGCTTTGGGTAGCAATAGTAGGTTGAATGTTACCTACTCTCTTTCTTTCTATTTCTAAAGCCTCATAACAAAGATGACCGGAGAAACATTGGGGGGCTTTATGGAGATCCATCAATGGAATGACTGCCAGTCTAGGCATGAGATTTGTGCAACATTGATTTTATAAGCAAGACAAGCTGTTTAAGGAGGGAAGAAGCTTCCACATCTTATAGCAGTTTGTTGCAAATTCATGTGCTTGCCTGGATTGGTGATGTACTTGTATGGTCGCTACATTTGATGGATATTATGATTATGCATCTTCAATAGCAAAGGATGGAGTTCCTTGAACAGATGACTTCTGTCAATGAACATGTCTTAGATTTGTAGTAAAGTTGCCCCATTGAAAGAGACCGCTCAACCACTAGACAATAAGAGATTGACAGTTCAGAAATATCTGATTCTCGACTTCTTTCATTCATCATCATCATGTAGGTCAGACCAAAGGCCTGTCTTGGGCCACCATGACAATATTTAGCATTCTATACACAGTACACAAATTTTGTCAATTTTGTTCACTTCTTATGTTGATGTGGCACGTAACTGAATGACAAGCCTTGTTCAAGTTCCATTGATTGATTTTTTTCTTTTTTTTTCACATTACTAATCCAAGCGCCCTTTCGGGTTTTCACCGGGATTAGCCCTCTCTTACTTTTGCCTATGTGTCCTCTCGGGTTTTCACGCAGCGGGATACTCATTTTTGCCTAAGGCACCCTTTCGGGTTTTCACCTCAGTCAGGTTTATGACCTTTTTATCCTTTGTCATCTCTCAAGAGAGAGATAGCTAAGTCTGTCGGGGCACCTTGTTTTTAAACCCCTCTTTTTTATTTTTATTTTTCTTTTTTATTGAAAAATAGAGAATGATACAAATGGTAGGGCATGAGAAGGATTTGAAGTTGTGGAGATATGAAAGGAACATGTGGGCATATAATGGACTTAGAAATTCATAGGATGAAGTAGGCAAGGTATATGAAGGGGTGTGAGGGTATGAGAAGTATTTCAAGGCTCCTTTAATTCATGAAAAGAGATATGCATGTATAATGGACTTAAAGGCTCCTTTGGCCATGAAAAGGGGTATGTGTGTATGGTGAAGGACTTGAACGCTCCTTTGGCCATGAAAAGGGGTATCTGGGTATGATGAAGGATTTGAAGGCTCCGCTGACCATGAAAAGAGATATGTGTGTCTGATGAAAGACTTAAAGGCTCTGCTGGCCATGAAAAGGGATATGGATGGAAAATGTGAAAGACTTCCAGCCTCCTCATGCCATCAGAAGGGTGTATAGGATATAAGAGGAACTTAAAGGTTCCACGAACCATATGATAAAGGATTTGAGGCTTAAAGGCCCTCAAAGACCATGAAATATGGGATTTGAGATATAAAGGCTCTTAGTGACCATGGGATATGGTATTTGAGATATGGAGGCTCCTAATGGCCATGGAATATGAGATTTGAGATTTGATGGCCCTTAATGACCATGGGATATGCGATTTGAAATTTGAAAGTTCTTAATGACCATAGGATGTAGGATTTGGGGTTTGCAAAAAGAAAAAAACACACGTGATATAGAATTTGAGACTTGAAGGCTCTCGAAGATCGTGGAATATAGGGTTCGAGACTTCAAGGCTCTTAATGACCATAGGATATGGGATTTGAGACTTGAAAGTTCTCAATGATCATGGAATATGGGATTTGAGATTTGAAGACTCTCAATAACATATATGATTTGAGACTTGAAAGTTCTCAGTGACCATAGATATAGGATTTGAGATTTGAAGGTTCTGAATGACTATGAAATAGGGATTTAAGACTTAAAAGGCTCTCAAGAGCCATAAGGTATAGGATGGAAGTGAGAATTAAAGGCTCTCAACAACCATTAGGCATAGGATTTGAGATTTAAAAGGCTCTCAAAGGCCATAGAGCATAGGATGGATGTGAGAATTAAAGGCTCTTAATAGCCATGAGACATAAGATTCGAGACTTAAAGACTCTCAAGGGCCATGAGATATCAATGTGGGATTTGAGACTTAAAGGCTCTCAAAGATCGTAAGGTAGAGGATGAATATGAGAATGAAAGGCTCTCAACAGCCATGGGACATAATATTTGAGATTTGGAGGCTCTCAAGGGCCATAGGGTATGGGATTTGAGAATTAAAGGCTTTCAAGAACCTTGAGCTATCAACATAAGATTTAAAGGCTCTCAGAGCTATGAGTTATCACATATGAGATTTGAAGGCTCTAGGGCCCAGAAATATCAAATATGAGGTTTAAAGGCTCGTTAGGGCCATAATACATCAAATATGAGATTTAAAGACTCTCAACACCATAATACATCAAACATGGATTTAAAGGCTCTTAAGGCCATGAAGTATGGGATCCGAGATTTAAAGGCTCTCAGGGCCAAGAATCAAATGTGAGATTTGAAGGGTCAGGACCATGATATATCAAACATGAGACTTAAAAGTTCTCGGGGCCATAGTACATTAAACTGGGGAGGACATTGTTAGACTTGGGATTGCTGATGATCTACTATCTCATCTTTCTTTTGAGGCAAGTGAAGCTTTATACCACCCCTTTTTGTAAGACAGTCCAATAGGCTGTATTCTCCCTTGCAGATGACAGAGCACTAGGTCTAGATAGCTTTGCATTAGCTTTCTTCTAGAAATATTGGGATGTCATAAAAAATGACTTCATGTCAATAGTATGGGAGTTTCAGGAGGGAGTGGCACATTCGAGGGGCATTAACCAAACTCTTTTAGTCCTCATTCCCAGGAAGCAAGGGGATCAATCCTTCTTAGACTTCAGACCTATTAGTCTGTTGAATAGCACCTACAAGATAATCACCAAGCTGTTGGCAATGAGACTTGATAGGGTGATTGACAGAATGGTCAGTGGATTCCAATGGACTTTTATTAGGGGATGACACATTCTGGTTGCCACATGAATGTCTATATGCTATGAAGATTTAGAGGAAGAAAGAGGTGGTCTTGAAGTTAGTCTTTAAAAAAGCATATGATCGTGTCAACTAGCAATGCTTCTTCAAAGTCCTTAAAAAAATGGGATTTGGAGATGGATTGCATGGATCCGAGCTTGTGTTACGTCGTCCGCTTTTGCAGTGTTAGTCAAGGGGAAGCCCACCCCTTATTTCCATAGTGGTAGAGGCCTCTGATAGGGAGATCCTATGTCCCCGCTCCTCTTCGTTTTGGTAGTGCACATACTGAGTAGGATGTGGTTGAGAGCTGAGTCCATTATACCGATCAAAGGTTTCCAGATAGGGACAAAAGATGTCGATATCACCCATATCTACAATATGCAGATGACACTATCCTATTGCTTGCAGAGGATGAGAGCCAACTACTTGTTAAGTTGATGCTGGGGCTGCTGGAGGAAGTCAATGGACTAAGGGTCAATTTCAGCAAGAGTCTCTTAGAGGGGGTGAATATGGATAATGTCGATCTCAGCCTCAAGAGAGCAGCGTTTATCTTAGGCTGCCAAATAGAAGACTTTCCTTTCTTCTATTTGGGCCTAACATTGTCAGGGAGATCTGAACTTGCAGGAGATCTGGCTAAAGGTCGTTGACAGGATTTGATGTGCCCTCGGATCTTAGGGGAGTGTGCAACTTTTGATTGAGAACTGGCAAAGAAAGTGATCTCTTAAAGGCGACAATGATCTGGTGTCTAATCCTCCATGCCACTCTTTGGGCCTTATGGGGAGAGAGGAACAATAGAATTTTTAGGAGTGAAGCAAGAGCAGTGGACAGGATAGTTTCCTTTTATTTGTGAGAGAGTGAGAGATTGGGCTGAGCATATTCGTAAAGTGCCTTCACACAACTCCTTTGTTTTTGTTTTGTTAGGGAGTTGAGGTGGAACACACCACCTTGGTGTGGAGCCTTGTATTGTACAGGGATTTTTTGAGAACATACTGACCATATTTGTACACCCCTTTTTTTACTTTTAATACAGTACTGGTATCATCCACTTTCAAAATGATAATAATAATAATAAATAACCACTTGTTCATTTTAGCTTACAATTCTATCTCTTTTCTTAACAAAATGAAACACAGTTTTCATTGCAAATCAATCTCAATGGGATTTCAAGCTCCAGCATTATATGCATTGCTACATTATGAAAGGTAATTGTCTCACTCGCCTAGGTGATTAGGGAAGGCGAGGCCAGCCTAAAGCACCTTGCCTTTGGCTTGTCTCACCTTGCCTTACCCTCACTTCACGCACCTACATGCTCTCCCCTATGTTATTTAATATATGGTACTGATTTATCGTATGTTTAGTCCTTCCAAAGTCGTTAATACCTCTTTTAATAGTGCCCTTTTCTCTTACATGTTTCTACAATTTTCTTATTCTTAGTGATTCCCAAGACCATGGATATGGGTGCTTTATACAAACCGGTCTTTACATGTCGGACTTCTGTGTCTACCAGAATCTTACATATCATTGTCTTTGATGTTTTCTTTATTTTCTTCCTACTACCCTTTTCTTTTTGCATAATCATTTGTAGGAGAAAACACACTGCCTCAAAAGCCTAGGCAATCACCTAGGCATTTGAGTCTGAGGTGAGCACCGGGTTGCCTCCCTCGGCTGATGCTGTTAACTCCATACATGCCTTGTGCATTTTTAAAAAGAAGCTGTTTAGGGACAACTATGCCCTGATTCCCTTGAAGGCTAATTGATGTTGATATTCCCAGAACGAAGAAGAATCTGTTATTTTTTCTAAGGGGTGCCACTTTCATGTTCTAGTTTTGGGCACCACATGATCCGTGCAGAAGAGGCCAACTCTGTTCAGGGGGCAAAGACCGATTGGCAATAACACATAATGCCAATTTCCTTCTTTGTCATTATCTACAACATAACTACCAGATTGACCCAACGTTTGGAACCTCTACCTGTCAGTTGTGCTTTTCCTGCTTTCAGTTCTGCCTCTTTCATTTTAGTAAGGTTACACTTCACTTCCATGGTTTAATGTGACTTGCATACAATTTTTTTGTCCTTAATGGTTTTTCTGTGTTAAGCTTGCCTCCTAGGAGGCATTTTCTGAGATATTTTATAAATGCAAAGCTGTCTTTGTAACCTTCCAGTATCTGTGACGTCTATGGTTGGAAGAATCTTCTTGATTTGCAGAATTCTATGATCGGTGCATTCTGTTTCACACAGTTGTAGTTAGTCAAATTTGTCCGAGATAATGCTCTGCAAAAATTACCATGCTAAGCTGCTCTGTAACTCTAATGCACCAAGGAATCCTTTGTGAACCACCACATATGTATGTCTGTTGGTCAGGTGATCTGTGATGTCGTATTCAGAAAAGATCTTCAATCTGAAGTTGATAATTTCTTTCAGAACAGATCTTCAATCTGAAGTTGATAATTTCCTTAAGTGTCTGGAGTTGTTGAGCTAGGGAAATATCGGAGCTGATTCTTTGTGGCAGGAGGATATGGCTGTGAGAAAACAGAGGGAGATTTTGAGGCAAACTCTAATTTCCTTCCTGAAGGATACAAAGTTCCCCCGGACAGCAGGGGTTGGGGGGTGGAAGTAGGCTTGTGTTCAGTTCACTCTTTGACTAACAGTTGCCCTAGAGAAGAGCATATAACCCTTTCTTTGTCCAGACTCTTTCCAAAGCCTAGGAGAATCTTTCAAGATTGTTGTTGAGTTGTATGAGTTGAAACTGTGCAACCAAGAATGTTGTTTTCTACCTGCCAGCTGGCCTCATGGGGCTTTTGACGGACCTCCTCATGTCTAAAGTTATTTGGCCCAGTACTTGACACCACCTTGAAAGGGTTGACATTAGGCAGGCAACTGGTTAGAGCCAAATCCTTGCATCCATCATTCATTGTAGTCAACATCAAAGTAATAACATTACAATATCCACAAACAAGTAGAAAAGAATTAAAAAAATCCCTTAAACAACCAAATTTCTCCATTCCAGTAGTTGGATGAGTCCAAGAGCCTATCTCAGTTTGAAGGGACAGGAAAACTTTCCTCACATCTCACTAAGGGACCTGGTCTCACATGACAACACACAAGAATGAACTTCTAAAAGTCCCCAGCTACGTGTGAAACTGGGGCAGGGCTTAGTCTATGCTGAAACACACTGTGCAAACCTTCCAACTGATGCTACTGCCAGTGGGTGTAGTCAAAATGATAACTAGGGAAGTAATCATCTTGAACCAACCAGCCACAACCCAACTCAAGGGGCCTATCTCCAGTTTCCGATTGTAGAAAGGCAGGACTTCAAAGGGGCCTCCAGGAAGCATCTCCAAATTTTGATATCCCTTGCCCACCAAAATGAGCAAGCAACGAAATGGACCAAATAATCAACACTTACCAGTAGGGCAATGATTTTGCAATGCCAAAACAGATGAACGAGAGGTTCAATGCACAAAAAGTAAGCAATCACCAGGTATGCAGTACCAACTGCCAACAAAAAGTGAAGGCTATATTCCTTACAAATTCAAAGATGTATGGGATTGTACCTGGAGATTTTACAATATTATTAGTGGGACTTTGGGCACTTATGAAATGTCAGTGCCTTTTTTTTCCTCTTCAGAATTTTCTTTTGTCTACATGTAACAATACCATCATCATAAAGGATAATCCTGGGAACCTTTTGAGTTTTGTTTGTACTTGTGTTTCCTTCTTTGTTTATCAAAATCTAGAGTAGCCTTCCATGTTCTGCACACTAAAATGGTCCCATTAGATTTTAAAGTTATTTGACCATGTGCTTTGCACCCCCATGTAAATTAATATCAAGCAGGATGTATGGATGGAAAACTTTGCCAAACTTTTGTATCCATCATCATTTCAGCTGGTCCCAGATTGATGGGATAATTCTTTTGATGGTGCTGCCCCTGCTGCTGGTACTCACCAATATGAAAACTCCTATTGCCACTCCTAGTGCCATGCCTATTGATGCTGCCGCCCCTGCTGCTTATACTTCTCTTGTCAATATGAAAATTCCTATTGCTACTCCTATTTCCAAGGAAAGGAAATGAGAATTCATAGTGCATTTCATCATTGTTGCATAATGAAAGGTGTTGCTGTGAAAGATGTGAGCATTACCTGGAACAGCATTAAGTCCAAGTGACAGGGTATTTACCTAGGTACAGTATAGATGAAATCTCAACATGAACATATGTACTTTGATGGGAGGCTGTGATGAGAGTTAGACAATAGACTATTGGCAAAAGCTTTCTTGCTAATTCTGGAAGGTGTGACCAGGATTTTCACATTTTATGGGGGTATGCTTAAGTCATTTTTTGCATCACACATTATGCTTGTGGTAGAAATCCTTTTCTCCTTTCCATGTGGTTAGTCAGAATCCATTTGTATTTCACTGCAAGGGCTAAAGATTATCAGATTTATCTATGCAAAGTGTTTGAGAATATCCTGTAATGTGAGAGTGGATTTGTTGAATGAGAATTTGATTTTATTACTATTCTCTGGTCCATGATTGGAAACTTACATTTTGGCCCAGGGTTCAACTATAATTGCTACATACTTTTCCGGATGTTATGTTTTATTATGTTCTTTATTTTGCCCCATGCTTCTTTCTGACACACTGTATTTCTCTTTTAAAACTCAACTAGGGGACAATCACAGGTGTTGCTACTTCTTTATGTGGTTCATTTTGTTAATACATGCCCTGAAATCATGTTTTATGCTCATTTAGTCTATGTCGTTTACTTCCGATCTGTAAAAATGTTCTTGTTATTGACAATATGATAACAAGAGCCGGCAACCTTGGTTTTGCATGGATAAGTGAAATCCTTTTGTAGAATATATGAACCAAATATAGGTTAGTCCAAATGTGAAAAATCCAAGTTATTGTCTCTCTGACATGCCAGGCCCGAACTTCCTTTGATTCTTCTATTGTCGATGCAAGTTTGAAGGTCTCGCTGATGTTCAAAATGAAGGTCCACTGAATATGTTTGGATATGGCCATCTAACTAAGAAGGGCATTATGTGGGTGGCAATGGTGGACTAAAGATTTACCATTCTTCACTTGAGAAAGGTGTCGTTGTCCCATGACCTAGTGTTGTAAGTCTCTAGAAAGTTTGTAAATGTACTAAGTTGTAAGGTGTGCCTATCCTGATTACCAGTCCCTCTCAAGTGGATGCTTACTAGACATGTATTAATAAAACTTGAGGTATATCATAATACTTCTGAAAACCCCAGCCCGATGGACATCGTTCTTAGCTCGAGTCTGATCAGTTAGCTTGTGGAGGAGTTAAGGTACAAATCAAATCCTCTTTCTTGGTAATCCTAAAAGAGTAGCCAGATGACCCAAGTAGAAACCCTGCATCTTTGCAGACTTCCAATGCCACTTCTGGCAAATTGTCACCTCTACTAGACTTGTAAAAATAACAAGTTCTGACAATTAGCAGTGAATTCTATGAAACAGTCGCTTGTAGAAGGTTCACCTGGGGGCCTTCAATCATACTGCTGCTCGGAAGACTGCCGATTCCTTGGTTCTGTTTTTTGATTTGCCTACTTCCAAGATGGACGGAGAACATTTACAATTTTATATTGTCGTACCTTGGACTTGGTTTGATTTGAAGTACCCCAGAAAGCTGTATCAATTCCGTCATGTTTTTAAAATGTAAGTTTTTTGCTTTTTATATTGCGTGGGATTAACGACTTGTATTGAAAATATATATTGGCCGTACTCTTCAACAATACTGACATGGCGTGAGCATATACATGTGTCGAGCAGGATATCCAAGTGAGTTTGCGAGAAGAAATCAAAGGTGCTTGTGAATACCGTCCATTTGAGAAATGTGACTACAATTCAAGAATCGCTAATGAGATATGTGGCAAGAAGCTAGGGTATGTTATTGAGCAACTAGATGAGATGCAGAAGAATCTGGACCAATGCAAGGATCCTATCTGATGGGATATGCCTTTTAACCTTTGAGCGTATGTTTAGATCTGCAGATCCATTACGTTAAAGTCTGTTACCTATTCCTTCTCTACACCTGCTCAAGGACATTTGCTAGAATTAATAGTCTGTTCTCAATTCTCTGGATTATTCGTGCATGTCAAGTCTGTAGGAATAATTGCATATGCATCACCAGAGATGTTCCTGTTCTGTGCTATGCCCTCTCAAGCTTTACATTTATATTCTTACGCATACACCTTGCGGTTAATGCCGTTTAAGTGAGCGTACTCGAAGAATAGTCTCTTAACGCGGTTGGTGGATTAAAGGAAACTGTCATTTTTAACCTTACGCGTACCCCATGAGAGTGTGTGTACGAGGAGAGGACTTAGTGTTGGTGCTAGGCTTAGGTTTGACAATTATCTGTTTAAAATTTGAACTGAATTCGAATTTGTATTCGTTTAATCAAATAATTATCTGAATAAAATATCTGATGAATAATTTAATCGGATATTCGAATTATAATCAGATACGAATTCGGATATTGAGATATCCGTGTCGGATATTATCCGACCGAATATGAATTCTTAGATAAAAATTTAAAGATATGTATATTCTATATATAATTAACTTAAATTTTAATATTATAATATTTGATTACTCTTTTTACTTTTTTGTCTAAAAATATAATTTAAAAATAAAAAATATATTTATATTCATTTGATAAGTTATCTCCTATTTTTTAAGACGACGGTTAATCTTTTGATAACATCTTCTAAAATAAAAATAATTTTTTTTGAGAAAATAACATACGACTTACGTGGCTCACACGATTCACCTCTAAGTAGATTTAATAATTATCTGTTTAAAATTTGAATTGAATTCGAATTCATATTTATTTAAATAATATATTTGACGAATAATTTGATTATTAATCAGATAATTTGATTATTAATCGGATACGAATTCGGATATCACGTTATCCGATCCGTTTACTGGTCTAATTGGTGCCCAACTCTTTTTCCTTTTCTTTTTTTTTTCCCTCTTACTCCCTCTCCCTTTCGACTACTTTTCTAATATCAATTTCAATAATAAAATTGTAGACCCCCAGCTTGCAAAAATCTCAATAGTATAGATCTAAAGCCTATTAATATTAAAACTCATACTATGCCACAGTTAATATATTCGGTAGGGCCTAAAACATGGTTTTATCTCCGAGTCCATGGTATTCGTGGGAACAAACGCATGGTGTCAAAACAGAGTATGCATTGGCTTTTGGGACTGCATTGCTCTAAGTTTAGACAATGCAGAAAGAACATAAGATGAGTTAAACGAAAACTACAGCTCTGAATTTGGTTTCATGATCTAATATGCTCTACCTTATATGCTAATTAGAAAGAATATAACGGGAAGGCAAGGTCGTCGGACTGATGTATCACACCGTACCAATTTTGGCCCGGTACAATTCGGTATGGTATGGTACCTCGTCAATTGACGACGGACATTGGATTGAGAATAATTTTTTGAAATTTAAAATTAAAATTTTAAATTAAATGCTGGCACAATCTGGCACAGTCGGTATGTACCGGTGCGACCTAGCAAATCATGTTGGAAGTAGGATTTGCCGATCCGGTGCGGGTCGCCCCGACCCGCACGACCCGAACCGACCCAGGCTGTGGGTGGGATGCCCGAGTCGTGAGTCGTCACCGAGTCGTCTTATTAATTTAGTATTATATTTATTTTATTATATATATATATATATATATATATATATATATATAATCTTTTTTTATTTTAACATGGAACGAGATAGATCGAGACGGACCGAGTCGAGACTAATTCGACCCGTCCTAGCCTGTGACTGGAACGAGTGAGTCGGTCGAGACGATAAACTCTGGTTAGAAGAAGAGCACGAAGAAGAGTTTGATCCACCGGTGTAATCTAGCAAATCATGTTGGAAGAAGAGAATGGAGAAGAGTTTGATCCAGTGTATTATTTGTACTCAGGATATGTTATAAAATTAAGACTTCAGTTATTACTTTGTTTGCAAAATTGAAGATAAAATCTACACTTTGAACATGCTCAGGCATGTCTGGTGGGGTTTTCAACGTTTCAAAGCCACTTTCACTCTAGCATTCATTGTGAAAAAAATTGGAATAATCTTAGGGCCTAGAACATTTATTCGTCCCACTCAAACCATTTCTCAAACATTTTTAGAAGTTTTATTTTGGGGGCCTACCATGCCATATTACCACCTCTCATATTTCATTATTCTCTCTCAGAATGAATAAAATGACCACACAAGTGCGTCTAGTCACACTACACCAGAAATGCCTTTGTCTTCCTACAAGAACAACAAAATATCCCATTTTTGCATCACTATGAAAAGCAGGTGAACTCTCCGCGCGAGTTGACTAGTAAGGACCTTATCTCATAATAGGGAGGTCCCCGGTTTGACTCGGAAGGGGGGGGGGGGGGAGGGAGTTACCTGACTCACATTTAATTTTCAAGAGATGTAAACCCGGGATTTGCTATCCTTGATTAGGTTTCCCATCATTAAAAAAAAACTTTGACTAGGGCATTCTCACATGAGGTGATTTTGAAATATGACAACATAATCTTTTCTTAAAGTCACTCCACATCTAGCATTTGCTAAATGGCAAATTCATTTATCATTACTCATTACTCATGAATAGTATTTTTGCTCATTGCTTATTGATCAACATATGTGATCTTCAAATTCATCAAAATCTAATAATTTTAGGGGGAGATATACTCTTGTCGAATATTATGTTTACTCTCTCTCTCTCTCTCTCTCTCTCTGTAAGAGGTGAGATCTTGTGCAAAGTCGTGGACCGTCAGATCTAGGGCGATCGCAGGATGTAGCCACCACATAACAAAGCTCTGCAAAGGGAAAGAAAGCGATCATGGGGCTAAGGACCGTGATTCCGGAAAAAATCCTCCGATACTTAAGTCAGCAAACAGTATGAGCGTGGTGCAGAAGGGAGGCAACGGAGGTATAGAGCACGAGACTGCTCTTCACCAGTTGAAGTGGCTAAAAGTTGGCTTACTTTTCCGGAGGGGTTTCCTGGGTTTATATAGCTGGCGGCTCCCTTTCTTGAATCTCCTTGAGTAGGGGAAGTGCGAGGATTTGGGGGCGTTACGTCCTTAATAAGAACTCCCACCATTCAGGGACTCTTGCCCTTCCCTTTACCTCTTGACCTTCCCCTCTCTGAAGGCAATGCAACATTCGCTGAGATGGTGAGGGATAAGTGGCCTGCTGTGAAGAGTTCGCTCTAGCTCAATAAGGAGTTTAGAGGACGGGCTAATCCGACAAGGGATATCCCTATCTGGATAAGGAGCCCAAGGCGTGGGCATTCGCTGAGGGGGCATTCATCCACCTTGAGGCGGCTCGATCGACCGCTAACTGGGCTTCCCCCCCCCCAAACATCGGGGGCCCTCGGTCGAATATCCGGGCTGAAGCTTGGTGGGCCGTCATTGGTCCACTCTATCAGAATCCTGTGATAAGTGGACCCTGTTGGGGCTATCACTTATTGGGCTATGCCGACCTTGGTGGGCTGTTGGACCCCGTAATCATTAGACCGCGAATCTGCCCCTCTCCACTTGCCCCCTACTCCCGAGCCAAGATTAGGCTCGGAGAGTAAGGGATATACTTCAGGGTTTTCAGCAAGGGCGGGAATTGGCCATCATGAGCTATCCCCGCTTTGATTCTCGGGTCCATTAATATGGTTGCCCTAGCACGTGGGGGCTCAAGCGCAATGATTTCATCTTTTGCATCGGTTCGAATGCGCCATCTCGGGGCTCACACTTTTTTTAGATGCCGTGGCAGTTCTCTTGAGGTAGGTTAAGGCTATAAGTGCTCATCACGCATGTCCTCCCCGCCTTTATCGCTAGGGTTTTGCATTGCCTCCCTGCCTACGCGAGCTCTTAGGGAGGTTCATGTCCCGGGAGGGGGACCAAAGGGAGTGGGAGATCGCCAAAGCCTCCGCGGAGCTCGCTAAAATCACCATGGAGGTGATTCATCAACTTCCTCCTCCGGCATGTTCATCCGACTCCAGCATTTCGCTGTCTCTCTCATCTTTCATCGTGGAACGAATCGGAGACGCTTGCGGTCAGGAGGCTGAGAAGGGAGTGGAGAGTTCGGCTCCGTCATCCTACCGCCATCTCCGCAGTGAACTCACAGCGGAGGAGGTAAGAGAGCTTGAATTCCGATATGAGCTCCCCTGGCGGTATTCCTTCTCCATCCCCAAACCCCACGAGTCCAGCCTGAGCACCCGCTTAGGTGCTTTTTGTAGCTATCTATTGGCTTGAAAATGTGGTTTCCGCCTCCCTCTCCACATTTTCATCATTAAGCTACTGAATTTTTTCCAGCGGGCTCCTATCCAGTTGGTCTCCAATTCATACATCTTCATCTTATCTTTTATCATCCTCTGTCAAAAATGTGGTCTCCTGGATTCTCTTGACCTCTTCCACGCTTTCTACTAGCTGAAGGAGCACGCTCAGGCCAGGAAAGGCTTTTTCTTTCTCTAGGCCAGGAGAGGGATGAGTTGTGTTGTCCTCTGCCCCCGGGATTCCTCACACAAGGAGTGGAAGACCCAATATTTCTTGGTGGACTACTCCAAGGGTTCCCCCTGACTTTTCTCATTCCTCCCAAACTATCATCGGGTGCTTCCCGAAAGGCCTCAAGTGTTCTCCTAGGAGGTCGAGGACGGAATCAGGATTCTCCAGAACAATAGGTGATCCATCATAGAGCTGCTGTCTGAGGCCAATATTCAGCGCTATTGTCGCGCCCCATTGAATACTGAAGGTAAGAACTTAATCATCTTAGTGTGTCCATTGCTTCCTCTATTGTCTTCTGAGGGTTTCACTGTGGTTCGCAGAGATTCCTCGTATCCGCGGAGAAAGTCGGCCGGCTGATCTGACTGAACCAATTGTTGAGGGGGAGGAGACCACGGAGGGAATGACTGTCGCTCCTTGGGGAGCCGATCCTGAGGCACGGGAAGTCAAAGGCCCCTCAATCGCTCAAGACAAGAGCAAGCGGGCCCTCACCGAGGAGGAATTGGAGCGAAGGGGGTCTAAGCGAAAAGATCCCGAGCAAAGATTGATGTTGGCCTCCATGAAGGCCATGGCTGCCAAGCAAAGCAGGCAGAAAAAGGCAAAGGTCCCACGCTCGATGGGGGCCCGTCTGAGCGAGTCTACTCACCCTTCAATGCCCCCAATCCTTCCGCATGAAGTTTCAACGCTTGAAGCTCCGGTTGCGCATCCCTCCATCGAAGGCACACATGTCGACTCTTCGGCTAATATGAGCTTAGCCCCCAGGGCCGTCACCGAGCCGCTTGAGGAGGATGCTAATTCGGCTTTCTCGATCGAGTCAGGTGCCGTTGCCTCCAGCTCGGGGAGTCCCGAGGGGGTCACTCCGATACTGCCGCCAACAGAGGGTAGTCCTGGCCCCCGACGGGGGCAGCTTGCCCTCTGGGCTTCTATCTACTACTGCTGCCAGTCACTGGTGACTCCCATTGTAAGGGAGGAGTTCCAGCATTATTCCTCCCAGATGCTCCTTGAACGAGTCATGGAGGGAGGTCTCTTCATGGCCCAGTTAGGGGCAGAGATAGTAGACCGCCTGGCACTGGCAGAGAGAGGTAAGGTGGCGTAGGCCAAGGGTCGTGCTGAGTTAGACCAAAAGCTCGGTCAACTTTCTACCGAGCACGAGGCCCTTCATCAAGAGGTGGCCTCTCTCCGCTCCCAAGCCCGAGTGAATCAGGAGGAAGTGCGGTCCCTGTCCGACCAACTAACCCAGGCCCGGTACTTGGCTGATCTCAAGAGCGGGCTCCTGGAGGAGGAGCGCCAGGCTTGCAAGGTGAGCTTGAAACAGTGGGAGGGCGAGCGGGAAGAGCTCCAGGGCCACCTCCTAACAACGGAACAAGAAAAAATGGAGGCCAAGATGAGGGTAGCGGAGATCGAGGCAAAGGGAGTGGAGGTAGAGATGAAGGTGGTAGAATGGTATCTCACCTCGGAAGAATATTAGGAGGCCCTGAAGAAAACCGCCTTCGCCTACTACGAACTAGGCTACAACCATGGGCTGAGGAAGGGCTTCACGCAAGGGTTCAGATGAGCAGTACGCCTGGCCCAAGGCCGAGTTGTCGATGAACTTATTTTTGAGTCTGGGCAGCGATATTACTCGGACGAAGAAAGCTCAACCCCTCCATCCATGCCTGAGCCAGGTGCCTCGGATGAAGAGTGCGAGGGCCCACCCGATGTCATGGAGGAAGAGACGCTTGCCCCAGCCGCCCCAAGGGACCACACAGTCGAGGCACTTCCCACTCAAGTGGGGTCAGTGCCCGAGCCAGTGGCCCCCGAGGGGGCCAAGCATACTCATCCTTCCGTCATCGAAGTGGCGCCGGACATTGAGGACCCTCTGGCTTCCAATCTTCACGAAAGACAATCAGTTCCTTGATCTTCCTCTCCGATCTCAATAGACTGAGATCCCTTTGTACTTGGCTTTTTGGCCTTCTTTCTTTTCCTCTCGTTACCCCTGTACTATCCTTCTTTCACTTTTTATGAAAGGAAATATTCCATACAAAGGAATGACTCACCAGATCTTTGACCAGGCACTTCATGTGCCGTATCCGTGTACGTCAACAGATAATATCCCTGTATGATTCTCCTGCGAAGGGACTGAAATTTCGCATTTAGTGCTCAATTTCGCCGGTACAGAATCCCAGGCGTGGCGCTCGCGTTCGTTCACATCCCAACGCATTTTTTTTATATCAAAAATCTTGCCTAGGTACATTGGGGGGTCCAATGCACAACTAGGAGGTGACTTTTATTAATAATGAAGGACATAAAGAATTACATCATTCGGATGCTAACTGGGCAACACCTTTAATAAAGCTTGGAAGTTGCTGCTGAGAAGAAAAATGAAAAATTACATTTTGTATTGCAAGCTAGATTGGCCAAAGAATTTGCCACCTTATTCGCCTCACGAAAAATATGAATAATGGACTCATTTGCTGAAAGAAGGGCCTGAATTTCCCTCACATATTTGAGGATCTCCGAGGGACATGGAATCTTCTTGTTGATAACTTGGACCAGCACTTGAGAATCACACTCAATTTTGCTCGGTTGTGATGTAATAGTTCTCAAATATTTCATACCATCCATGAGAGCTCTAGCTTCAGCCATCATGCTGCTAGCTTGATCATAAAAGTGAGAATAAGCCAAAATGATTGAACCATTAAAATCCCTTATTACTCCACCACCACCCGAAACAGTAGCATGCTTTGAAGCACCGTCCGTGTTCAATTTTTAAGGAGCACATCCTTCATGTATTCCTCACGGTGGACTTGAGTGGCCTGGAGGAACTACTCCTCGGTGGTGGGGACACCAGCGACCCTCCACGCCCCGACATCGACGTGAACCGTTCGAGATGGTTCCAACAATGCCTTAATTATTTCTTTCTCCTTATTATGATGTACTTTTCTTTTATTCAGTAAGTAGTTCTTATTAGGTCAATTAATAAGGCCCAAAAGGTCAGTCTAGAAATAGCTCGGTTAATGGTCATAGGTAGCTTATAGTTACCCCTCAGGACAGCAGGGACATCCTCTCACACATAGTGATAGTTTTCAGTTGGACATAATCTAAGCTTCCACAGATCATCATTTTATATACCAAATTGATAGTTGAGCACAAGCAGTAGAGAGTGAAAAAGCTTGACAACTTATAAGAAGAGACACTAACAAGCAGTAACATATAAAATGCAATGCGGATCCAGACACATTCAGTCAAACATCAATAATAATAGTTTGAATTATTTTTCCTAAAAATAGTTTAGGGGCTATTACCATCAACATAGAATTTATTCTTCAAAAAAAAGGATAGCACCTGAGTTTTTTGCATTGGAATCTTTGTTTTTCAGATTTTCAGATTTTTATCCTTTAGATTTTCAGTGAGCTTCAGTATGCCTTGGCTCCCGTTGTCTCACTGACAAATTTGTTTGCTTTATTCCAAGACACTCCTGCAAAAATAAGTTATGCAGACAATTTTGGAACCCAAACAAGTTTGGGTCCACCAGCATTGTTTTTAGGTGCCCAAGATTTCTTGGCTCTTTGTGGGTTAGTAGCATCTCTAGCAGGTGCTCTCCACAATTTTTGTGCATTGAAATCATCATTTTTCATACAAAAATAATCATGCATTTGGTGTCCATACTTCCCACAGTAAAAACAACACACATCAGATTTTATAATTTTCTTATATGCATATGCATTTGATTTCTGTGGGTGAACAAGAAAGTTGACATTCTTCGCATGAAATTTGTTTCTTCCTTTCTTTTGCCAGCAGTCCCTGACTGTGTGGCTAGGCATTCCACAATTAAAGTAATAGAAAGATTTTCTGTTTGAAAACTATTTTTGTTCATTGGAAGCAGTTTTCTTTTTGCATGCTTTTATGTTATCATTTTGCATAACAATGCACTCATCCATCACATGTCCATGTTGTCCACAATAAAAACATGTAACTTTATTTTTCTTAACAACATGATTTTTAGCATGAGACTTCCTAGCATGCATATCAACATCAGTCAGACTATTCCTCAATTTTTGTGGTTTATTTTTCTTTATGACTTGCTCCATTTTCACAGTTTTCTACTGTTGAGGTTTCAGATTCATGGGTTGTTGGGCTTCAGAAGTGCTAGTTGCACTAGAACTACGTACAAATGATGTGGACAATTTATTTTCAAATGGTTTCTTATTTCCAAGGTTGTAGCCGAGCCATTCTTTTTGACAATTTACTTTCATCCCTAGGAGTTTGTTCAAATTCTCTTTTCCATCCACAAATTTTGACATAGAGTTATTGAAGTCTTTGATTTCATTTTCTAATGAGGAAATGTGTAGTTCTGAACTAGCAAGCTCTTCCTCACATGTAGTGACTATCTCATTTAACATGACATTGACAGTTTTGTAACTTTCTATTTCCTATTTTAAGATATTCATTTTTTCAGATTCATCAACAACTATAGATTTTCCTTTCTCAAGATCAAGTAATCTCTCAGACATGGCTGTGTTTAATTCTTTCAGTTTTTTATTTTCTTCCATGAGCTTCTTTTTTTGAATTACTTCCTCAAGCAAAGTTTGATCATTTGACATTGATTGCAATTTTTCTTTCAGCTCTTTTTTGGTTCCTTCAAGCTTAGATATTCTGACCAAAAATTCTTTATTTTCATTTCTTAAGCATGCAATTTGGTCTTTATGCATTTCGACATCAAACATGTAGGACTCACTTAATTCCTTAAAGTGTGAACATTTTTCACAGGGAGAAGCATGAGTGGTGTTTTCGATTTTCTTTTTCAATTTTTAATTTTCAGACTTTATTATCTTGTATTTACTCGACAGTTCATTATATGCATCCATTAAATCTTCAAAAGAGATTTCATCGATTCTAGAATGTACCTCTTGATTTTCTTCACTGATCTGATCGATGCTGTTAGTCATCAGGCATTCCTATTCCACCTTCTTCTTAGGACACATAATCAAACCATCCCAAATTTCTTTTGCTGTGCTGCAAGTGGAAACAGAAGAGAAAGTGTTAGCATCAACTGCAACCTTTAGGATATTCAGAACTATTAGATTATCACGACTCTTCAGTTTATCCTCATCAGACCAATCGGTCTCATCTAGAGGCAATTGATCAGGATCATGATAGATCAGCTTCCAGAGGTTAGGATCAATAGAATTAATAAACCTACACATTCTTCCTAACCATAAACTAAAATCTGAACCATCAAAGATTGGCGGAGAGTTCAAGAACAACAGTTCAACATAGGAACTCATGATAAAAAAAAACACTAGAATCTACTTTGAAGAACGTTAGATCTGGGAATGGCAGAGACCCGCTCTGATACCAATTGTTGAGTACGCAGTCAGATCTAGAGGGGGGTGAATAGATCTTTTATGAAAACTATGCCCAATTAAAGACCAAATCGGATCCGCTGATTGAATGCGGAAGACTCACAATGGCACTGGATCAAACACCTAATGAGTGTGAGTGAGATTGATGCACAATACTAAAAGAAATACTCGCGATGAACACCTTGTATATGCAATGTGCAAGGCAACTACTAGGAAGCTCAGAATCGATTATAGAAATCACCACAACAAATATATCGAACCTGCGAATGGGGGTAGATGAAATGGAGCAAATCACGGAAGCACACTCACTATACAAGATTTTAAGGTGGTTCGGTCTGCACCCCATAGACCTATATTGTAACACCCTGGAATCTATCTAGGATTTTTTGAGAATTAAAAAAAATAATTAAGCATTTAGGCTTAAGTGGGCTTAGCCATTCAAAAACCAAGTAATTTAAAAACTCAATTATTAATTAGGTAAATGGGCCCACTTAAACCTGGCCCATAAACCCAATTCCAAGGCTTTTAGGCCCAAGCCCATTAATAGAGATGTAATTAGGACTATTTTTGGATTTAAAATAGATAAATAAGCTAATTAGGGGATAAATAGGAGATAAATGGAAAAATCTAAAAATTTCAGATTTTACGCCAAAAGGCGGTCTATCGCGAGACCGCGTTCTCGTGAAGGCGATCCAGTCATGATCGCTTTTTGCTTCCAAAAATGGGATTTTGAGAAGCGTGTAAAGCCTGGATTTTTCCCATTCCAATCCCCATAGATCGATGCTATCCAGTGGAGAAACATGTCTAGGACTCTTGGGGATCGATCCTACTCCAAATTAGGACTCTAAATTGATCTAATTTCTCAGCCCTAGGCCAAACTCTATAAATAGACCCTGAATTCGTTCTACGCGAACCCTAGTTTTGGATTGCGTAGATCGAAGGTAAGACATCGTCATCTCAGGGTAAGTCTTTAGAAGATTTTATTCTCTTTAGTATTGTGTAACTCCCCTCCAAATTTCATGTTAGGAAATCAAGCCATTGAGGAGTTAGAGGATATGCAAATAGCTATTTCTCTATAGAGCGCACATGAACAAGCGTGTCCGTCTAGCAAAGACTCGAGGTTTAGGGATCTTAGCAGAGGTATTTTTTAGGTTCATCATTTAGAGTTATTTGTTCCCCTTTATGTCTTCTAATCACCCTCCAAATCTCGTGAATTAAGGACGAGAGGTTAAGGAGTTAGAAGGTCGGGAAGTTGCTGGTTCCACGCAAGACGCGCGGGAACTGGGGTGTTCTTCCAGCAAGGAATTCAAAGTCTAGAGCCCGTCCCAAAGGTAGGTTATCTCATGATGGCTCAAACAACGTATTAGGAGTAAATGCCCTCTGTTTTCTCTTGATTTCATGCTTTCTACATGTCGAACTTCATGTTCTCCCATGACTGCGCAATAGCCCTTTTAGTTCATGTTGTCCATAACATCTTAACTAGAAAAGATAAGAACTTTGATTAAATCCATGCCTTCCTATGCTTTAGAATCATGCTATTATGTTTTAGCCCAGTTTTTCATGCATTTTGCGTTATTAATTTGCCCTAGAATAGGCCATGCATGCATTGTTACCTTCTGTCCGTTGCAAACAACAGGCGGTCCATCAGATACCGCTACTGTCAAGAGGCGGTCTCAGGTAGACCGCTATTTGCAAGGGGCGATTCTCTCCAGACCGTTTTCTGCTTTCTGTTAACCCTAAACGGAATGTAGATCATCCCTTATAAATATATGCTAAGCCTAGGTAATTAGGTTCTATTCCTAGTTATGTCATCATATTTATGATTTTGGTTAGATTATGCATCAATCACGGTAGATTTTATGCCCTTCATGTTTTAGAAACGTATTTTAATCTTATGTTAATTTCATTTCAAAAGCATATAGTCTTGTATTAAAGATAGTTCTTCTATGTTTTGGCACGTTCCTTTCTCACCTTATTTTTGTTGTATAAGTCACATATAAAGCGTATTCCGGTACATTGCTCTTAGTTACACATGCACTTGATAGGAACACTTCTTGGACTTGTGATCCTCTCCGTCGGATATTCCTTCCGCCGGACTAGGTGATCATGTTTCAAGGCCTCCGTAAGTCTCCGCGAGCCTGGGATTCTCAGTAGGACGCCGAGCTGGTTGTACCCTAAAACCCAATGGTCTAGAAAGCACTTGAATTTCTACATTTTCCTGCAACCTGGACAGATAGCGGCCCTTAGGCGACCGCTACTTCCAAGTAGCGGCCATGGAGAGATCACCTTCTGCCAGATTGGTCATGGCATCGACCTATCCTTCTTCTACGTCGACTCCATCATGATAGCGGTCTTGACCTGACCGCTACCTTCAAGAAACGGTCCTAGAATGATCGCGTTCTACCTGCATATTGTTCAACCCGAGGTTTGACCCAAGGGTTGACAATATTCTGTTCCTATATGGTCTATGGATTATATGGAACCCAACATCTTATACATTAACTTATTAATGAATGTACCGTTATGCTGCCGGATTCCTCCCGTAGCATGACATTGTCATTAAACCATTCTTGAACTCTCGTGATTCATTTTTGGTGCATTCTTACCTTGATATTGTTGTCATGAACTATTGTTTGAACTTTACATTATTGGCCTACGTTTATTATTCTCGTGGAAGTAGCTTGATTTATAACTTGAAGATGTAAGAGTGGACACGGACAGTTCCAAGGGCTCGACGCTAGCCCCCTCAACCGATGGTCGGAAACATACTGTAAACCATGTGGTATGATGAACACTGGCGTCATATTGCGTCGGTAGTACTTTTTTTATAAACATGTGAAAATCACGAGGCTCATCATGAAATTATACATTCTTGTTACATGACTTTCTAGAGCATAGCCTTTATGGTTATGAAAAGTACATTCTCGTTACATTCTAGTACATTCTCGTTAATGAAATGCCACATTATATTCTTACTTGATCATGCTCTCATTCTACATGAACACTCATATCTCTATGGTCTATATCTTGCTAATGGTGTTAGTACTTTGGTTTTATCGCATGTTTTATCGTATTTCCTTTATCTTGTCTTCTAGAGCAAAATATTAATTAAGTAAATATTACCTTTATGTTGATATGAAGATACCTACTGGGTAAGTGTGCTTATTCCCTACCTTTCAATCCTTTTCAGGAAACTCTAGCGGGGGATTCAGACTACTCAAGTGAAGGGTCCGAGAGTGATTAAAGACGAGTGCAAGCTTAGATAGTTCAAGTATCATGAAGTCAGTTATTGTAATTTAAATACCTTCACTGTAATAGGCGGTGAAGTTGCATGTTATGTAATTTTCCTTTTTCTTGAGTCTAGGGTTTCAAGAGTCAAGTCAAGTGTCTTGTAAACTTTGATTATTATGATTCAATAAAGGTGGATTTTTGAGTATATGACCTTATGTATTCATCTTTTATGTGTGAATGTTAGCGCTCTGATTATCTTGCTAGCTTGAGGCGTATTGACGGCTGTTCACGTTCCCGACTTAATTCCACTGCATATCTCAGGGTATGACCGTTAAATTGGTATCAGAGCCTAGGCATAAGTAAGTCCTAGAAAAATGTCAAGTTATAGGCTAAGTTCAAGGTTTAAGGACCCATTCTTATGAACTAGGAAATTTTTTTTGAACCCATGTGAGATTGGGTAGAGCCCGGGATGAGATAGTTATTTTAGAAATTCATGTTTAGGTGAATCTTCTTAAATTCCAGGGGAAATAACAAATTGTTTATTTTCACAGGCACCTCATTCTCACGATGGTCGCAAACCGCGCTAACTGGGAAGCTATGCAACAGACTGTTGTGGGTCTTACCCATGCCCTTCAAACCGTTGCTCAAGCTGGCGTGCGGGCTGGCGCCGGGGACTTACATCGCAACTTCCGGAGTATGAATCCTCTGCAGTTCTCGGGTTCCTCTAATCCCGACGAAGCTGAAAATTGGATCGACGAGATGGATCAGATCTTCAACGTGATGCAATGTTCTGATCAAGAGAAGGTCTTACTCGCCGCATTTCAACTTAATAAGGATGCCCGAACATGGTGGAAGGCCACTTCGGCCCATCTTCAAAATGATCAGATTACTTTGGAGGAGTTCCTTGAGCTCTTCCGAGAGAAATATTTCTCAGAGCATATCCGCGAGCGAAAGGCCATAGAATTTACCTCTTTAAGACATGGTATGATGTCCGTGGCGGAGTACGAGCTTTAATTTTCTTGTATGGCACCTTATGCTCCACACCTGGTGGCTACGGAGATCTTGAAGGCAAATCGCTTTATGGACGGATTAAGGCCCGTCTTTATAAATCAACTTGGAGCTCAAAATATTCGTACATACACGAAGATGGTCCACATGGCTCAATTATGTGAGAGGACCTTGGAAAAGGTCGAGAAATTCAAGAGTAAGGGTGAGGAGTCAAGCCGGAGGTTTGACAAACGCAGACGAAAAGAAGAGAAATTTAGCATCACAGGGTCCTACAAGCCTCATGATAACAAGAAGAGGTCCCGTAATGGGAATGGCGGCAGCAACAAAAATAAGAAGGTCAAAGAGGAGGAAAAGTAAGTCATGACGGCTTGCTTGTTCTGTGATAAGTTCGGTCATTCGGCTGAAGAGTGCTGGAAGCATCTCGGCGCTTGCTTACATAGCATCGCATGCCAGATTGCCCTCTCATGAAAGAACAAACTTCTAATGGCGGGCATAGGCGGCATGCTCGTCTTAATGCTGTTCTGGACGAGGAAGCACCCAAGGATGATGGGTTGATGGAAGGTACCGTTCAAATTTATTCCCATCCTGCTTTTGTACTATTTGATACTGGTGCTTCTCATTCCTTTATATCTACTGCTTTTGCTAAAACCTTGCCGGTTTCACCTGTTTCTCTGCCTTCGGACCTAGCTATCACAACACCCTTAGGTTCCGGAACCAAATTTACAACCCACTACCCGAATAGTGAGGTGACTATAGAAGGCCATAATCTTCCCGCAAATCTCATTTGCCTTGACATGGAAGGCTATGATGCCATTCTAGGTGTACATTGGTTATGTGACCATTACACTGATATAAATTGTCGCAATAGGAGAATCTCTTTCCATAAACCGGATCTTCCACGATTCTCTTTCCTTGACATCAAGTATAGGAAGCATCCTATTCTTATTTCTTCTCTTCACGCCTGTAAACTTATCTCGCAAGGTTGTGAAGCTTTCCTTGCTTCCGTGATCATTACCGAGTCTAAGGAAATCATTCTAGAAGAAATCCCTATTGTACAAGAGTTTCCCGATGTCTTTCCATCCGAATTACCCAGTTTACCATCCGAAAGGGAAGTAAACTTCTCTATTGAACTCATTCCTGGAGCAACACATGTTTCAATAGCTCCTTACAGGATGTCCATCACAGAACTCAAAGAGTTGAAGAAACAACTTCAGGAGTTATTAGACAAGGGCTTTATTCGACCCAGCACATCCCCTTGGGGTGTGCCAGTCTTATTCGTCAGGAAGAAGGACGGATCTCTCAGGTTATGCATCGACTACTGGCAGTTGAATCAACTAACCATCAAGAATAAATATCCACTGCCGCGTATCGATGAGCTATTTGATCAAATCTCTAGATCAGAGTATTTCTCAAAGATTGACCTCAGGTCTGGTTACCATCAACTCAAGATTAAAGATGAAGACATTTACAAAATTACTTTTCAGAGCAGATATGGGCACTATGAGTTTGTGGCTATGTCATTTGGGTTAACCAATGCCCCTGCTGCTTTTATGCAACTTATGAATAATGTCTTCAGGCCTTATCTCAACTGATTTGTGGTCATTTTTATTGATGATATTCTCATATATTCCAAGACCAAGGAGGAACATGAAGTGTA
The DNA here is from genome assembly GCA_022559845.1 of Amorphophallus konjac. NCBI lineage: Eukaryota > Viridiplantae > Streptophyta > Magnoliopsida > Alismatales > Araceae > Amorphophallus > Amorphophallus konjac. The sequence goes on along the minus strand of JAHNEJ010000124.1, from coordinate 58,383 downwards.
TTTAAGGATAGCTTTGCAAACATTAAGAGAACATCAACTCTACGTGAAGCTCAACAAGTGTGAATTCTGACTAAAGGAGGTTTCATTTCATGGCCACATTATCCCAAAGGAAGGTATCGCTGTGGACCCTTCAAAAGTTGAAGCTGTCAAGAACTGGAGCCGACCAATGACCGTATCCGAAGTCAGGAGTTTTATCGATCTGGCTGACTATTATAGGCGATTTATCAAGGATTTCTCAAAGATTGCCGTCCCTTTGACCTGACTCACAAGAAAGGAGAATCCCTTTGTATGGTCGAAGGACTGTAAAGAGAGTTTTCTAACCCTCAAAGAACATCTTACTACAGCACCCGTATTATCACTACCTGTTGAAGGTGGTGGCTTTGAAGTTTACACGGATGCATCAGGCATTGGCCTTGGTTGTGTCCTTATGCAGAATGGCAAAGTAATCTGCTATGCTTCGAGAAAATTGAAGCGTCATAAAGAGAACTACCCCGTGCATGATCTGGAGTTAGCTATTGTTATCTTCGCCTTGAAGATATGACTACATTACCTTTATGGGGAGAAATTCATTATATTTTCGGACCACAAAAGTCTGAAGTATATCTTCACCCAGAAGGATTTGAATATGAGGCAAAGAAGATGGCAAGAGTACCTTAAGGATTTTGACTTCTCTATTCAGTACCATCCTGGCAAAGCAAATGCTGTAGCAGATGCTCTCAGCAGGAAACCTTTGGCAACTCTAGCAAGCCTCAGGAAAGGTATGACTAATCTTATAAAAGATTTTGCAAATTTGAATCTAGATGTTGATGCAGAAGAAGAAAGAGGTGTTATTGCTAATATCCGGTTACAACCCACAATCATAGAAGACCTAGTCAAGTTGCAATATAATGACCCGACGTTGATGGAGATCAAAACTAATATTGATCAACGGCTGGAATTTTCTGTTTCGACCGAGGGAAGGCTATTATTCAAGGGTCGCATTTGTGTGCCGGATCATGCCGACACTAAGAAGTTGATTATGGAAGAAGCTCATAAATCTAGGTATGTTATTCACCCTGGTGCTATCAAGATGTACCAAGATTTAAAGAGGAATTTCTGGTGGCCCAACATGAAAAGAGAGATAGCGGATTTTGTATCTCGCTGCCTCACTTGTCAGCAAGTTAAGGTGGAACACTTAAAGCCCGCTGGAAATCTTCATCCCTTAGAAATTCCTGAGTGGAAGTGGGAAAGCATAGGGATGGATTTCATCATGGGTCTGCCAAAGACAAGAGGTGGATATGATGGTATATGGGTGATCATAGACCGATTGACTAAATCTGCACACTTCTTACCTATTAAGAGTCAATGGTCTATAGATATATTAGCAGCTTTGTATATGAAGGAAATTATCAAGCTACACGGTGTCCCTATCACTATTATATCTGATCGAGACCCTCGTTTTACATCATAATTGAGGAAGGGTTTGCAACATTCCTTGGGTACCCGACTAAACTTTAGCACTGCTTTCCATCCACAAATTGATGGTCAAACTAAGAGAATAAATCAAGTAATAGAAGATATGCTCAGGGCTTGTGCTATTGATTTTAGTGGGACTTGGTACGATCACTTGTCTCTAGTTGAATTTGCCTACAACAATAGCTACCAAGCTAGTATACAAATGGCACCATTCGAGGCATTATATGGAAGAAGCTGCCGCTCACCTATCTGTTGGAATGAAGTTGGGGAAAGACAACTTCTAATCCCTGAACTCATTCGAGATACCACAGAGAAGGTAAAACTTATTCGAGAACGACTCCATATGGCTCAAGATAGACAAAAGTCATATGCCGACAATAGAAGGAGAGACCTGAAATTTCAAGTGGGAGACCATGTGTTTCTCAAAGTTTCTCTAGGTCGGGGTATTTGAAGATTGGTATAAAAGGCAAGCTCACTACGAGATTTATTGGCCCTTTTGAAATTCTTGAAAGGGTTAGTGAGGTTGCATATCAGATAGCTTTACCTCCTCAATTAGCTGGAGTCCATGATGTGTTTCATGTCTCGATGCTAAAAAGGTACGTCCATGATCTATTTCATGTTATAAGTTATGATGATCTGGTGATGCAAAAGGACCTAACGTACGAGCAAAAGCCAATCAAAATAATTGATCGAGAAGTACGTCACATTCGAAATAAAACTATTCCCATGATAAAAGTCTGATGGAATAAAAGTATTGATCAAGAGGCGACATGGGAAACGGAAGAAGCTATGCACAAGAGATTCCCGGAACTATTTGATTGTAAGTATACTCTCCACAAAACCCATGCAATGAACTTGGGGACCAAATTCTTTTTAAGTGGTAAAGGGTGTAACACCCTGGAAATTATATAGGATTTTTTGAGAATTAAATAAAATAATTAAGCATTTAGGCTTAAGTGGGCTTAGCCATTCAAAAATCAAGTAATTTAAAAACGCAATTATTAATTAGGTAAACAGACCCACTTAAACCTGGCCCATAAACCAAATTCTAAGGCTTTTAGGCCCAAGCCCATTAATAGAGACGTAATTAGGGCTATTTTTAGATTTAAAATAGATAAATAGGCTAATTAGGGGATAAATAGGAGATAAATAGAAAAATCTAAAAATTTCAGATTTTACGCCAGAAGACGGTCTATCGCGAGACCGCATTCTCATGAAGGCAGTCCAGCCAGGACAACTTTTTGCTTTCGAAAACGAGATTTTGAGAAGCATGAAAAGCATGGATTTTTCCCATTCTAATCCCCATAGATCGATGCTATCCAGTGAAAAAATATGTCTAGGACTCTTGGGGATCGATCTTACTCCAAATTAGGACTCTAAATTAATATAATCTCTCAGCCCTAGGCTAAACCCTATAAATAGACCATGAATTCGTTCTACGCGAACCCCAGTTTTGGAGCGCGTAGTTCGAAGGTAAGACGTCATCATCTCAGGGTAAGTTTTTAGAAGATTTTGTTTCCTTTAGTATTGTCTAACTCCCCTCCAAATTTCATGTTAGGAAATCAAGCTGTTGAGGAGTTAGAGGATCTGCAAGTAGCTGTTTCTCTGTAGAGCGCACAGGAATAAGCATGTCCGCCTATCAAAGACTCAAGGTTTAGGGATCTTAGCAGAGGTATTTTTCATGTTCATCTTTTAGAGTTATTTGTTCCCCTTTATGTCTTCTAATCACCCTCCAAATCTCGTGAATTAAAGACGAGAGGTTAAGGAGTTTGTAACGACCCAAGATCCGGATACCGGGGATAACCCGATACCATTCGAACCCTGGACCGCCGCCCACGAGTCGGAGGGCTCGGAAGGGCTAAAAGGATAGGTGTTATAATATCCCGGACCATTCGGATCCTTTTTTATGGGTCCCGGATCTGGTTTCTCAGAGTGTCCAGCTCCGTTGTATCTGAAATTTTGTTTTGGACATCTTTCGTGTTCGGATCGGTGCGATCCGGAGTTATTTCCGAGGCCCGGAAGCGTTCCGCGACTTTTCCGCGCGTGTTTTCCGATTACCGGTGTGTGTTTCGGTAATTCCTCCGGAACCTCGTTGCGGGTGAACCGGGTCGTTCACCTAGGCGAGAGTGGTACCGTTGCGATCGGTGCGTTCCGAGGAACGCGGAAATGTAATTTTCTATTTTGTGATATTTTCTGGAATTTTTGGATTTTCCTATAAATACCCCCCCTTTTTCTCTCTCTTCCCCACCCTCTTCTTCTTCTTCTTCTTCTTCTTCTTCTTCTTCTTCCTTTCTCCCCCACCGTGCGACGCCCTCTCTCCCTCTCTTCTTCGTCCGGCGAGACCGCGGCGAGCCCCTCCGGCTGCAGACGGCTGTGGGCGACGGCGTGGTGACGACGGCGACGGCGAGGTGATCGTGGAGGCATACGTGAACCGTGGGAGCTCAAGGAAGAACGAGTGTTTTCAAGCATTCTTCACGATTCGTGGTCGATCCGGCGCGTCTCGGGACGCAATTGAGGTAGGGTGACGTTCCCTAGCATCTAGCCTTCCTTTCCAGCGATTTGTAGGCCGAGGGGAGGCCGAGAGATGGGATTCCTTACGGGTTTGGGGTTTTCCATGATTTGGGGAGTGCTCGCCCGATCTATGGATTTGATGTATGATTTCACGTTTTGATGGCCTAGAATCATGCTAGGGGTCCCCAGGGGTCTTCCCCTTTGATTTCCCCCTCTCCGGTGGAGGCATGGGGCGTGGCCAGTTTTTTTGGGCATTTCCTGTCGTTTTGCCCTCGGGCGGGTGTGACGGTCCTTCCAGTGACCGTCACACTATGTAATGCGCCCAGATGGGTGCGTTACAGCCCTGAGTGCAGCCAAGTGGGGTCTGTGGGCTGTGACGGTCCCACGATAGACCGCCACGGTGCTGTGACGCACCTAGGTTGGACCGTCAGGGGCGTTCGACCATTGGCTGCTGACCGGTGGTTTTTGACCGTTGGGGGTCAAGGCATGTGACGCACCTGGCTTGGCGGGTCACAGCCCTGTAACGCCCCTATGTGGGTGCGTTAGAGCAGACGCATTCCCACATTGTAACGCACCAGGGTTGGTCCGTTACACGCTGTGACGCACCGAGTGGCACGCATCACAGCTGTTCTCAGTTGTCTTGTGACGCACCAAGGTAGGCGCGTCGCAGACTGTAACGCACCGTGGTAGGTGCGTTACGCCCTGTTTTGCACCGAGCGTGTGACGCCCTGCGTTGGGCCGTCAGGTGATTGTGACGGTCCTGCCTAGACCGTCAGAGCCTGTGACGCGTCTAGGGTAGACCGTCAGGCTCTGGGTTGCCCCGGGTGGTTTGCAACCCCATTTCTGTTCCGATCGTGGTCACCGTGCGACGGTGCTGGTATAGGTGGGGCGGTCCCCGTATGTCGTCGGATGCTGACGTTATTTTCCATTGACTTGAGAGTCTACTCCGTAGTGACCCGCCACTAGTTGTAGCCTGCTTACACTTGAGTGGTCCCACCAGGGAGTGGTGGAGAGGCTACCCTTAGAGACGATTTGTGGACCTATTTTCGTCAGGCCCTGCGTCTACCAGCCAGAGTCTGGCTGAGGGAAAAAAAGATCAGAGGGCCAGACCAGGGACGCACGGTCTATGTGTGCACACGTGGTTGGGGGCGGTTGGACCCACACCGACGGGCGCGACCCCAGCTAGTCACTTGTTTGTGGTTACTTGTACGGTGTCTCAGTTCCCGCTGGGCCGGAGGGAGACACCTGAGACACGGACTAAGTCGTCAGTGGACACATCCTGTCTTGTTTCTAGTGGGAGGTACTCCTGTCGAGTCGGTAGTGACAAACCGTCAGTCGTTGAGACTTCGACCTTCGGGTTTTGTCGTGTTAGCCGTGGTGTTCCGGTCGTTCCTCCGTGGCACACGTGTTGGTTTTCATGTCGGAAGATCGGAGTTTTGTAGACAGCAGGGTTCCCTCTCCGAGGTACTCGCTTACTGCTAATGTAGCAGTTTCTCCATTTGCGAGGTAGGGTTCGAGTGATCCCTACTGAGTCTTGTCCCAAGACTCATTCCCTGCTTGTTTTCACCGTATTTTCAGGTGAGTCGCGGTCTCAGGGGAGCGCGTCTGAGGCTCAGCGTGGTTCAGGTGCCCAGCGTTAGTGCCAGAGGTCAGAGCCCGGGTATGCCCCGTGTAGCTGTACTTTTCTTTCTTGTCTCTGTACTAGTTGTGGACTACTGCTGTTGTTATTTTATTGTTATCTTGTGGACCATGTATCCTGTAAACTGTTAATTTATTTCCTGCTTAATAATATAAATGTTTATTTCTGCAATTATTTGTGATACTTGTGTAGTCTCCACACCATTCCTTTAACCCTTCCGAGTCTTCGGGCTCGTGGGTGGCGGTACGAGTCTCGGGTTATCGGGCCTTCCCGGTAATCGGATTCTCGGGTCGTTATAGCTGGTATCAGAGCAGCGGTTGTGGGATTATACGAGAATAATAAGTAATTACAGTGGTCCACTAGTCCACAGCGATGATGTACAGTTGACGTTGGCATCGGGCATCGTGTGTTTTTCTTGACCTTGATGTTTCCGTGTTTTCTGTCTTTTGCTTCAGGAGCGAGCATGGCGCCGAGGCGGAGCACTCGCTCTCAGCAGGGACAGTCGGTTGGAGGTCAGGAGATAGAGCAGGGGGTTCAGCGAGATCAGGAGGAGCATAGTAGAGCACCACCGGGGGCCGCCGAGGCAGTGGATACTGCGAGGTTTCCGGGGGCCGAGGATTTCTTCCGTGGCATGTACCAGCTTATGTCTCAGCAGTTCGGTGGAGAGGCTGGTGAGGGCTCGTCGACCATGGGTGGGCTAGGCCGAGCAGTGAAAGATTTCATGTAGTTTCATCCCTCTTACTACGGCGGTCAGCCAGACCCTGATTTGGCTCGGAGTTGGCTCGACGAGATGGAGCGGGTGTTCAGTTCCCCGCGGACTACTGTGGAGGACAGGGTGATGTTGGCCTCCAGCCAGTTGCAGGGTACGGCTCGGGAGTGGTGGTCTTCCGAGTGGAAGATGTCTTTCTAGCTTCGTCCACTTGAGCAGATTGCGTGGGACGACTTTGTTAGTACTTTTGAGCATACCTACTGTCCAGAGTATATTGCTACGCAGCGGATGCGTCAGTTTCTGGAGCTGGTTCAGGGCGACATGTCCATGTTGCAGTACAGGGCCCGATTTATTGAGCTGGGTCGGTATGCACCTCATATCATGGAGCATGAGAGAGTGAAGACTGCACAGTTCGTACAGGGCTTGAGGCAGGAGCTGAGGCACCATTTGATCGCGAATGCGGCCACTGATCTGGAGACATCGTCTCATGTTGCGGCTTCTTTGGAGATGGATATGCAGTGGACTCGAGGATCGATTAGCCAGGGGCAGTCTTTGTCGGGTCGCAGCCAGCAGTTGATTACCAAGCAGCAGGGTTCTTTTCAGCATGCATCGGGCGGTTCAGGAGCGCCGGCACCGGCAACGTCGGCAACAAGATCTGTGTCTTTTGGCTCAAAGGTCAAGAAGTTCCTTTAGAAGGGTTTCCGTAAGAAGCACAAGGATCAAGGGCAGGTATCATCGAGCAGTGTACAGCAGTCGGTCCCATTTCAGTGTCAGGGATCAGTGGGTGGATCGCGAGGACCGTGTCCACGGTATAGTGAGCATCACCCTGGCAGGCAGTGCACGGTGCTGATTGTTTGTTTTCGGTGTGACCAGCCAGGGCACATGGCGCGTGACTATCCTCAGAGGTAGCAGCAACAACGGTTTCCTCAGCAGCAGTAGGTTCCCCAGCAGCAGAGGCAGTAGCAGCAGCAGCAGGGATAATATCCACCACTACCCAGGTCAGCTAGTGTGGGAGGCAGGCAGAGAGCTCGAGGACAGATCACGCACATGACCAGGGCAGAGGCAGTGGCGTCGCAGCTCGTGGAAGGTACCGTTCAGATTTTGGGTTGTGCGGCTCGGGTTTTGTTCGATTCTGACGCGTCTCACTCGTTTGTTTCAGAGGATTTCACGCTGAGTATTGAGGAGCCGGTGACCCAGTTGTCTTGTGATTTGGCAGTAGAGTTGCTTTCGGGTGATTTTATGATCACTCCGTATTACTTTGATGAGGTTCCTGTGTGGGTGGAAGGGCGGAGTTTACCGGCTAGGCTCTATGTGTTGCCGCTTCAGGACTTTGATGTGATTTTGGGCATGGATTGGCTCGAGACACATCATGCTTGGTGGATTGCGGCTTGAAGAGGGTTTATTTCCGGCGACTTCACGGACCCACCTTCTATTTCTAAGGTATCAGGTCTTCCTCTTCCCGCTTTCTTATTTCCGCGATTCGAGCTCGTCGGTTGCTTGATGCGGGTTGTCAGGGTTTTCTCGCCTCCGTGGTTGTGACTGACCGGATGGAGTCAGATGTCGAGGACATCCCGATGGTGTGCGAGTTCCCCGATGTTTTTTCGGAGGACTTACCTAGATTGCCTCCCCAGCCGGAGATTGATTTCGTGATCGAGGTTGTGCATGGTACAGGACCTTTGGCGAAGGCTCCCTACTGTATGGCCCCCGCTGAGTTGAGAGAGTTGAGGGCGCAGTTGCAGGAGCTGCTGGCCAAGGGGTACATTCGTCATAGCTTTTCCCCTTGGGGTGCGCCCGTGTTGTTTGTGAAGAAGAAGGACGGTAGCTTGCGGTTGTGCATTGACTACCGGCAGCTGAATGAGGTGACCATTAAGAACAAGTATCCATTGCCGCGGATTGATGATTTGTTCGACCAACTTCAGTCTGCGTGAGTGTTCTCGCGGATTGATTTGCGGTCCGGTTACTATCAGCTGAGGATTCGCGAGTCCGACGTGGAGAAGACTGCGTTCAGTACGAGGTACGGGCATTATGAGTTCTTGGTGATGCCGTTCGGGCTCACCAATGCCCCCGCAGCCTTCATGGACTTGATGCAGAGGGTGTTTCGTTCGTATTTGGACCAGTTCGTGGTCAAATTTTTGGACGACATCCTTATTTATTCGCGGTCTGCCGAGGAGCATGCGTACCATTTGGGTGTGGTGCTGCAGACGTTGCGAGATCACCAGTTGTATGCGAAGCTCAGTAAGTGCGAATTCTGGCTTCGTGAGGTGCACTTTTTGGGGCACGTGATTTCTGGTGATGGTATTTCCGTGGACCCCGCCAAGGTCGAGGCAGTAATGCAGTGGTCGAGGCCGAGGTCTGTGACGGAGATCCGGAGTTTCTTGGGGCTTGCGGGCTATTATCGGTGATTTATCCAGGATTTTTCTCGCATTGCGGCCCCGATGACTAGACTCACGTGGAAGGATGTGCCTTTCGTCTGGTCTGAGGAGTGTGAGCAGAGTTTCAGGGAACTGAAGAGGTTGCTCACCTCGGCTCCGGTGTTGGTTTTGCCTTCTGGATCGGGAGGCTTTGTGGTGTGTATAGATGCTTCCGGGGTCGGATTGGGTGCTGTGTTGATGTAGCATGGTAGAGTGGTGACTTATGCCTCTCGGTAGCTAAAGCCCCACGAGGAGAACTACCCTACCCATGACCTGGAGTTGGCGGCCGTGATCTTCGCGCTGAAGATCTGGAGGCATTTTCTGTACGGTGAGAGGTTCGAGGTGTTCACTGACCATCAGAGTTTGAGGTATGTGTTCTCGCAGAGGGACCTTAACCTCAGGCAGAGGTGATGGATGGAGTTTATGAAGGATTATGACTTCACCCTGTCTTATCAGCTGGGCAGGATGAATGTCGTCGCCGATGCTTTGAGTCGGAAGGTCGCGGTCAGTGCCTTGATGTTGAGGAAGTGGAGGCTCTGGGAACAAGTGCCCGAAGTTTCGTTCAGGCTCAAGATCCCCCAGGAGCTAGGGTTGGCAGTGCTTACGAGTCTGACTGTCACGCCTGCTATCCGCCGTCAGGTGACAGAGGCTCAGCATGCAGACCCTGAGTTGCCCCGGATTTTGGCTTTGGCTGATGTGGAGCTCAGCGAGGACGGAGCCGTGAGATTCCGTGGTAGGCTGTACGTCCTAGCTGAGGGGCAGGTTCGTCGTGTGGTGTTGCGCGAGGCGCATGGGAGCAGGTACACCGTACACCCGGGTGCGACGAAGATATATCAGAACTTGCGGAGGTAGTTCTGGTGGCCTGGCATGAAGAGAGATGTTGCCGAATTTGTGGCCAGGTGCCTGACCTGTCAGCAGGTGAAGGCGGAGCATCAGCGACCGGGAGGTACTCTCCATCACTTGGATGTTCCTACGTGGAAGTGGGACCACGTGACCACGGATTTTGTGGTGGGATTGTCGAGGACTCCGAGCGGTCAGGACAGTATTTGGTTGCTGGTGGATAGGCTGACGAAGGTGACTCGGTTGTTACCGGTCAAAGTCAGCTGGAGCGTGTCCAGGTTGGCTCGTCTTTATGTGGAGCGGATCTTCCCGTTGTATGGGATTCCCATTTCCATCGTGTCGGATCGGGATCCGCGCTTCACTTCTGGATTCTGGGGGAGTTTCCAGCGAGCGCTTGGCACGGATTTGACTTTTAGCTCGGGGTATCATCCTCAGTCAGATGGTCAGTCAGAGAGGACCATTCAGAATTTGGAGGACATGCTGAGATCCTGCTGTCTGGAGTGGCAGGGGAGTTGGATTCACCACCTACCATTGGTGAAGTTTGCCTACAACAACAGCTATCATTTGAGCATCGGCATGGCTCCTTATGAGGCTTTGTATGGGCGTCCGTGTCGTACTCCACTTGATTGGTTTGAGGTCGGTGAGCGTGTTTTGACAAGACAGGAGTTGGTACAGTAGTGTGTGGATGTTGTGCACCTGGTCCGTTGGAACATGTTGGCGACCCAGAGTCGGCAGAAGAGCTATGCTGACCGTAGGCGGCAGCCCCTCGAGTTCGCCGTGGGCGATCGCGTGTTCTTGAGAGTTTCTCCGATGAAGGGGGTGATGCGCTTTGGACGGCGTGGAAAGCTGAGTCCCCGCTATATTGGCCCTTTTGTGATTGTGGAACGCATCGGTGAGGTTGCTTATCGGTTGTAGTTACCCCCTGAGTTGGCGTCGGTGCATGACGTGTTCCACGTCTCAATGTTGCGGAAGTATATGCCCGATGACTCTCATGTGCTCGAGGATTCTGTTTGGCCCGAGGTGACTCCAGATCTTTCTCTCCCATAGTTTCCGGTCTGCGTGGAAGATAGACGAGAGCAGCGCCTGCGGAACAAGGTCATCCCCTTGGTAAAGGTGGTGTGGCAGCGGCACTCTGGTGGTGAGGCTTCTTGGGAGCGTGAGGACGAGATGCGTCAGCACTTCTCTTACCTGTTTGAGTGAGTCTTCCTCTTCTTCCCCCTTGGGTTGTCCTTAATTTCGAGGATGAAATTCCTTAAGGGGGGAGGGCTGTAATATCCTGGACCTTTCGGATCCTTTTTCATGGGTCCCGGATCTGGTTTCTTGGAGTGTCCGGCACCGTTGTGTCCAAAATTTCTTTTAGAACATCTTTCATGTTCGGATCGGTGCGATCCGGAGTTGTTTCGGAGGCCCGGAAGCGTTCTGCGACTTTTCCGCGCGTGTTTTCTGATTACCGGTGTATGTTTCGGTAATTCCTCCGGAACCTCGTTGCGGGTGAACTGGGTCATTCACCTAGGCGAGAGTGGTACCGTTGCGATTGGTGCGTTCCGAGGATCGCGGAAATGTAATGTTCTATTTTTTGGTATTTTTTAGAATTTCTAGATTTTCCTATAAATACCCCCCATTTTTCTCTCTCTTCCCGACCCTCTTCTTCTTCTTCTTCTTCCTCCTTTCTCCCCCACCGTGCGACGCCCTCTCTCCCTCTCTTCTTCGTCCGGTGAGACCGCAGCGAGCCCCTCCGACTGCAGACGGCTGTGGGCGACGGCGTGGTGACGACGGCAACGGTGAGGTGATCGTGGAGGCGTACGTGAACCGTGGGAGCTCAAGGAAGAACGAGGTTTTTCGAGCATTCTTCACGATTCGTGGTCGATCCGGCGCGTCTCGGGATGCAATTGAGGTAGGGTGACGTTCCCTAGCATCTAGCCTTCCTTTCTCGCGATTTGTAGACCGAGGGGAGGCCGAGAGATGGGATTCCTTACGAGTTTGGGGTTTTCCATGATTTGGGGACTGCTCGCCCGATCTATGGATTTGATGCATGATTTCGCATTTTGATGGCCTAGAATCATGCTAGGGGTCCCCAGGGGTCTTCCCCTTTGATTTCCCCCTCTCCGGTGGAGGCATGGGGGAGTGGCCAATTTTTTTGGGTATTTCTCGTCGTTTTGCCCTCGGGCGGGTGTGACAGTCCTTCCAATGACCGTCACACTATGTAACGCGCCCAGATGGGTGCGTTACAGCCCTGAGTGCAGCCAAGTGGGGTCTGTGGGGTGTGACGGTCCCACGATAGACCGCCACGGTGCTGTGACGCACCTAGGTTGGAGCCTCAGGGGCGTTCGACCGTTGGCTGCTGACCGTTGGTTTTTGACCGTTGGGGGTCAAGGCATGTGACACACCTGGCTTGGCGCGTCATAGCCATGTGACGCCCCTATGTGGGTGCGTTAGAGCAGACACATTCCCACGTTTTAACACACTAGGGTTGGTCCGTTACACGCTGTGACGCATCGAGTGGCACGCATCACAGCTGTTCTCAGTTGTCTTGTGACGCACCAGGGTAGGCGCGTCACAGACTGTAACGCACCGTGGTAGGTGCGTTACGCCCTATTTTGAACCGAGCGTGTGACGCCCCTGCGTTGGGCCGTCAGGTGATTGTGACGGTCCTGCCTAGACCGTCAGAGCCTGTGACGCGTCTAGGGTAGACCGTCAGGCTCTGGGTTGCCCCGGGTGGTTTGCAACCCCGTTTCTGTTCCGACCGTGGTCACCGTGCGACGGTGCTGGTACGTGGGGCGGTCCCCGTACGTCATCGGATGCGGACGTTATTTTCCGTTGACTTGAGAGTCTACTCCATAGTGACCCTCCACTAGTTGTAGCCTGCTTACACGCGAGTGGTCCCACCAAGGAGTGGTTGAGAGGCTACCCTTAGAGACAGTTTGTAGATCGGTTTCCGTCGGGCCCCGCGTCTACCAGCCAGAGTCTGACTGAGGGGTAAACCGGTCAGAGGGCCAGACCAGGGACGCACGGTCTGTGTGTGCACACGTGGTTGGGGGCGGTTGGACCCACGCCGACGGGTGCGACCCCAGCTAGTCACTTGTTTGTGGTTACTTGTACGGTGTCTCAGTTCCCGCTGGGCCGGAGGGAGACACCTGAGACGCGGACTAAGTCGTCAGTGGACGCATCTGGTCTTGCTTCTAGTGGGAGGTACTCTTGTCGAGTCGGTAGTGACAGACCTTCAGTCGTTGAGACTTCGACCTTCGGGTTTTGTCGTGTTAGCCGTGTTGTTCCGGTCGTTCCTCCGTGGCACGCGTGTTGGTTTTCGTGCCGGAAGATCAGAGTTTTGTAGACAGCAGGGTTCCCTCTCCGAGGTACTCGCTTACTGCTAGCGTAGCGGTTTCTCCGTTTACGAGGTAGGGTTCGAGTGATCCCTACTGAGTCTTGTCCCGAGACTCATTCCCTGCTTATTTTCACCGTGTTTTCAGGTGAGTCGCGGCCTCAGGGGAGCGCGTCTGAGGCTCAGCGTGGTTTAGGTGCCCAGCGTTAGTGCTAGAGGTCAGAGCCGGGGTATGTCCCGTATAGCTGTACTTTTATTTCTTGTCTCTGTACTAGTTGTGGACTACTGCTGTTGTTATTTTATTATTATCTTGTGGACCATGTATCCTATAAACTGTTAATTTATTTTTTGCTTAATAATATAACTGTTTATTTCTGTAATTATTTGTGATACTTGTGTAGTCTCCACATGATTCCTTTAACCCTTCCGAGTCTTCGGGCTCGTGGGTGGCGGTACGAGTCTCGGGTTATCGGGCCTTCCCGGTAATCAGATTCTCGGGTCGTTACAGGTGTGGTGTACACATAAATAGGAAATAAAGCAGGACAACAGATATAATAACATAAATAAAGAACTACAACAGAGTCCAGTCCAACAGAAAGTACAATCTAAGGCAGAGAACGTACCAAATGCCAAGTGAACACTCGGCCCGGCGAGCTGGCAGCTAATAACCTCCACGTAGCACTCTCAAACCTCGAGGAAGAACTGCCACACCTGAAAAGCAGGGGTGAGCCTCCTGTCACTGGCTCAGTAGGGGTCCCGCAGAGCCCCAACCGTAAACATCGGTAGCACGGAAAGCAGCAACTGCAAGAACAACAGTAACAATAGGAACGGTAAACACGGTGGCCAGTAAAACCTCAGCTCCATAGCTACTCCTTCTGTACCGGAAAGCATGCACCCGATCTCCCAGTCGGGGGACCACCAGACTAATGGGAAAACCTCTGGCCACGCTGCCAGGAAAACCATCACGACACCGTTGTTGTGAACCGAGCACTACCTAGGAAAACCCTCGGTGACGCTCACCGGAACCCTAGACCTCTCCCTCATGAACACCCCCGGAAACCGCACACGAAATCATGCCTCGCAGACGTGAAGCGGAAACTCGACTCATGAGAAACTCACATCACGTGACGGGAGCACTACCCACCAGAAGCAAGACCAGATGAGTCCACTGATGACTTAGTCCACAGCCTCAGGTGTCTCGCTACCACGCCCCAGGCGGAGGCAGAGACACCGTACTAGTAACCAGGAACATAAAATAAGGACTAGCTGGGGTCGCGCTCGTCAGCGCGGGTCCATCACCCCCAGCCAAGTGTGCACACATAGACCATGCGCCCTAGGTCGAATCCTCTAGCTGGTTCTTCCCCCGAAGCCCGGACTCGGCTGCGCGTGAGGGCCCTATGGTAACACGGCTAAAAATCGTCTCTCTCGGGTCACGCTCTCCACCACTCCCAAGTGGGTTCGCACATGCGTGTGCAGGAAAACTACGTCTAGTGGCAGGTCACTCAACGTGAACACGGAAAGCCACACACGCACCCATCGTGAGTAACACGGAGTAACTCTGGATGGTCCACTGTTGACACTGAAAATATTCCTAATATTTCCTGACTTCTGCTTCTGCAGGTCTTAAGTTCTGATCGGGTGCTCCTGTGCCGACAGAGAAGAAAAGAAAGAAAGAAAGAATGGCGGAAGCCGAACAAAAGATGAGACCAAAAAGAAGAAGAAAAGATAAGATGCTCGGCTCCAACGGCCAACCGCTAAAGCAAGACCTAAGAGTTCGGAAGAATATTCGGGACCATCCCCGAAGAAACAAGCGGAAGCCTGGACAACGAGTACAAGTCGAACGATTGGCCAACCCTTACAAAAGAAGAAAATAAGCACAGATGGGCCTAGACAAGTTAAATGGGCCGAAAGATGTTGGAGATAGGATGAAGGAGCCTCTAATCCGGCGTGCTCCAAAATTTCTAATCCGGCGCGCTCCAAAGCAATCCTTGCTAAACCGGCGCGCCCATATGAGCACCGGGTAAGGCCAAGCCGGTGAAGGCTATAAAAAGGGGAATTTCGATTAGGAAAAAGGGAGACGGCCAGAGAGAGCAGTCAATCGCCTGAGAGGGGGAAGCTTGTGGAAGAAGTAGGGGTTTTCTAAGAGGGAGCCTCGGAGAGCCACCACCCTTTAGGTCCCTCTGTTTGAAGAAACTCGGAGCCGGAGAAGAAGTGCACCATCTGATACTCTGTTTCACCAAAGTCTTAGGTGGGTTTCCGATGGTCGCTCCCCTTGCTATTTTCCCCTAATCTGATGTAATTGGGAGGAGGGCGATGATATGAGCCCATCTCCCCCTCAATTTCCCTTTGTCTCTTCTCTGTAATCCTTTGTATGGGAATGCATCCCCTGTGTGATCGAAGGGCGGTTTCCGTGCGACAACGCCGGACCGCACCAAATGTGAACGAGGTGTAGCCTCAGCTCTGTCTTCTCTCCGATGGAATGGAATATATATCTTCTGGCGATGTTCTTTTGTATGTGTTGTTTCATCGACCCTTTCCCCGAATCTTCACATTCGACTATCCTCGGTGTGTGATTACCTGGGTTTTCTCGGCGACGCTGACTATGCCCTGGGTATCCCCAAAGGGCAACAGTAATATCCCCTCTCCCCAGGGATTATTGTCAAGGGAGTATTTACGCGAGATTCGTTTACGCCCTTCATGGTTTTGGTACCAGGGGTGTCGTATATGTTTTCCTGGGCGATTCCACGAACTCACTCCCCCCACTACCCTCTTGTTCTTAATCATGAACTAGAGGGAGATGAGGGTCGTCCCTATAGAATTTGAAGAGGCTAAATCTCGCGGTGGTTCCTGAGTGTCGCGGTAATCACCAAGTTAGTGAACTGCAAGACAGGGAAACGGGTCAGAGGGCCCAGGGGGATTCCCTGGGGCAAAACCCTCCGACGCTCAAGTCAGTAGAGCAATGGTGGGAGCAGCGATAGGGAGGAGAAGGTGAAGGCGCGAGATTCCTCTCCACCAATGGGGTGAAGTGATCCGTGCTCAGGAATTGGGGGTGGATTAATGCCCTTTTGGATCTTACCTTTCGTCGGAGGGTATCCCAGGTTTAAATAGTGCGCCGCCCTCTGGAGTCCTGCAAGTCGAGGGGTCTCTGGTGGAGGTTACGTCCTCGTCGTGGGTTTTTATGGCCTCATCGTGGGGGCGTTATCCTCGCGGGGAAGCCGGAGCTCCCGGACCTCTTGGCGCCCGGCCCGCTGTGGACTCTAACGGCTGCAATGATAAATATTTTATCGGTCGTACCGAGCTTAGAGGGGCCATCCCTACGTGGGCAATAGGCCTAGCTCGGTGAGGAGATGGGTCGGACAGATCGGCTAGCACTTCCCTCCTTCGTGCGGGGGGATAGCTCGTGCGCGGGTCTTCCTGTGACCTGACCGATGCTCGGGCTCTCCGAGCCTTGGGGCCGCCTAGGAGAGTTGCTTCCTCGAGCATTGTTTTATTGGGCTTTTCCAAGTGGGCCCTGTGGGCTGTCACTTGGGCGAGCTTGCCTCTTCGGGCCCTGTTGGGCCTAGTTGGGTCTGCTCTTTGAGTGGGCTGCAGGAATCCCCCTCTCCACTTGTCCCCCTCCTACTCCCGAGCCAAGGGGGCTCGGTTGAGTAGTTTTTTCGAGGTTTAGGACCGGCGTGGCTCGGGTGGGTGGAATCCTGTCGGCGTTATGAAGCCACATGTAGTGGTCGCCTGGGCCCATAGTAATAATGATCCTGACGGATTTGAAATGAAGGGGCCCCCTTTTTCTCGGAGGTCGGAACGGCGCGCCGCCTCCCGCGAGGGTTTATAGGCGTAGGGCACTGCTCGTCCTCCCAGCCTTTCTAGGGTTTTTGGCCTTTCTTCCATTTCTTTGCTTCTGGGGCTCCTTGATGCGCCGTGAAGATACAGCGGGGGAGCAAGCTCTTGCGGCGGCATTTGAGGAGCTGGCGCGTATAACCGCGGAGGCGATCCGGCAGCTTCCTTCTCCCCCGGAGTCTTTGGGCTCTCGTGAAGGTTCTTCTTCTAGCTCTATGGCGGATCTGCGCTCGAAAATCGAGCAGGTGAGGCGGGAGCCCGTTCCCAATCGCAGCGAGTTGGGGGAGGCTGATGTGAAGAAACTAGAGCATCGGTTTCGCCTGCCTCTCCGATATAGCTTTGTAGCCGCTGCCCCACACGAGACGAGCTTGGATAGCCGCACGGGCTATATTTGTACTTTTCTCCTGGCGTGGAAGAGCGGATTCTGCCTCCCCTTCGAGCCCTTCGTTCTGAAGCTTCTCAATTTTTTCGTGTTGGCGCCTGTCCAGCTGGTGGCCAACTCGTATCTTCTGCTGTCTGCCTTTCAGATCCTCTGCAGCCTACAGGGGGTTCCCCCGTCCCTGGATCTTTTTCATTATTTCTTCGAGCTGAAGGCACATTCGTCGGCGGGGAAAGGCTTCTACTTTATTCAGGCACGCAGGAATCAGAGTTGTATTCCACTGATGGCGAAGGATTCTTCGCACAAAGGGTGGAAGAGGCAGTTTTTCTGGGTGAAGGCGGAAGCAGTGGATGAATCCTGGAGGTGCCAGGTTATGCCCAACTTCCATCCGAATCTTCCCCCGCGGCAGGAGGAGTTACCCGCCGATGTGGAGGGGTACGCCGTTCGCTTGTTGACAAACCGCCGGTCGACTGAGGAGCTGGTGACGCTGGAGAACGTAGAGCAGTATCTGCTTACACAGCTCAAGCCATCAGGTATCATCCTTCGGATCCTTCTGCGGGGTCGGAGGGTCGCCTTTTCGCTTCTTAACCGAATCTTCTTCTTCATTGCAGACGTCCGGCGGGAACCTTTGGAAGAGGTCACCGAGGTCATCGATCTTGGGGATGACTTGGCGGCTGATGAGCCTGTCATTCCCGCGGGTCACTCCCAAGCCCTGGATAAGGGCAAGGAGGTGGCCTCCGAGGGATCTTCGCGGCCAAGCGGGGCGAAGCGCAAGGATCCCATGGAGGGAAAATTGCGGGAAGCCGCGAAGGCCAAGAAACGGGCCAAGAAGGCTGGCCTTCCTACCGCTGCCGGGGGGGACTCTGGCTCGGCGGCGCTCCCCTCTCGGGGGCAAGACGGGGCCGACCCTTCCGGGCCAGCTCCCCTACCTACCAGGTGAGAGGGGGCCGAGAAGACCAGGGGCCCCTCAGGGGGCGGAGATGGGTCGGTTCTCCCCTCCCCGGGGATGGAGGGGGCCGATGCTGAAGTAGCCAATGTCGAGACCGGGAGACCGGTCGAGGTCGGCCATGTCTCGGGCGGCGAGGCGCGGGCCGAGACAGATAGGGTTGGGGGTTCGCCTGTGAGGGCGTCGCAGCCCCAAGTGCTCGAAGTTCCCGGTGCGGTCGATCCCGTGGCGTCGGTCGAGGTTGGGGGTTCACCTGGGGAGGCGTCGGAACCCCAATCGACCGCGGCACGCGGGGCGGTCAGCCCCGTTGCTCGAGCCGAACCTTCTGGCGGGGCATCCGGTGGGGAGCGGATCTCCTTGCCGGAGGCCTTGGAAAGGCTCGGTGTTTCGGACGACCTGTATCGGGTTTGCTGAGAGGTTGCCGTAAGGACGAGGGGGGGAGACAAGCGCCACTCCCCCTCCGGAGTCCTCGACGTCCTCATGGAGGGCGGCCTAGTCATGGCTCGGTCGGCGGCCTTGATGGTGGAGAAGTACGCCTGGACGGAGGCGGAGCGGTCGAGTCTCACCTGGGCCCTCGGGGGGTGCGAGAGGAAACTGGCCCGCCTCAGCGAGGAGCATGAGGGGCTCCGACGGGAGTTCTCCGTGATCAGGGATTTGGCACGGGCGATCCGGCTAGAAACCGAGGCGCTGACTGAGCAGTTGGCTAAGGCCCGAGAGTCGCTCGAGAGGAAGGGCAAACTCTTGGAAGAGGAGCGTCTGCGTCACCTAGAGCTGGACGGTCGCTGGGAGCTCGAACGTGCCGAGCTACTGGACCGGGCGGAGGTAGCGGAGCACCTTCGTTCCGTGGCTGAGGCGGACCGAGCCCGGGCGGAGAGGCGGTCGAGCGAAGCCGAGCGAGGGAGGGTCGAGGCAGAGGAACGCCTGGCGGGGGCAGAGGAGCGTGCGGCCGAGGCGGAGCGGACTTGGGTCGAGCTCGTTGGAAGGACGGAGCAGATTGAGGCGGAGGCGATCGAGTGGTATAGGAGCTTGGATGCCTACTCAGCCGACCTGGAGAGAGCCGCCCTACCATATTACGAGGTAGCGCTTCGCCGGGGCGCCCGAAAGGGGTTTAAGCAGGGTTATCGTCGGGCGGTGGACTACGCCGACGAGCAAGACTCCGGGATCGAGTTCCCTTTGGGCCAGAGCTATGACTCGGATGAGTCGGCTTCTAGCTCCTCTACGTCGGGCGGGGAAGATCCGAGGGGTCTCCTCCGGCGGGGTCACCAACTCCGCACGTCTCGGGAGGGCTCGCGACCGAGACAGTTCTAGCACAGGCGAGGTCAGTGCCCGGGTCGGCCGTCACCGAGGGTGTTGGGGGTGACGCACCCACTTCCGTCGCTCCCGAGCTTCAAAGTGGGCCCGAGGCCTGATGTATTTTGCCTTATTTAGCCCCTGTCTCTTGTTTGTCTCTCTTTCCTCCTTTAGAGAGTTTCCTCTTTATGAGATAATGAATGACTTACTTGTTTGATCGGCATCCTTGCCGTGATTTGGTTGGCGTATCTGAAGTAGTTGGAGAGGGCCGGTATGTCCTGCGTGGTCCTCGCGTGCTGATTTGGTAGGCTTCTGACGGGGCGTCTTTCCGTTCCCTCACGCTTTGAATGCCAGGCCGCTTCGTGAATCCCGCTAGGGCGGGAAACGAGGAGTTGGAGGTGACTGTTCAGGGGAGAAATCCTTTGGCGTGTTTTCGAGGGGGGAGTCATTTAAGGCGTGTAGCCTCCTTTGGCCTATAAGAAGGACCGAAGGGCGCCCTTTCCTCTTTACCGCTTGGGATTTTCTCTAACAGTCTTTCCTCACTCCTTCTTCTTCGCTCTGCGTTGTGCCGTTGCATTCGGAGCATGGAGGATCCTTCGGAGGGTGACGCCGCCGACGACGGGGAGCAGAGAGCTCTTGCTGTCCTGGCTTGTCGGACGGGTCCCACGGTCGCCGCGCGGGTTTGAGACGGGTCCGACGGTCGCCGCGCGGATCTGGAGAGGGCTTCGACGTGTGAGGGCACGGCTCTTGCCCTTTCTCAGTTCTGGCGTGGCTTCCGGGCGGGCACCGAGGCGGAGGACGGATGGGGGTATTAGGGATGCCTGCCGCCACTCCCCCTCTGCATGGGGGGGGGAGGCACACCAAGTTCCCTCCTCACCGAAGCCTTCCTCCGTCTGCAGCCTCTTTTTCCCTCTTCTGCTCTTCATTTCTTTTACTCTTCGGAGGCTGCTTGCTCTCTGTTCCCTTCCAAGGAGTTGGTAGGTTGGGAAAGAGGAGGTCTTCACGGCGCTCCTTCTCCCTGGCCTCTATCAACTTGGAAGGTGGTCTTCCCCAACCTTAGAAGGTGGTCACCTTCTTTGCAGTCCTTCTGTCACTTTTGTCAGGGGTCATCTGAGCCAACTGGATCGCCCCCCTCTTGTCCGAGCCAGTTTCTACGCGAGGCAGAGTCAGTGGCTGGACGCGAGGAGATCGAGATCGAGTCAACTGAGCGATGACCCCTTGCAGCGGTGTTAGACGGATTTTCTTACTTTTTGTCAGGCAATGTACTGGCCTTTGCCTTTCTGATGTATCAATAGTTTTGAATGAAAAGAAAAGGAATTTATTTTGTCCATCTTGCTGTACAATTTCAAAAATGGAATTTGCGTAGTGCGGCTGCGTTCCATGTCCGAGGAATGGGTTCCCCTTCCATTGTTGCTAGTCTGTACGCACCTTTCCCGAGCGTCTCGACCACTCGGTAGGGGCCTTCCCAGTTAGGGGACAGCTTGCCCGCCGCCTCTAGTGGTCGAGAGGCTTCGGCTTTCCTGAGGACGAAGTCTCCCGGTTGGAAGTGTCTGCTTCGGACTCTGGCGTTGTAGTATCGAGTGAGGCGTCGCTGGTATTCCGTCGCTCGGATGCTGGCAATATCTCGGAGTTCATCGGCTAGGTCGAGGTTCTCGAGTAACTTTTGGTTGTTTTCCTCGAGCGAGTAGCGGATGACTCGGAGAGACGGGTTGGCGATCTCTAATGGAATGACGGCCTCAGTGCCGTACACCAGCTGAAAAGGACTTTCACCGGTTGCCGTCCTGGGAGTCGTTCGGTGCGACCACAGTACGCTAGGTAATTCCTCGAGCCAACTACCCTTGGCTTTGCCGAGTCTGGTCTTTATGCCTTTCAAGATAGTCTTATTGGCATTTTCGACCAGCCCGTTGGCTCGAGGGTGGGCGACCGAAGTGAAGTGTTTGCGGATGTTTAGGTCGGCGCATCTGTCTCGGAAATATCGAGAATCGAATTGCCAACCGTTATCGCTCACTATCACTCGGGGGATGCCGAAGCGACAAATGATCGATTTCCAGACGAAACTCCAGACGACTGTCTCGGTGATCCTTGCAGTGGCTTCGGCCTCGATCCATTTAGTGAAGTAGTCGATGGCGACGATAATGAACTTTTTCTGGGACTGAGCCGTAGGGAATGACCCGAGAATGTCGATCCCCCACCGAGCAAAGGGATAAGGCTCGGTGAGGGTGACGAGTTCTGTAGCCGGCTGATGGACCAAGTGGTCGAACCGCTGGCATCGGTCGCACTGTTGAGCGTAGGCCGAGTAGTCGCGTTGCAGGGTGGGCCACCAGTACCCCTGTCGTAACAGGATCCTGGTCAGTGGCCTTGCCCCTCAGTGCGCTCCGCACAGGCCTTCATGAACCTCTTGGATGGCTCGGCTGGCTTCGTCGGGGCCGAGGCACTTCAGGAGAGGGCCAGCGAAAGACCTTCGGTAGAGTGTGTCGTCCATGACGACGAAGCGCCGGGCTTGGTACTTCATTCGGCGTGCTTCTCGAGGGTCGGAGGGCTCTTGAGAATCTCGGAGCCAAGACAGGTAGGGGGTGCGCCAGTCGCTCGGGACGGCCGAGTCAACAGCGAGGAGCTCCGAGTCAATGCTCGGGCGTTCTAGCTCTTCGAGGAGGACCGATCGGGTACCTTCTGGGTCTAGGGAGGTGGCCAACCGAGAGAGGGCGTCCGCTCGGGAGTTTTCTTCCCGAGCTATTCGGACTACCTCGAACCCCTCGAATTGTTGGGCCAGGCTCCTGACCAGCTGGAGGTATTTGATCATGGGTGCCTCTCGAGCTTCGTACTCGCCATTGACCTGGCTTGCGACCAGCTGAGAGTCGATGTGGATTCTGACTCGCTCAGCCCCCAACCGCCGGGCCATGCGCGCTCCCGATATAAGGGCCTCGTACTCGGAAGCGTTGTTGGACACCTGAAAGTTGAATTTCAAGGCGTACTGGAGCTCCACTCCTTCGGGGGATCTTAGGAGGATCCCAGCACCACTACCGACCGAGTTGGAAGATCCGTCGATGTACAGTTCCCAGGTTGGCCCGAGCATGGTCGGTAGTCTACCTTCGGTCGGGATGGTGCTTTCGGCGATGAAGTCGGCGAGCGCTTGACCTTTTATAGCTGAGCGCGGGCGATATGAGATGTCGTAGGCCCCAAGCATAATGGCCCATTTGACGAGTCGCCCCGAGGCCTCGGGGTGGGCCAAAATCTTCTTCAACGGCTCGCCGGTTAGCACGGTGATGGGGTGCCCCTGGAAGTAGGGTCGGAGGCGTTTCGCGGAGGTAACCAGCGCTAGCACGAGCTTCTCGGTTGCGGGGTACCTCTTCTCGCCCTCGTTGAGCACCTTGCTGGTGTAGTAGGCTGGTCTTTCGATTCCCGAGTCATTTCTGACCAGGACCGAGCTGACCGTTGATGACGTCGTCGAGAGATAGAGCAACAAGACTTCGCCCGGCACGGGCTTGGAGAGCACCGGGGGTGAAGTCAGGAACTCCTTGAGCTCGGCGAACGCTTTCTGGCATTCCTCATCCCATGCAAACGTAGCAGATGCCAATTTGGGCCCCCTCAACAGTTTAAAAAAGGGCAGGCATCGTTCGGCCGCACGGGACAAGAAACGGCTGAGAGCGGCGATACGCCCCGTCAGACGCTGGACGTCCTTAATGCAGGCGGGCGGGCGCATGTCCAGGATGGCCTGGACTTTGTCGGGGTTGGCTTCGATCCCACGCTGAGTGACCAGGAAACCCAGGAACTTCCCGGATCTTACTCCGAAGGCGCACTTGGCAGGATTGAGCTTCATGTTGTACTTCAGGAGAACGCCGAAGGTTTCAGCGAGGTCGGTGAAGTGGTCCTGGGCCTTGGGGGTCTTGACGAGCATGTCGTCAATGTAGGCCTTGACGTTCCGACCTAACTGCTCCTCGAACATGTGATTGACCAGTCTTTGATATGTAGCTCCGTCGTTCTTCAACCCGAAAGGCATCCAGGTATAGCAGTACACGCCATAGTCGGTGATGAAGGCGGTCTTTTCGACGTCTTCAGAATTCATTCTGATCTGATGGTAACCCGAATAGGCGTCCAGGAAGCTAAGCATCTCGTTGCCTGATGTCGAATCGACCAGTTGGTCGATGCTGGGCAAGGGATAGCAGTCCTTAGGGGTCGCCTTATTCAAGTCGGTGAAGTCCACGCACATCCGCCACTTGCCGGAAGCTTTAGGTACCAGGACGACATTGGCTAGCCACGTCGGGTACAGGACCGGTTTAAAAAGACCAGTCTCTTGCCCCTTGGTGACCTGCGCCTTGATAATCGTCTGCTTCTCGGGTGCGTGCTTCCTTCGGCGCGGCTGTACGGGCTTCATGGTGGGGTTGAGGTTGAGTCTGTGTATCACGGTCTCCTCTGGTATCCCAGGGAGCTGATCGTCGAACCAAGCGAAGACTCAGACGTACTCAGAAAGAAATTTCTTATATTGCTGCTGTTCCTCGGGTGGTAGGTCGGCTCCGATCCTTACTCCTAGGGTCGGGTCATCGTTTAAGAAAATTGTTAGCAACTCGCCACCTGGCTCAGTGGTTGCATATTTTTCCTCGACTTCCCGGGGGCCCTTATCATTCCCACCCGGCCTCGTGGCCTCCACCGAGATATTATAGCACCTTCGGGCCGTGGCCTGGTTACCTCGGATTTCCCCTACCCCGTTTTTGGTGGGGAATTTCATTTTTTGGTGATAGGTAGATGGTACTGCCTTGATCCCGCTGAGGATTCCCCGGCCGAAGATGGCGTTGTACGCTATCATCCCTTTGATCACTATGAAGTCTACCATGACCGTAACGGTTTTGGGTGGGGTGCCGAGGGTAACCGACAGGCCTAGGGCTCCTTCGGGGAGAGTGGCCAGGCCGTTGAACCCACAGAGGGGTGTTCGGACCGGGCGGAGTTTAGATGGATCCTCTCCCATTTTGAGGAAACAGTCATAAGACAATACATCAGGGGCACTTCCATTGTCCACAAGAATCCTATCTACGTTACAATGGTTTATAGTGGCCGAGATTACGAGGGCGTCATCATGCGGGGTGCTCAGCCCCTCCAGGTCTTGATCGGAGAAGACTATGACCTGGGGCGGGGCCTTGGATGGCTCTGGGGCTCGGCTCGCCCGCTCGGCATGACGTTTCCTTCCACTGCTGCTATCGCCTCCTGATGCTATTCCTCCGGAGATGACGTTGATGTGAACCCCTCGGGGGGCGTTGTCGATCTCTTCTGCGACGCCTTGATCTTCTCTGCGCTCGGCAGTGAACCGAGCCAGGTGCCCCAGGCGGATGAGGCGCTCGATTTCGTCTTGGAGCTGGTGGCAGTCACCGGTGTGATGCCCATGATCACCGTGGAATAGACAATGTCTGTCTCACTTGCGATTTTTCGACCTCAGTGGCTCGGGCCTGCGGAGGAGTCCCGAGTCTTTGACGTCTTCATAGATTTCATAGACCGGTGCGGTTAACGGGGTGTACCGCTCGTACTTCCGCTTGCGTTCTCCATCTCGGTCTCGCTTCTTTCCCGAGCTAGGATTTGGCTCAGGGCCCCGCTTCTTGTCCCCCTCCCGACCCGAGCCGGTTGCGTCTCGGCAAGCGCTGAGTACTTCTTCGCACTCGGCGTGGCGCAGAGCCAGGGTCACTAGCTCGGCAAGGGTCGAGGGAGGGTGGAGGACAAGTTCACGGCGGAGGTTCTCGTCCCGGGTACCCCCGGTCAGTGCGGTTGTGGCTGAGGCCACATCCAGGCGGGGGATTCGGGGGGCTTCCGATTTAAATCGGTGGACGTAAGCCCGGAGCCTTTCCCCTTGCGCCTGTTTAAGGGCCAAGAGCCCCGCTACCGACTTTGGGGGGGCACTTCCGACGAAGCTCTCCTTGAAGACCCGCCCGAATTGCTTGAAGTCTCGGATGGATCCGGGGGAGAGGGCCCGGAACCACGCTTGAGCGCCCTGGACCAGAGTGGTCACGAAGGCTCGGCATTTGATGGGGTCCGACGCTCCGTGTAGAGTCATCAGGGCGTCAAAGCTATCATAATGGTCGGCCGGGTTGCCTTGGCCGTCGTAAAGTTTGAAGATTGGTATGGGGGCTCTGGGAGATACCTCTGCCTTCAAGATATACTCGGAGAACGGGGATTTCTCCTCGTCTTCCGGGGAAGAGGCCTTCTGTAGGGCGCGAAGGCCGCGCTCCTGCTCAGCGAAGCGCCTTTCGAAATCTCATAGCCGGAGGGATAACTCCGGTTGCTGCCGTGCCGCGGGGCTGGGGGGAGCGTCTTGGCGATCTCCGGGAGCGTCGGCTTCCGGATCTGGCCGTTGCGTCCCCCGCCTTCCTTTCCTCGGAGAGGAGGAGGCCTCTTGCTCCGGAGGCGGAGCTTGCGAGGGTCCTCCGACCCTGTTACGAATGAGCTGTTGGCCGCAGAGGGTGAAGCGGCCCCCAGCTGTGTGCTGGGACGTACTCCTGCGGGGGGGGGGCTCCCTGACGGGGCACGGGACCTTGCATCCCTGGCCGCCTGGGTCTTCATGAGTTCCACGAGGACATCCAGTTTGGCGTTGAGGGCCTGGAAGGCTTCGGCGCCACCGTAGGGGGGTAGCCCCACCGCCGCAGGGGGGGGGGTGGTGGTCCATCGGCGGGGATGCTGGCGTTGGAGGGAGGGTTCTGTGAGGCCCTAGAAGGGCCATCCCCTGCTGCTACCATGGCCTTACCCCTTTCGCCGGCGGACCTCCTCCCTGAGCTCCTTCTCACCATGTTGGCTCTTCGTGCGTTTCCCACACACGGCGCCATATGAAGAGGCTAAATCTCGTGGTGGTTCCTGAGTGTCGCGGTAATCACCAAGTTAGTGAACTGCAAGATAGGGAAACGGGTCAGAGGGCCCAGGGGGATTCCTTGGGGCAAAACCCTCCGACGCTCAAGTCAGTAGAGCAATGGTGGGAGCAGCGATAGGGAGGAGAAGGTGAAGGCGCGAGATTCCTCTCCACCAATGGGGTGAAGTGATCCGTGCTCAGGAATTGGGGGTGGATTAATGCCCTTTTGGATCTTACCTTTCGTCGGAGGGTATCCCAGGTTTAAATATTGCGCCGCCCTCTGGAGTCCTGCAAGACGAGGGGTCTCCGGTGGAGGTTACGTCCTCGTCGTGGGTTTTTATGGCCTCATCGTGGGGGCGTTATCCTCGCGGGGAAGCCGGAGCTCCCGGACCTCTTGGCGCCCAGCCCGTTGTGGACTCTAACGGCTGCAATGATAAACATTTTATAGGTCGTACCGAGCTTAGAGGGGCCGGCCCTACGTGGGCAATAGGCCTAGCTCGGTGAGGAGATGGGTCGGACAGACCGGCTAGCGCTTCCCTCCTTCGTGCGGGGGGATAGCTCGTGCGCAGGTCTTCCTATGACCTAACCGATGCTCAGGCTCTCCGAGCCTTGGAGCCGCCTAGGAGAGTTGCTTCCTCGAGCATTGTTTTATTGGGCTTTTCCAAGTGGGCCCTGTGGGCTATCACTTAGGCGAGCTTGCCTCGTCGGGCCCTGTTGGGCCTAGTTGGGTCTGCTCTTTGAGTGGGCTGCAGGAATCCCCCTCTCCAGAATTCTACGTCATCATCGCCTTATTAGCTACTGTGGGTTAATTTCCGAAGTCTTCTCCTCTAATCGGCTAACCCCCGTTAACCTGTGGACACCCTTCCTCTGTTAATATGCTAACCAGTCACCCTTCATTGTTATATGCGATCAGCCGTGGTTATGCCGAGTATGTTATCTACATGCATTATCTGTGAGGTTATTCACCGACCGGGGAGAGGGGACATTCCCCCTGAATCACCAGTGGATCACAGGGTCATACCCCTTCGTGGTATGTATCCTCATGAGCCGTCCGGTGAATATAAACAGGGCTTAAGCCCAACATCAAATCCACTATCCTCAGGGATATTGTGGTGACCATGGGTTGTGTGCCCCTCGTAGGCTAGCCCTCGGGATTTTCCTTCCCTTCCGGTCGTCCCTTTTTAGATCTAGATTTGACAACAGATCGTGTGCCCCCTCGTAGGCTAGCCCTCGGGGTCTTTACTTCCTTCATTAGTCACTTTATCCGATCAGATCTCAACCCACGGAATGATGTTGCCCCTAGTAGGCTAGTCCTCGGGGTTTCCTATTCGCTTAGGGTCCGCTGGCCGCCGTGGTGCCGTCCGGCTTGTTAGGGGCTTACTCCACACGTGAGTATGACCCCGCTTCTCCCCTGCAATCCTTCAGGGATGGGGGAGATGCTGCCCAATTTTCACCAGGCTTTGAACACTAAGTTACCCTTGTGATTTGGACTTAATAAAACATGTGCTTTTAAACAATGAACCTCCGTGCTTGAGTATGAACCTCGCACGAGCTCATGACTCTGCCTCTGGAGAGCCTGGGGCTCCAGTTCAATAATTAATTTACTCAATTAACACCAAATAGGCTAATAAACAACTCTGGAACTCAAACAGGTTGAAAATAACAAGAAAATAGCCTAATCCAGCGCGCCCTTAATTCGGCGCGCCCTAATACGGCCCGGTATCCCCCCGCGCCGGATTAACATTAGACTCAAATTTTCATGTTTTCAAATGGTCCTATTCCGGCGCGCCCTATTCCGGCGCGCCCCAAGCCATCCGCGCCGGTTTAGCCCATTCATTCCATACCACGCCGTTTTAGCGCTTTACCTACGCTTGGCCGCACCGTTTTAACCCCTATACCCACGCTTGGCCGCGCCGTTTTAACTCTTTTACCTACGGTTCCTGCACCGCTTTAAGCCCTTTTCCTAAGCGTTCCACGCCGATTTAACTGCAGCCGCGCCGTTCTAAGGCTCTGTTTCTCATGTCGTTTTAAATGATCACTCTCCGAGTGAATATTAAACCGCCTTAATGGCGAACACTGTCCCGATTTGGGTAACCCATGGACACATGGAACCCCCTTTGTAGGCCAGCCCCTGGGGACCGTCCAGTTGGATGATTGTTGGATTTACGATTACAGACCCGTAGAATATCGGTACCCTTCGTAGGCTCGCCCTCAGGGTCTCCGTCCATTGGGGTCCACCGGTCACCGTGTTTGGCCTCTCGATATTCAGGAGTCCGTTGTTGAGGGCGGACCTCCACTTTCCCCCCGAATACTCCTGTCTAGGGGAGATGATGCCAGATTTTTGGCCAGGCCATTTGCAAGATCGGGAATAAATAGTAATAATAATAATAATAATAACAAACAAAACAAATAAAATTAAATAACAAAATAAAACGAAACAAACAGAAGAAAAATCACACAGTTACCCCGTGCCGGATTAACCCCTCTGCATCTATCCGCGTCAGTTTAAGCCATATAAAAAAATATATAATAACCATAAAACACCAAATGCGCGCCGTTAATCTTCATGCACGGCCACGCCGTTTTAACCATACGCGCATACTCGCGCCGTTTTACCCCTCGTGCTTCTCACGCCTTTGCCACCTCCCCAAATTCACGTTAACATTACCATAAAAACCCACGTGAAAGTGTGACTCGGTTTTGGCCATATAAAACAAAAGAACAGACAATACACAAAAACACATATGCATCTACCCCATTAACACTAATCTACCCACGTTATACCCTCATTAACATTAAATCCCTCTCAATAAATATAGCCATTAACTATCCATTCACGTATCTTTCCAGGTCTTCACTCGTGCTTCCAAACACACCCTCATCCAAAAAATGGGGAAATAAAGAAAGCGGTTAAAATAAAATGAGCAAACAATAAAAGGGAAATAAAATAATAAGAAGTAAAAGAATGTATAATAAATAACTAGTGGTCAAATAAATAACAACCAAAAGATAGTAAAAGTGATAAATAAATAGCAAAAATGGAGAATAAATGAATAAATGTCAAACAAATGCCGATAAAGAAAATAAAAGACGCATGCATCCAAAAAAAATAAATAATGATAAAATAAAACAAAAGAAATCAATAAATAATAAATAAAGTGCATTCACATATTTAGAATAATAATAAGAATAAATAAAGAATAACGAACACGACTGTGTCCGCCCCGGCACTCTCACCTCCTCCAGACCCTGGGTATAGGAACATTAATGATGCCTCGACAAGTCGTGCCTGGACCTCGGGGTTCATCCCCCATTATGGCCATCGCATGACCTCGTTTCGGGCAGAGAAGCTGCTAAATTTAATTTGTTTCAATCGGGTTTTAACCGCATCCCCTCGATTCTCAAATATTAAATTTGCCATACTCTAGCATACATTCTCCCGATAATACACGAGTCTACCCGAATACGGTCATACTTGGCCCACCCCATGGGCCCGTATGTATGCACCGTAACGCTATGAGTAGTCTCAAAATGAAAAGGCAACGACTAATTGACATCCCTACGAGTGACAGGGATTGTCAAAGTCTTCCTTAAATTTACAAATAAATGACCAAATAAACAATGAACAATAATACTAAATATTACCACCTTGTATGCCTGCATGATCTGACTCTTCAGTATATCAAATGGTGATTAGCTGAAAGTCGGGTTACGTCCGGCCGGAGGCTTTCATTATGCGTGATGATGGTCCTCGGACCCAGGTTCTCCGCCCTGTACCGGGAGCCGGCCTAATAAACAAATACTACCATATTGTACGCTTGCTTGCAATCACATCTTTTACATATTCTACGGGTCCCATGGCCTCTCTATTTTGGTGATTAATCAAGGGTTTTCTCTCTTCTGGAGAGATGTAATTAACGCCGTAGCCTTTATGGTACGGCGGGTTTTGGGTCCTGACACGATCACCTATAATCGTCTAGTTAGTCAGACGGTGCGCATAATAAATTTATCACTCAGTGACTGGCACGTCCCATGCAAATAAACCTTTAATAAATAAACCAAATAAACCCATAATATATATATATATTATTAATAAAAATCCATCTCCCACAAGCTGGCACGCCCGGTGGGACTCAACCTCCCTTCATCTCTTCGCCAAAATAGAGGGACCATGGGGCCCCCACCTAACTACCTCAAATGCTACTTATTCATTCGTATTGTTTCTCCTCTTTTTAGGTTGAAGTGATGGTGAGCGGACTGTCTGGAGTTGTTTTCGGTCCTCAAATCATGGCCGACCATGCTGCATATGGCTACCTTGCCGTACCTACTACCTTCGGCAACTTTCCCCCAGTCGTTGGCTTCCCCAACTTCTTGGGAGTTGCATTCGCGGATCTCCTAGACGTGGCAAGTTCTGGACCTGCGGAGCTGAAGAACAACAAAGCCGCGGCCCGCCGAAGTGAGGGCCAAATTAACAAAACTCTACTGAAAACTCTGGTGATCGTGAGCTGCCACGTCCACCATATTGTTTGCCTAACTGTGGCACATGAGAAGAAGCATGCTGGGGGCAACAAGAAGAGCTCCAGAGGAAGAATTGTTGCTGCTCCTCGGAGTCAACTTTCAGCATCTGGGAAGTCCTCGTTAATCGGGGGCATCCGAGTCTACTTCAAAGGTCGCGGCGCCGAAGTTCTGCCGGATCGGATCATCCCGATTGTGCCCACTCACAATCCCTTCCAAGTGCTGGCAAACCGAAGGATGAATTTTAAAGACAACAAGCAAGGGAGGCCAATCCCGAACTTACCAAAGTTTAAGCAAATTTGGGTTCCCAAGAGGATCCGAGGCCCTGCACCAGCCTCACAAGGCTTCAAAGATTCTGCGGATGTTCCTAATAGAGGGGGCAAAGAGAATATGCATGCGGAGGAAGTCATGATTGCAACTCCTCCACCCGCCGCCAGGGCCTGTGCAAGGCAGGCTGATATTTCCAAATATTCAAGAAGCTTCAATCAAGCTGCCAAGCTGATACGGCTTTCACATATGCCGTCTGTCCGAGTCCAAGGGTTGTCTCCTGCCATTTCTCCAGAGTGTCGTCAGGAAGACATGACAAAGAGGGTCCGAGAATATTTCTGTAACTTCAAGAATTACTCCCTGGGCCAGCAAAGATTGCTTCATGTCGTCAGGGCCGAAGAAGAAGAAAAAGACAAAATGCCACCCATGGTGGCGAATGAAAAAGAGAAGCAAGGTGGGGCTGGAAGCTTTGAAAGGCCTTCACAAAATGAAAAGATGAAAAGAATTTCAACAAATGAAAGGCCAACTCTCCCTAGTCAGGCCCAAAGGGGAGTCAGAAAGTACAGTAGAAGAATGCAAATCCTCACCTGTAATATGACAGGGGTGATGAGCGGGCATGGCGCCCTGCTAAATGAACCAGAACAGCTGGCCGAGGTTGCCGAAAGAGAAGACCCGGTGACAGGGCGGGGCAAAATTGAGGCTGAGTTACTGCAAGTCTCTAAGGACAAGTGGGTTGCTGATGAAAATAACACTACTCTCAATACCAAGACAATGGCATCTGAAGAAGAAGGGGTACCCCTGTCTGGATGCACCTTTGGGGAAGTACTCGAGGGCATCAGTAGCAAAACAGCTATGAACCCTACCGTGCTGATGACACTACAAAGGTACCAGCAGGAGGTAGAACTGCTAAAGAGAAAATTGAATGAAAAGACTGGGCATGCTATGGCGCCCGAGGAACCGGGGGCACGAGTCGAGCTATCACATGAAGGTTTCAACCCCGGGGGTGCTCCTTCACAGGCCATTCTACAAACTACAGCTCAGAATTGGGCTACTCCTCAGCGTTATTCCCAACGGCTCCAGCCAGCACGGCCAATGCCCCTTCAGATGCAGTGGCAGGCTCCCCTATTGGAGCCTTTGCCATCCAATGCTATGACTTCGCCCGCATTATTGATGCAGCCCACCCACCTCTGCCCTCAACTAGAAGAGCCATCTATGCTGAATAAGTTGATGGTGGAGCAGATGATCGAGGCAAGACTGCCAAAGAGGGGTGGTGATGACTATGCCCTCTTTGACATATATGAAGTACCATATCCAGCCCATCATGCTGCCAAAAGACTGCCACCCGGCGTCAATAAACTCCCAAAATTTGACAAATACAATGGGCAAGGCTCCCCGAAAGAATATATTGCACATTATATGACAATCATGGGCGACTTGGCGGTAGACGAGTCGTACCTGCTGAAGTTCTTTGGATCTTCATTGACAGGACCTGCCTTTGAATGGTACTCTGACCTGCCGGCCAGGTCTATCCACGACTGGCCAGACATGCAGCAGAAATTCAGTGAAAGATTCCACGTCATCAAGGCGGAGGTGACCGTGACTGAGCTGTTGGCAGCCAAGCAAAAAGATGATGAAATAGCTACAGAATATATCAAGAGATGGGAGGATCTCTGCATGAGGTGTCGGTGCCCTCCGCATCCGGAAGATGCAATACAAATATGTAAACAAAATCTGAAGAATGAGATTCTGGAAAAGATGATCGGAATAGAAGTCCGGTCTTTTGACCAGTTAAGTGATATTGCCATGGAGGTTGAAGATTTCTTCACAAGATATCCCTCCATTCCTGCTGACTCAAGTCATGAAGCCAAGCAGGTTAATAAACGGCCGATACTAAAAGCGGTTCATGCTATCAGCCTCACGGCGAAAAGGCACAAATGGGTGCACAGTCCTCCTTCCAATGAACCTATTGAATGTCGAGAAAGGCCTCTCAGGCAGAATAAAGAAAAGAAGCTCTATGCCTTGCCCCGGGATCGGACTCGAGCATTGTTTGAGTGGGCTATCAAATGTAGCAAGATCAGGCTTCCGAAGCCAAAGAGGCCTGATGACGTCAGAAGAAGAGATGATCCTCATTTCTGCCCATACCATCAAATCTTGGGGCATCCTATAGAGGATTGCCAAATATTTAAAGACATCTCCCAAGGCTTAATAAAAAGAGGAGAGCTACAAATGGGGGAGGACAGAGTTGATCCTCCATGCCCGCATGGAGAGCCCACTCGGGAGGCATCAATTAACATGATATTTGTATGCCAACAGTCGCCCGAAGAAGTGCCAGAGGCTTGCAGCCAGCACAACAATGAAGACTGTGCCCTAGTGCCTGAAGAAAAGCGAAG
Source organism: Amorphophallus konjac (assembly GCA_022559845.1). NCBI lineage: Eukaryota > Viridiplantae > Streptophyta > Magnoliopsida > Alismatales > Araceae > Amorphophallus > Amorphophallus konjac. The sequence goes on along the minus strand of JAHNEJ010000124.1, from coordinate 25,058 downwards.
AAATTGGCAAACATCGTCAATAAAGGAACGAACAAGATCAGTATCCCTTCCGGCTCCGAGAGTCCATGTTAGTGGAGCCATGGACTGGCCTACTCTGCCTCTTGCAGTCTCTGCCCGCCTTCAAACAGCCTCTCCAATGGCTATCAAGGGGTCAACTGATAATAAAGAGAAGAAACAAACCCCGTCGCGGGAACATGAAGATGCTAGGTCAGCCATGGAGCGGCCACAAGCTATTATAAGTGGGCTTGGTAAGCATGAGCAGCTCAAGAGTCGACCTATGCAGCTCAAGAAGCATGCCCCTCAAAGATGCAATGAATCTCACGGGCTAACAAAAAGAATTAAAGAAAAGGCAAGGGTGTTCAATGCACCGAACGAGCCACTACGGGGGCAGATGCCAGCCATATGGGAGAAGGAAAGTGAGAATACATGCTCTCTCTTGTAACATGTTGTCAGCACCGTCTAGTGCGGCTCAAGCTGCTGATGAAGAAGATGAAGAAATTTTCTTTATGCCAAAAGGAGCAAATCAGGCTAAAGCTTCTGCCTCCCACCATGTTGCCGGACCCAGGAGAATACCGAGACACCCACCAGCCAACAAGGGGACACAATACTGTGTTCCTCCTAGGCTCGAAGGCATAAAACCCAGGGAGTTCATGTCGAAGAAACTGGGCGCATCCAGCAACAATGATGGGATGCCACCCACCCTAGTCAAACCGGAGGTGCAAGATAGCACTTCCGGCCCCTCTTGGCAAGGCCCCGCTGTGATGGCACTACTACACCAGAAGCAGCAGGAAATTGAAATGCTGCAAAGGCGGCTAAATGAAATGAATCTAGGTCCACTTATGCCACAACTGGCAGGACACCTACATGAGGCAGCACAAGTCTCCTGGGCACATCAGGGGGCAACTAAGGCATCTCCGAAGATGGTGCAAATAAGGCCGCACATGCAGACGGACAAGCTGAAGGCGGAACAAACCGCGGCTATGAAGATGGCCGAAGGGGAAGTCATCTAGGCCGAATTACAAGTACCCAAACAAAAAGATAATGAGTCTGTCATGGACTACATAAGAAGGTGGAGGAATCTCCGTGAAGGGTGCAGACATCCACCGAGCTACGGGGACTCTGTTCAAATCTGCAAAGAAAATTTGAGAATAGAAATTCTACGATGGGTCATTGACATTGAAATCACGACCTTCGAATAACTGGGTGACATTGCAGCCAATGCTGAAGCAGTTCTTGCAAGGCTCTGCCCGGCTTCGATAGCCCCAAACCAAAAGAATGAACCAACTGGCAAACACCCGGCACAAGAAGAAATTTGCGCCTTAAATTTTGAAGCCTTCGAGAAACAGAAGAAGAAAATGAAAGAGGCGTCTTCTGCCGAGCCGACAAAACAAGGGCCCTCATTAAGAGGCAAAATGACGAAATCATACTCCTTTCCAAAGGACAAGACTAGGGCATTTTTTCAATGGGCCCGTGAATGCGGCAAAGTAGTGCTTCCAGAGCCGAAGAAGCCAGGCGACGCCGAAAAAAAAGACGATCCACGCTTCTGCCCTTATCACCAAATGCTGGGGCATCCCATTGAGGATTGCTATGTGTTCAAGGACATTATTGAAGGCCTGATCAAAAAAGGTGAACTACAGATGGGCGAGTATAAGGTGGACCCACCGTGCCCTCATCAAATATCTATCCTCAAAAGAGCAGCCCTGCACGGCATTACTGCCTCAACTGCTCCTCACAAATCTGGCTGAAGCCGATGTCTAGCAAGCCCGCATAGCTTGAATGCGGATGCTTGCCAACAGAAAGAAGAATGGCAAATGAAGCCCAAAAAGAGAGAGAAAGGAAAGGTCATGTTCTGGGGGTAGGCACAAAAAAAAGAAAAGAAAAAATGAGCAAGAAAAAGGAGGGCAAATGAAATTTGCACATATAGACATAGGGCTCTGCCTATTGAATCTGAGATGTCGTCCCTCACAAGGTCAGGTCTTCCAAAAAAAATCGAAGTAAAGTGGAGGATGCCTTGATGTCTACATCTATCGAGGGAGATGTCACTCCCCTCATGTCTTGGTCCATGCCAAATAATAAAAACTACCATTGTGGGGTTGGTATGGTGGAGTGAACCACTCATCCCCTCTCTGAGGGTGTGAGCGCTCTCCTGTGCACCCACCTTGGACTGTAAAAAAAATGCATGGCGAATGCCCAAGGAGATAATAAAATGACTACATCATCTGTGGAGGTAGGAAGACCCTGCAACTGCAGCTTCTAAGAACAAGCGTCAAGAGGATGGCATTTGGCGTAAGCACCGAGGCACGAGCTGAAGTTATTCGAAGCGCCTCCTGAAGAAATCAATGACTAAAGAAGATAGCTATTGATCTAATGCATAGCTGTCACTCAATATCCCCGGGAGGACCATGAAATCAACGGTCCCACCGATGCTAAAGAACCTTCATTGACCGCCAGGCCTCCCGTTCCAAATACGTGCCCAAACCCTATTGGGGAATGAAAAGAACAAGTCCCGCCGAGTTGTCCGCACTCTCGGCTCCTTTATCCTCATCAAGCCAACAAATAAGCGCCTTTCGGCTTCTAGTGGCCTATCTCAGCACCCCTGGTCCCACCAGAATCCATGGTGCCTTGCCGCCCTCCTATCACACGGGGATACTCCCCACTCGTCCCACCAAGACTAACCCTCCACACTTGATCTGGGACCTATGCTCCCAGCCAATGCACTCTCATGGCCTTTCGGCATTCAGCCACAACAATGCCATATTTGTCCCATGGGACTCTCCCATCACTGCCGGTTCGGATTTCTTGTCCAATGTCGGCCCAATAAAATCTCCTTTTTCTTGGCATAAGGCACTCTGCCCTTGTCGAGCTCAAAATTTATCCATCAGTCCCGTCAGGCTGTGTCCATAAAGCTTTCCCTTGGCCAGGGGCGCTCTGCCTTAGCCGAGCTCCAAAATTAACTCTGTCCCATTGGACTGGGTCCATAAAGTCTTTTCCTTGGCCTGAGGCACTCCACCCTCGCCGAGCCCCCAAATTACCCTTTGTTCCACTGGGCAGAACTCATAAAACCCTCTTCCTTGGCCCGAGGCACTCCTCCCTAGCCAAGCCCGCGAGGCTCTTGGACATCGATCCTTGGCCCCACCAGCATAATAAACAGTCAAATTCATCAATAGTCCCACCAAATAAAATATCCCGCATCATAGACGAGATTGCGTCGGGGAGCCCAACAAAAAAAAACTACAAATAATAACAAAAATAATGTTAACAAAAAAGGGAAATGAAAAAAAGAAAGAAATGAATAAAAAATGATGAATGATGAAGGTGAATAAAAAAGGGGAAAATGATGATTTAAAATAAGTTTAATAAACCCAACACAATTCAATAAATCCAATAAGCTAAGCAAAATCAATCAACTCAATAAATCGATAAACCCAAAATTTTTTAATCAATAAACTCAATAAATCAACAAACTTAACAAACCCGATAAGCCCAATAAAACCAAACAAATCAATGAACCCAATGGAATTGATAAAATCCAACAGACCTAATAAACTCAACAAGTCAATCGACTCAACAAATTCAATAAACTCAGTCAATCCAAACTAATAAACCAATAAAAGACCTCTTCGCTTTGTCTTGGACCTTCTGTCTGAGCAAGGTTTGTTGATCCCGATATCTCCTCGGGTCAATGTCCATACTTTACCTTGGCTTAGACCTCACGTCTTTGCCAAGTTAGTCAAGTTCGACATGACGTCGGGTTGACATCTTCACCTACATATTCTACCCTTGTTTCAGACCTATCGTCCGAGCAAGATTGGTTGACTCCGACACCTCGTCAGGTTGACATCAATATTTAGCCCTGGGTCTGGGCCTCTCATACGTCTACGATCTAGTCTACCCTCACCCCAAACCTTCTATCGGGATAGGGCCCATTGACTTCGACATTCCGTCGAGTCAACACCTATCCTACATTATGACCTTGGCTTAGACCTCATGTCTCTGTCAAGTTTGTTGGCTCCGACAGGACGTCGAGTCAACACATATCCTATATTCTTCCCTTGGCTTAGGCCTTACGCCTCTGCCAAGTTCGTTGGCCTCGACAGGACGTTGAGTCAACATTTATACCCTATATCCTACCCTTGGCTTAGGCCTCACGCCTTCGCCAAGTTTGTTGACTTCGACATGACGTCGAGTCAACACTTATCCCAAAGTATACCCTTGGCTTAGGCCCCACGCCTTCGCCGAGTTCGTTGACTTTGACATTCCATCGAGTCAACACATATCCTACATTATACCCTTGGCTTAGGCCTCCCGCCTCTGTCAAGTTCGTTGGCTTCGATATGATGTCAAGTCAACACCTATCCTACATTATGCCCTTGGCTTAGACCTCATGACTCTGTCAAGTTTGTTGGCTCCGACAGGACGTCGAGTCAACACATATCCTATATTCTTCCCTTGGCTTAGGCCTTACGCCTCTGCCAAGTTCGTTGGCCTCGACAGGACGTTGAGTCAACATTTATATCCTATATCCTACCCTTGGCTTAGGCCTCACGCCTTCGCCAAGTTTGTTGACTTCGACATGACGTCAAGTCAACACTTATCCCACATTATACCCTTGGCTTAGGCCCCACGCCTTCGCCGAGTTCGTTGACTTCGACATTCCATCGAGTCAACACCTATCCTACATGATGCTCTTGGTTTAGGCCACCCGCCTTCGCCAACTTTGTTGACTTTGATAGAACGTTAAGTCAACACCTATATTGTGTTCTGCCTTTGGTTCAGGCCTTACGCCTTTTCCAAGTTAGTTGACTTTGACAAGTCTGTCAAGTCAACGGCCATATTCTGCCCTGGCCCGGACCCTTCGTCTCTTCCAGGTTGGTCGTGTTCGACATGACGTCGAGATGACAACAATGCTTTATTTCTGCCCTTTTCTAGACATACCGCCTAGGCAAGGTTTGTTAAGTCTGACATCCCGTCAGGTTAACGTTCATATTCTACCTCTGGCTCAGACCTTTCGTCTGGTCAGTCAATAAAAAGACCCTTTCACCTTTGGCTTGGATCCTTTTGTCCAGCCAGACAACAAAAAGACATTTATACCTCTGGCTTGGACCTTTCATCCAGTCAGTCAATAAAAAGACCCTTTCATCTTTGGCTCGGACCTTCCGTCTAACCATACAACAAAAGACCCCTCTACCTCTGGCATGGACCTCTCGTCCAATCAGTCAACAAAAGGACCCTTTCACCCTTGGCGTCATGGCCTTCCGCCTAAGTCAAGTTGTACGGCGTCATGACTTTTCGTCTAAGCCGTTAAATATCCTTGTCTGGCGTCATGGCTTTCCGCCTAAGCCGGTAAATATTCTGTCTTGGCGTCATGGCCTTCTGCCTAAGCCAAGTTGTCCGGTGTCATGGCTTTTCGCCTAAGCCAGTAAATATTCTGCCTTGGCGTCATGACCTTTCGCCTAAGCCAAGTTGTACGACGTCATGACTTTACGTCTAAGCCGTTAAATATCCTTGTCCGGCGTCATGGCTTTTCGCCTAAGCCGGTAAATATTCTGCCTTGGCGTCATGGCCTTCCGCCTAAGCCAAGTTATACGGCATCATGACTTTACGTCTAAGCCGTTAAATATCCTTGTCCGGCGTCATGGCTTTTCGCCTAAGTCGGTAAATATTCTGCCTTGGCGTCATGGCCTTCCGCCTAAGCCAAGTTGTACGGCATCATGACTTTTCGTCTAAGTCGTTAAATATCCTTATCCAGCGTCATGGCTTTCCGCCTAAGCCGGTAAATATTCTGCCTTGGCGTCATGGCCTTCTGCCTAAGCCAAGTTGTCCGGCGTCATGGCTTTTCGCCTAAGCCGGTAAATATTCTGCCTTGGCGTCATGGCCTTCCGCCTAAGCCAAGTTGTACGGCGTCATGACTTTACGTCTAAGCCGTTAAATATCCTTGTCCGACGTCATGGCTTTTCGCCTAAGCCGGTAAATATTCTGCCTTGGCGTCATGGCCTTCCGCCTAAGCCAAGTTGTACGGCGTCATGACTTTACGTCTAAGCCGTTAAATATCCTTGTCCGGCGTCATGGCTTTCCGCCTAAGCCGGTAAATATTCTGCCTTGGCGTTATGACCTTCCGTCTAAGCCGTTAAATATTCTACCTTGGCGTCATGGCCTTCCGCCTAAGCCAAGTTGTACGGCATCATGACTCTATGTCTAGGCCGTTAAATGTTCTGCCTTGGCATCATGGCCTTACGTCTAAGCCAAGTTGTACGGCGTCATGACTCAATGTCTAAGCCATTACATATTCCCCCTTGGTGTCATGACCTTACGTCTAAGCCAAGTCATCCGGCGTCATGACCTTTGGTCTAAGCCGACAAACCTCTTACCCTTGGGTTGGAACTGTTGTCCGAACTAATGAACGAAAAGATCTCCTTTGGTTTCACACCAACCCGTGATCCCTCTAGGGATTTACCATCACATATGACACCTTCTCTCCAATGCCATGGCATCGGGCTCCCGACGCCAGAATCATTGCGGGCATGCCCATTAAGCCCTTTAGAAAGGAGAAAACAAAAAAAAAGTAGAAAAAAAAAGATGAGAAAGAAACAAAAAAAGAAAAAAAATAGTAAAGGAAAAAAAAGAAGAAGAAAGAAAAAAGAGAGCAAAAAGAAGAAAAAAAAATAGAAGAGAAAAAAATGATAATCATGACGTGATTTGTGTGCTTGTTTGTCTCACGTGCATGTCTGCCTGAAATATAGTATTAACACACTTCATTCAAATTTCTAAGGCCGCGTACTCCTTTGCTAAATAATGTTGCCCTGATTCAGGATATGTGTGCGTCACGGCACATACTAAGGAACGAAAAGCCCATTCTCGATAAGTGCATACGACAAGGGGAAGAGTCGTAGCTATGATGCTAGCACAACTCACTGAATACACCCTAGACAAAACTCTAACACTTCGCACATAATGTGAGCAATAGTCTTTAGTCATAGGGACGTCATAAATTCTTCCTAACACTTCGTGGACGCTTAAATCTCTACACTCGCGTGAAGGTTGACCATGAGGAAAAAGCTGCCTGCCCCCTTAAAAAAATAAAAAAAATGATGAAAATAAAAAAAATGATGATAATGGTAAGTGGAATGTGAATCCAAGTAGCCGGGAATCCCCACTGAAACAAATGAGGAGACTCGCGCGAAAACTGTGCAGCAAACTCCACAATTAAAATAAGGATGAATCATAGTAGCCGGGAATCTCCATTGGGACACATGAGGAAACTCGCGTCAAACGGTGAAATCATCGTAAAATCATAATATAGGATGAATCCTAGTAGCCATGAATCCCCATTGAGACATATGAGGAGACTCGCGTCAAACGGTGAAATCCACAATAATATCATAATAAAGGACGAATCCTAGTAGTCGGGAATCCCCATTGAGACACATGAGGAAACTCGCGCCGAACGGTGAAGCCCAAAATCAAGAAATGGACAAGGGGGTTGTGCGAAGCTACCAAAAGTCGAGAGCCCCGAATGTGCGTGCAGGCGATAAAGTAATCCTCCAGTGTTACTCAGAACGTCTGCACGTCCCTATGTCAAGGGTTTGTAGACGGCGGAGATCGTCCAACCTCGGGGGGGTAAGAGAGGATAGTGATGAAAGGCTAGAGAAAAGTGAGAAGTAGATGGTTGAGATCGTCTACTCCGAATGCAAGAGGGGGTAGTGATGAAAAGTGAGGGAAGGGTAAGGGAAAACCCGTCCTGAAAGGAGCCTGCTAGTGAGACACAGTAAAATCTGAACTTACCCCAATTTATGGTACATGGCGGAGATAGGGATCCGAAGGTCCTCTCGCGCAAACTAACTCCCTCTTCAACAGGCGTAACCCGTTGCTTTGGGAGTAGCTTTAGAGATACCAAATATTAGGGTATGACGTAAGGTGACTTTGGGTAACAAGCGAAATGCAAAGTGTTGATGCGAACAATGGTAATGATGAATGGAGCGGCACAAGAATGAGGAGTGAGGGGTACTAACTTAACCGCGAAAGCTGGAGAAGGTCCGACAGGAGTCGTTTCCACAGATTCAGGAGTGAGTGATACACAAAATAAAGATACACCACATTATAACAAAATGTTAATATCACGAAACGATAATAGCAACATGAACTAGGCAAACTAACTATAACAGGATATCACTTAACAGAACGGGACGACAATAGTATGAACAACATGAACCGCCACTGGGCATTGGCCTTTGCGGGGTTTTATAAGAAATATGAGAGTAACAAGAACAGTTGACAGAATGAGAATTATGAAAGAAGCCCTCGCGAGGAATTGGCTCCGTCAATGGGGCTGCGACGGAGAACAGGAAATAAAATCGCCGCGAGGAACGGATTCCTTGATCGGGGTTGGAACGAAAGTACAGGAAATGAAACCACCGCGAGGAACGGATTCCTTGATCGGGGTTGGAACGAAAGTATAGGAAATGAAACCACCGCGAGGAACGGGTTCCTTGATCGGGGTTGGAACGAAAGTACAAAAAATGAAACTACCGCGAGGAACGGATTCCTTGATCGGGGTTGGAACGAAAGTACAGAAAATGAAACCACCGCGAGGAACGGGTTCCTTGATCGGGGTTGGAACGAAAGTACAGAAAATGAAACCACCGCGAGGAACGGATTCCTTGATCTGGGTTGGAACGAAAGTACAGAAAATGAAACCATCGCGAGGAACGGATTCCTTGATCGGGGTTGGAACGAAATTACAGGAAATGAAACCACCGCGAGGAACGGATTCCTTGATCGGGGTTGGAACGAAAGTACAGGAAATGAAACCAGTACAGGAAATGAAACCACCGCGAGGAACGGGTTCCTCGATCGGGGTTGGAACGAAAATACAGAAAATGAAACCGCCGCGAGGAACGGATTCCTTGATCGGGGTTGGAACGAAAGTACAGAAAATGAAACCACCGCGAGGAACGGATTCCTTGATCGGGGTTGGAACGAAAGTACAGAAAATGAAACCACCGCAAGGAACGGGTTCCTTGATCGGGGTTGGAATGAAAGTACAGGAAATGAAACCACCGCGAGGAACGGATTCCTTGATCGGGGTTGGAACGAAAGTACAGAAAATGAAACCACCGCGAGGAACGGATTCCTTGATCGGGGTTGGAACAGGAATTAAATGGGGAGGGGAACCGCTGCGGGGATGGTCCTCCGCGCGGGTGAGAATAAAGTAAAGAACTAACACAACAGGAGTAAGGAGGGTGTGATCGCCAGAGGTAGTGTACCTCAAAATAGGAGAATGATCACGTCTTGCTTCCAGGCAACGGAATGATGTGAGTTTCTTCTTCCTCTTCCTTCGGCCGGCTGACGGAGAGGGCTTCCTTTGGTTATCCTTGCAAAACACAGCAGACGAAACAAATTGACGGTGGATTAAAATGAAAGTAGTGTAGTACCGGTCCCTCGATATGAAAATAGCAGATTCATGTTCAAACGCGCACCTGGTAGGTGTTGTTTGAAACCCCTTTTAGACAATAAGGGTGGACAGACAATATGATGAATGAACAAATGAGGGGTCTCTCAGGGAGAGAGATGCAATATGGATGACAAATGATGCATGCATATGCGACTAACTGAATGAAAACAAGACAACAAGGAGGGGGAGAAAACTTATTCAGAGGTGGATGATGGGCTTTGGATGAGCTTCTTCAGCAAGGTGAGAATGAAGCAGGCACGCGGCGCAGCAGAACGGCTTTCCTAGTGCGCTCGAACGCCCAGGAAGTCGACCTTCTTTATTTCACGGGCTTCAACACCGATTGGATCGGAATCTCTCTTTTCCACTCCGAACCGACCCATGCACGCACTCACAGACACGTACCCCTGCACAAACACACACGTACACATATATATGTACATAGATATATATAGGTATATATAGATATATATATATGTATGTACATATCTATATGTATGATGTAAAATATATATATAAGATATATAAGATATATATATATATATATATAGGGTAATCTACATCTATATAACAGATAGGGAGAGAGCACGTGAGGGGGAGAAGAGAGCAGAAAGAAAGAGGGAGGGGGCGTGGCTTCTGGAGACAGAGGGAAAAGACAGGAGGGGGGAGATGAGTAGAGAGAAGAAAGAGAGAGAGACGAGAGAGAGCAGAGAGAAGGAAGGAGAGAGGATGAGAATAGAGAGAGTAAGATGAGAAACAATAAAAAAATATAAATAAGAGAGATAGAGAGAGGGGGTGCGAGAGGAGAGAGAGGGGGAGAAATAAAGAAAGGAAAAAAATGAAATGAGAGAGGGATTGAGTGAAAGAGCATAGAGAGGGGTGGGGAGAGAGAACGTGAGAGGGTAAGAGAGAGGGGAGAAAAGGATAATAAAAAAAATAAAAAGAAAGAGAAAGTGGGGGAGAGATCGAGAGAGAGAGAGAGGGAGAGGGTGAGAGCAGAGAAACGGGAGAGAGAGAAGATGCTAAAAAAAAATAAAGAGAAAGAGAGATCGGGTGAGAGAGGGGGGACGCGAGACAAAGAAAAAAAACAACTAGAGAGAGAGAGAGAGAGAGAGAGAGAGACGGAGGGAAGAGAAAGGGAGAGAATGAGACGGAGGGAGGAGACGACGGCGGCCGTGGCGGTGCAGTCGCGGTGGGTCGTTGGTGAGGCGTCTGGCGAGGTGAAGGCGACTGGAGGAGGCTGCCGGTGGTGAGGACGGTGGTGGAGCACGGTGAGCAGTGAGGTTGATGACGACAACGGCGTCCGCAGCGGCAGCAGTAGAGGTGGGCGGCGGGGTTGCTCGCAGGCGTGGCCGGAGGGCTCGGACAGTGGAGGAGATGGCCGGGGTCGACGCTGGGATGCACCGGCGTGGCGGTCGCAGTGGTCGCGATGGCGGGAACGGTGGCCGGTGAGGTCGTGACTGGGGAGAGAACAGGGAAGAGGGGGGTGAGTTATGTGAGAAGAAGGGAAGGGAATAGAGAGATAATAATGGACGTGAATTACGTAAGGAGGAGGGCAGTGAATAGAAAGAGGGAAAAAGACGTAAGAGATTTTATTGTTTTTATTTTGTTATCATTTATTTTGTTTGTTTTGTTTTATCTTTTTTGGTTTCTTTTTTTATATATTTTTTATGATTATTATATTTTTACTTTTTTAATAAATATATTTTTATTTATTTCTATATATATATTAACCACTGATATATATATATATATATATTTACAAAAATAAAATTATTAAAAAAATATATAATCATGCTATTTTTTTGTAAACATTTTTTTGAAGGCTTGTATTTATTTTTCTCTTTTTATTTATTTATTTTTTCATATATATATATTTTTTAATTTCTCTCTCTCCTTTTATTATAATCCAAAATTATAGAAATCACTCAAATAAGTGAAAAGTGTAAGCCGCTTTGGGACATCACGGTATAATACGAGATTTTCTCACTGTAACGTCAGAAATGGCGTGTCTACAGTTGCCCCGCCTTGGCATCAACTTTATAAGGGAGGGATGTGTAATGGAATGAAACGAAGTGTGTTGGAATGAAATGGAGTGGACTGAAAAGCGGATGCCAAGGTGTGATGAGACACGCTTCTAGCATCAGATGATGGGAATCTTTCCCGAGTTTCAGCGAAGCAACCTCGAAGAGGGTCCTCCGAAATCAACGATTGTTTGGATGGTAAACAAACTAGGAAGGACATTGTGTGCGCTGGGGCACAAATAAACTAAAAAGAACCAACTTCACGGTGCGGAAGTACCTGGGTCGTAAATCTCAGGTTTCACCATCGGGGAGCGGTTACCAACCATTGTAGAAGTGCTGCAGCCATGGTGGGTCCAAGGGAAATTGAAAAGATGAATTGGAGACAAATCCAAACAATGGTTTCTTCGAGAAAATCAACCCAAGAGAACCTCGGGGAAACTCAGTACTCGACTCAGAGTGGAATATCTCATATTTAAGCATTTAAGCACAGTGTCTCACACAATTAAAGTAAGTGAATGATTTTTCACAATAAACTCAAAGTCCTACATGAATACATGCTGGGTTTAAAAGAAAAAATTAAAACAAAAGAAAATAGAAGATAGTCAAGGATAATATTACTAAGTTGTGAAGAGTGGGTCACGATACCGATCCGGTGGGCCGATACTGAGCCGGGGCCCGTTTATCCACGCACCGACTCACCGAACGGAACCATCGTCCCCATACTATCACAACTCAACGGCCTCTCCGTACGACCTAAACTCCTCCGAAATCATCACTATTTTTGTTGAAGGGGAACTCAGATTTCGGATTCGTTCAGGCCGTAAGGTCCTTGACAAACTCTAGTAGCGTAGATATTATATAGTAAGATGCAAGACACAGTGGGGTCAGTCACCGAGATGACTGGGGGGTGGGACAGTGATATCTCATTTTTTTTATTTTTATTTTTTTTATTTGTTTTTTATTCCTGCAATCAACAGTTAGCACACAATTATTGAAATAGAATTGCATTCCACTGTGCAAAGAAATCCACACACCAAAGTGATTCACAGAAACTACCAAAACACAGTGCAAAGCAAGCAATATTCCCTCGGTCGGAGTCCATGACGGTAACTCATCATCAATGCTTTACATTTACTGTTTTACCACATTTCCTCCTATAAGTACCCCCTTACTCCTTAACCAAATGTCATTACAGGTGGTTTCGGTGAAGTGGATTCCTTTGAGATGGGAAAGGAGAGATCATGGTCTTTGGAGATGGAGGGTGAACCTTCCCGTCCTACCAAGAGGGGGAGGTTCGACCGCGAGTTCAAGAAATTGACTGAGATTGAAGGTCGTCTGAGCGACAGGATTCGCTTACGGATGGTGAGTTGGCTCGCTCCTCCGATATGAGTTCTTTCTTATCCCTTCATTCTTTTCTTTTCTTTCCTTTCAGCCGTATCCTCTCTTTCCGGGTCCGCGAAAATTCTCCAGACTACCCTGGCTGTCGAAGCTCACTTCCAACATTACTGCCGACATGAGGGTTTTTATTTCAAAGTGGCACCTTCAAGGCCTGGTTATTCACGCCAAATATTATAACAAAATTTGCATGGACTGGGCAGCCATGGGTGCACTGGTGGAGGTTTGGCACCCTGAAACCCACACATTCATCTTTCCTACTTTTGAATCGACGATCCTTCTGGAGGACGTGGAACTCTTGCTTGGCTTAAAAAGATTCAGGAATGATGGGAGAATAAAAATTTTGCCCATGGGGAAGAAGGTATCCTCTGAGGAAGTCTTAGGAAGCTTCATGCCTTACGGAACCATTAAAGGCGTTCAGACACAGCGGGGATAGAAGGACTCATGAAAGGGTTCGTGATATGTTTGGCCGGAGCTCTCCTCTTCCGCAGCACCGACAATATCATGGAGGAGGATCAGCTGGGCGCGATTTGCAGACTCTGGAAGGGCAAAAGAGTGGGGCCAGCCATCCTCGCCTACCTTTACAACTGTCTTACGGCTTCCAGCATGGGCCGGCCCCCCTATGGGTGCATGTTTCTCCTCAATTGCTGGATCGATCTCCACTTCAAATTTGATCGCTGCGAGGAGGCACGAATTACTTCCAGAATCTTCCAACAAAGCCCCCTTTATCACATGGTTGATGTGTTGGGTTTTGGCGGGTGTGTGGTCAATCGCATGCCTCGGCTGAAGTCACGTGGAGACTGGCGCACTTACTTCAACACTTTGGAGAGGGATGCGTTTAGTCACGTGCCAGCATGTTTACTTGGACGTGAACTTCTCACGAGATCCTCCCCTGACGCGGAACTCCAGCTTATCGGTGCAACTGAGTTTGTTCTTTACAGCTCGCACCGGTGTTGCCTGCAAATCGGCCTTCCGCGACACTCTTTTCCTACGCTATCCGACCTTCCTTTGATTAAAGAAAGGGAGTTAGGCACGGATGATGATGCAATAGACATGACAGCGATCAAAGCTGCGTGGAAGGCAAGCGTTCCACGGAAGGTGATGGTGTCTGTGAGTAAGGATCGGGAGCTATGGAAGGCTTATGTAATGGAGCTCGGGAAACTGAGGCCTGAGGTGCCCAAACCCTAATGTATCTCATTTTAGAATAAATGCCAAGCCTTAATGCCATTGCATGCTCCTTGAATCTCCCCTTTTCCTTTTGGCATAGGCGGCTTAGAATGGCGGACGCCGGACGACGGCTACCTGTCATCTGTCGGGAGCCGGAGGACCAGAATAACTTCAGCACGAGGGGTTGCCCTGAGGCGTCCAAGAGCTGAAAGTTTCTCTCCGAGTGTCAAGGAGAGATGTAAGGGGGAAGAGTGGAAAGAGAGATGGGGATAGAGCGGCATCGAGGTTTGGGCAAGAGGAGGGCAATGAAGGCCCTGGCGATGAAAGTTAGGGAGAAGCAGTGATCGGGCACGTCAACCCCTCAGAGTCGCTCACGGTGGTGGGCTCCTGGAGCTGATGCAGTATTTTCGGGAAGCAAAGGGCGGCTCGACCAGTGGCCTTGACTTCGAGAGCTTCGCGACCATCGGGGTCGCGAGAGAAGCAGGAAGATGACGAAGGGCACCGCCAAAGAGCCGGTGGGAACGTGTGGCACGGCAAAGCGATTGTTGCGTCACGGAACTATAGAAGGCCTCTGAGGGACTTCTTGCCTTCGGAGAGAAGAGAGAAGAGAAGTGACCAGAAGAGTGATGAGGGTTAGTGAGTGGCTTGCACACCCACTCTCTCCTCATGACGGGCACAAACCCTTATATAGATATGTGAGTGGAATGGGTTGGTTTAAGGGCAGCTTGCTTGCCCTAGATGTGTTCCTTCTGTTCTACGGCTCTTCTCTACCACGTGGGTTCCCACGAGACATGCTCGACGAGATGTCTTCTTAAAACAAGGGGCAGTGACTCACGATAGCCATGATTTTCAAAGAGAATCTGCCACTGATTTCAACAATATCGATGCCTAATCCTCTTTTCCCACGTGAATGTCTCAATTTTCTTGTTCGCGCTAAAAGTAGTCGCAATAGGACAAGGGACACGGGGAATTTTAGACCACATGAGGGTGGCGGGTCGACAAATCACGGCTTTGCTCCATTTACTTCACACGGCAAAGTGGCACGCGAGGGTACCGAGGTCATGATTTCAAAGGATCTACCACCAATTTCAACAATGTCGGTCGCTGATCTTGTTTTCCCGCATAAATGTCCCCTACTTCCTCCTTTATGTTAGAGATAGTAGCAACGGGACAATGAACACGGGGAATCTTCGGACCGAATAGGGAGGACGGGTCAACAAATCACGCCCCCGAATCGATCACTCCACATGGTAGAGTGGGCGCGAGAGTAAAAGGAGAGTGCATTGCCGTAAAGGCTGTTGCTAGGGGTGATGGTGATAGATCCATATCACCTCCTTTCCAATCCTATAAATACCTCCCCTTTCACTCGACTTGGAAGTACCAAAGTCGTGAGAGCAGATTTGAGGAGTGTAAGTTTGTAAGGAGGGGAGGTAGTGAGTGTTGCTCATTTATCAGGATGGAGAGTGAATCTAACTTCATAGCAGAAGGTGAGTCTTCCTACTCTTCGAAGAGGAGCAGATCTGGTAGCAGTTCCAGAAGACTCTCAGAAGTCGAAGGACAACTGAGTGAGAGGACCCGATCACAGCTTGTACGTAGATCCCTTAGTTCCTTTCTTCATCCTTTCTTCTCCTTTCTTGCTTAACAAGGCTCCCCTTTCTCACTTCTTGTGTATGTACAGAGCATGATGCGATCGCACATCTCGTGGGAGCTGGTAGTGGCGGCATATCAAGGTCTCCCGGACTTCCAGAAGGCCAGGCTAGACGTGATGGGGTTCGGGGCCTTCCTCCGAATCGAGCCAATTAAGCTCGACCTTTCCCTGATCCAAGCACTGCGTGAAAGATGGGACCCAGTGAGTCGGGCATTCCTGATGCCCTGGGGGCACATGGTGCCCATCCTGGAAGACATGGTCCGCATCACGGGCCTGAAGGTAGATGGGGAAGCGGTGACTGGCGTCACCTACGCGGACTACAGAGAAGGTGCCCAGGTCGGAAGAACAGGTCAGTAGCCAAGGCATCGATCATGGAGGCGTTAGGGCTTACTGACATTCGTCCACGGGATGACGAGTCCCTGGAGGAATTCATGGAAAGGGCAGAAAGAGGTGCCCGTGCTGTATACTGCGTGGATGCCAGCAACTGGGAGAGGACCAATATGGACCTGAGGAGGTTCCTCCTCTTCCTGTTGGGCAAGTTGCTGCTGGGCTCCAAGGGAGACAACATACACTGCCGCTTCCTGGAGCTGCTCGTGGACTTGGAGAGGGTAGGACAGTACGTCTTGGGAGCTGCCATACTAGCGCATCTATTCACAGGTCTGTCGCAAAGGACAGGCCGAGAGGTGACAATAAATGGGTTTACGCCCTTCATCTAGGTAAAAGATTATTATTATTATTATTATTTATGATTTTTGTTGATGCCAATGACACATGATGGTGTAGCTATGGAGCTACTATTATATTCCAATGGGTAGAGCTCGACACTGGCGGCCAGTGACGATCCCGTTGGCCAGGCGGTGGCAGCCCATTATGAGCACAACACCACTATCCTACCAACTGATGGTATTGAGACGGGAGCTACAAGAATTCCCTGCAACGATGGTAGGATATTTTTTTCTATTTTTTTGTTTTGTTCATTTTTTACCATTTTTTTGTATTTTTGAGTAACTAAGAAGATATGTACAACCCAACATAGGTGAACTGGAGGCCTTACTCGAACATGGTCGATGTCGACCAGCCATGGGTAATTGGAAGCCGTGCCCAGTTCGGACGGGACCTATGGCTCCATTGTTTGAATGAAATTGAGCCACTAAGGCTACGATTAGCCATGAGGACCCTAGGGCTTGCCCAGGAATGGGTGGATATGACCAAATCACCCAGCGTCAGGAAGAAGACACGTGGGCCGGTAACCTGCGTTGATTGGAGGGTGCGCTTCCCCGAACAGTATGAAGACTGGCAACGGGGTGGCATGCTCGTGGAATCACAAGCGTAAGACAGTGAAGATTACCTACGGCTCTACAGGGCAATGTATGCGGAGAGGCTCCAGCTTGGGGGGCTTGTGGAGGTAAAGTAAAAACACCATTTTTTTTGCCTTTTACAATTTCCATTTTTTTTGATTTTTTGTGAACTCAAGAGCCATAACTGTAGGATGCCCGTGACACCATAATAACGAACTTACGAGCTCGTTTGGCGGACACGAAGCAAGAGTTGAATGACACCCGAGCGGCTCTGGGTTAATCAGTAAGTGTGTATGTACACGCTCCTGGTATGATTTAAAATTCATGGCCCTAACCACTTAAATGTCACCTCTTATCTGTCGCAGCGTGCCCAGCTCGATGCAGTTTCATCGACGATGGGGGCAGACGACGTTTCTTCCAGTCTATGGATTCCTTCTTCAGAGTTAGATCTACTCCACGAGCAGCTTGCTCATGCCACACAACGGGCTGCGGAGGCAGAAGGGATGCTTTCTGCACAGGTGAGGGTTTCACCGTTTAATATCCCTTGTTCAAACCTTGCCATATGCCTGAGATGATATGTATGGCAGGAGAAAGAAACACAGGAGGCACTTGCGCATGCCGCGCAGAAGGAAGCTAGAATAGCCGAGCTAGAAGAGGAACTGCAGCGTCGTCCAGGCGAGGACTCTTCTAGGGATGCTGTGGAGCTGAGGATCACCCTTCAGCTGGAGAGGGAAGACAGCGAGAGAGAACGTGCCGAGAGAGAAAGGGGCGGGGAATGAGAAAAGGCCAAGAGATTGGCTGAGAAAGAGGAGAAAAGAGCCATGGAGGCCCAACTATTTGAATTGAGGACTAGTCTCGGCCTCGCTGAGCAGTGGCTGAAGGATGGTGAGGAACGCTACCGAAGAGCACGAGAGCACGGCTTTCGTGTAAGTAACTTCTTTGCTGCCCCCGCAGATCAACGCCGGGGTGTGGAGACGGGAAGAGGAGCACAGAGCGGTAGAAGTACCGCTTTTCATGGTTGGGTAGCACCCTCAAGAGCGTCTGGCCCGGAGAGTGGCGGGACGAGTAATGTGGAGAAGGAGGGTGGAACCTAATGTAAGCTCTCTTTTGTTGTTTGTTTTTTCGGTTGAGAGTGGAATAAAATGTTTTGTGCTTGGTTCTCTGCTTCTTTCTGGTCTCTCGAATCCCTGCACACATCTAAGCAAACAAGTTAGTATTTCTGCTCTGACTTGCCCCTTGCTCAATAAGCAGATGTGGTTTTGAATTATCCTTGATAACGAGTCAAGGGGCAAGCCCTTATTAACAAAGGCAATTATAAAAGATGATGATGAATGCGACAGACAAGCACACGGATGCAAACGAGAATTTAAAATGAATGCTGCATACAAATGCGATCATGCAAAGATGTGATTTTTATCTTTGTAGGTGTATTCATTTTTTTTTGTATTTTGTTGTTTGTTTATTTTTTTTGTCCTTTTACATTTCCATTTTTTTTTGTGCATATACATTTTTATGCTTTTTTTGGATTTTTGGATTTGTCATTTTTTTTATTTATTTTTGGTTTGTTTATTTTTGCTAATGCATGATGACCACTATAACATCTAACCTGCATGAGAACAAGGGTTTCTTACTAACCTCCCAGGCATCCTAAGTGCACATCTAGGTTGATTTGGGCTTCTAGACTCCTCGAATGATAATCCCGCCGGCTAAGACTTATCCTGATGACAATACCGTCATGCCATGCTTAGGCTCCGAGTTGCTTCCGACCGCAGGGATTCACCCAAAAAGTGTTCGAGGTAAATGATTTGCCCGACCCGGGTCTATTTCCTCACAACTCTAGATGATATGTAATGGAACACCCTGAAACCCAAACGACCAACTGCGCGACGCTGACCCGGAATCAGACACCGTCGCACCCGTAGGTGACGCGCTTGCATTGGTCTAAGCCCGAGGTTAGGCTAAGAAGACATCTAGATGGTAGATAAGGGTCTTAACCGGCCAGAAACACGGAGACTCCTTCACGACAACGTCTTTTACTTTTCAAAAATGGGCAGCCATATGTTCGTATTGAAATGAGGTTACAAGCTTTGGCAAGTTTCACCCGTCGGGAACTCCATTGAGCCTTCATCTTCAGGGGAGGAAGGAAGAATATTGGGGGTAAACCTCCTGAGAGGACCGGCAAAACCGTTAACCCGACGAGCCAGTAGGGGCGCACTTAACTTCCCCTTTCGGGAAACTTCAGACCAAATCTCGAGCATTTACATCTCATGACCCCTTTTGTATAGAATTTGACTTTCAGTCAAAGGGGTTTCATTTTTGGGATCAGGCACGGTTACGACCAGGCTTTTCACTTGACTTTGATTTTGTTCTTCTTTTCTAATTTTTTTCTTGACAGATTTTTACGAGGGACATAGTATTTTGACATTATGGAATCCCTCTTGGATGCCTGTGGGGACACTACCCTCTTCTCGTGCTCTGACCCATGCTCGAGGAAGTGGGCCCTACTCTCACCCTAGGGGTTATGTTCGTGTTTCCCATGCTCAGCGTTTTAAGGGCGCCGGCTGTCTCATTCGGTCGAAGAGAGAGAGAATAAAGATTTAAGCCTTCTGGAGACCTTCTGGGTGAGACCTCACCATGAGCGATGCTATCGATCTTCTATAGAACACATGTGTACATGCATGTTGCCTTCTTTTGAGGAGGGCATAAGCCGAACTAGCCGGACAGAGATCTCCACGGTTCTGGCAAACCAAGACCTGAGACCTACCAAGTTTTAGTGGGCCCTATCCTAACATGAAGGTGAGATGCGATAACTTGATTGCATGGTGGTCTCCAGGCATTAGCATTTTAAATTTTCTATTTTTTTATTTTCATTTTTCCTATTTTTTTCTTTTGTTGTTGTATATATACATTTTTTTGTTATTTTCATTGTTTTCTATTTTTTTGTTGTTTTTCGTTTCATCATTTTTTGACACTATGTACACCTATCTAAGGGTAGTACTTCTTCAGATAAAGCACATTCCAAGAGTGGGATAACTCGATCCCCTCAGCATTGACTAGCCTGTAGGCGTTGCCAGGATGCACAGCCTGAACTACGTATGGTCCTTCCCAATTGGGTTGGAGTTTAGAACGCGGCCCACCAGGTTTTACAAACATTCTTTTCACTACCATTTCACCGACTTGAAATTTCCTTTCAATGACCTTCTTTTGATAAAAACGTGTGAGTCTGTTCTGATATACACGTGCATGCTTGGCAGCGGCCAGCCGTTTCTCATCTAAGAGTTCCAATTGGGCAAGGAGTGAATCACGACGTTCGTCGAGGGGAAGCTCTTTGTCCAACTGTACCCTGAGAGAAGGAACCAAGATTTCATACGGAACTACTGCCTCCATCCCATAAGTAAGGGAGAACGAAGTTTGCCCAGTGGGAGTACGGATTGAAGTGCGATAGGCCCATAAAGCCTCAATCAGCTTTTCTGGCCAATCCGAGAACTTGTTTGACTCACAGGTCTTTTTTATGATTTTAATCCTCATCATCATCATCAGAGCCTTATCTCAATTAATTGGGGTCGGCTACATGAATCCTGTTCCGCCAAAGATTTCTATCAAGTGCAATATTCGTATTTAAACCCAAGAAACTAATGTCCTTCCTAATAACATCGCACCATCTCATTTTAGGCCTTCCCCGAGCTCTTTTACTAGCATCCACTAAGATTTGGTCACATCTTTTAACCGGCGCTGAGTTAGGGCGACGACACACATGTCCAAACCACCTGAGTCTATTTTCTCTCATTTTACTATCAATTGGAGCTATCCCTAAGTCCTTACGAATACGCTCATTCCTAATCTTATCTTTCTTAGTCTTAACACACATCCATCTCAACATTCTCATCTCTGCTACACACATTTTGTGGATGTGTTCCTTTTGTACTGCCCAACACTCGGTACCATATAACAAAGCAGGTCTCACAGCAGTTCTATAAAGCCTCCCTTTGAGTTTCACAGGCATACGACGATCACAAAGGACACCTGATGCACTTCTCCATCTTAACCAGCCTGCCTTAATCCTATGTGTAACGTCATCATAAATCTCCCCATTCTCTTGTATGATAGACCCTAAGTATCGAAAGCTACTACTCTTCTGAATGTTATGTCCATCAATTAGAACCATGTCTTCCTGAACCACTCTCCCATTACTAAAATTACAGTGCATAAACTCTGACTTACTCCTACTAATTTTAAAACCTTTAGACTCCAAGGCAAGTCTCCAACGCTCTAACTTAGCATTTAGAGCATCAATACTCTCATCAATTAAAACAATATCATATGCAAAAAGCACACACCAAGGGATATCCTCATGCAATTGTTTAGTTACTTCATCCATAACTAAGGCAAAGAGATACGGACTTAGTGCAGAACCTTGATGCAAACCTATAGAAACGGAAAATTCACCAGTCTCCCCAGCAATAGTTTGAACACTAGTAATAGCGCCGTCGTGCATATCCTTAATCAAATCAACATATCCTTGAGAGATTTCTTTCTTTCTTAATGTCCACCAAATCAATTCTCTCGGTACTCGATCGTACGCCTTCTCTAAATCAAGAAAAACTATATACAAATCTTTTCTCATCTCTCTATACTTCTCCATTAGCTGCCGTAGTAAGAAAATAGCTTCTGTAGTAGATCTATTTGGCATAAAACCAAACTGATTTTTCGATACAATAGTCATACATCGGAGGCGTTTTTCAATTACTCTTTTCCAAAGTTTCATAGTATGACTCTGTGGACACCGAAAATTGCACATCCAGATGCCACGCTCGGCCCAGCATCAACAACGGCCCCGAGTGAAGAAACCCCGGAGAAATCAAGCACAAGAGGCCCCACGGCCCATGGGCCTCGAAGAGAATCAAATGGGCCACGACTCATGCTCACAATGGGCTCAAAATCGCCCATTTAGCCGTTCAGCGGCAAGCCCAGTTGAGGCCTCAGCGGCACACCCTGGCAGAACCCTCCAGCGGCACGCTCCCTTCAGCGGCACACCCTGCCGCGGCCCTCGCCGGCACACCCCTATGGGGGTTCACCGGCACACCCCCAAGGGGGTTCACCGGCACACCCCCATGGGGGGGTCTTCACCGGCACACCCCCATGGGGGGGTCTTCAACGGCACACCCCCCATGGGGGGGGTCTTCACTGGCACACCCCCCCATGGGGGGGGTCTTCACCGGCACACCCCTTGGGGCCTCAGCAGGCTTCAGCGGCACGCCCTCAGCAGGCCTCAGCGGCATGCCCTCAGCAGCTTCAGCGGCACGCCCTCAGCAGGCTTCAGCGGCACGGCCCTTTGGGGTCTTCAGCGGCACGCCCTTCAGGCCGTTCAGCGGCACGCCCATCCGGGGCTCCAGCGGTACGCTCTTTTGGCACCACAGCGGCACGCTTGTTCAGCCCTTCAACGGCACAGCGGTGAAGCTCTTTCAACGGGCGACGTGAGGCCCATGCCCTACACATCCTTGGCGCGCAGTGGAGCCGTCTGAGGTGGCAGCCGATCGTTGGGCCACGTGGCCTAGTCCACTGACAGCCAGGACGGGCAGGTCAAACCTCATGATCACGGGCCACTTCCCGCTTCGACGCCCCTGCACGAAGACTCCCGCCGTCCGGTGTATAAAAACCCCTCCCCTTCGTTCCGAACAGAGGAGGAGGGGGACACACAGAGAAGAGGCTCCGACAGTAGAAGACACACACACAGGAGAAAGAGGAAAAGAGAGAAGAGAAGAAGCGACCCTCCCGGCCTGAGCTCCGTCCGACGGCCACCAGGAAGAAACAAGAGTAAGAGAGAGAGAGCTTGTTGTATTGGGGGAGAGGGTTGGGAATGGTAGCCTATGTCTTAGGCCCCAATGTTTTCTTCCGTCTTGTATTTCATTCCTCCTCTCGTTCTCCGTCTTGGAGTCTTTTCCTTTTGTCCATGGCCTCATTCGGGCATTTTCTCTTGTAATATGCATGTAGGGATACCGTCCTTGGCATCCCACGAATGGAAACAATCACCCTCCTTGGCCCCCCCCTTTTTTTTGCTACTTCTGTTGGTTTGATCCTGCCTTCATAGTGCATGTATTGTGTTAACCGTTTCCTCCGTTCCTCCGGTTTCTTTTGAGCCACCACATCAATGTGATGCCTCCCCTTTAAAGCCTGGCCTTGTGAGTCCTCCATTCACTTCCAGTAACCCTTCCTCCTTTTCTTGAACAATCTGCAAGCCCACACACACTCGGCCCTTTTAATCCTCCGGCAATGCATCACTTTGGCCCCCGACCGGCACACTTGCCTTGGCCCTCAGCGGCACACCCAATAGCCCTCAGCGGTACACCCCTATTTGCCCCCAGCGGCACACTCCTTTCGGCCCTCAGCGGCACACCCACACTCTGTTACCCCTAGCCGGCACACCCCTTGGCCGGCACACTCCAATTGGCCCTTGGCCGGTACACTCACCTTATGGCCTTTAGCGGCACACCCTTCAGCCTCTCAGCAGCCCACTCCTTGGCCTCGCCTCCGAGCCCCTTCCTTCACGTTTTTCGAGGTTCTATAAAGGTGTTGCTCCCCCGGGGGCCCACCTCCAGTTGTCGGGTTCCGCCACTCCATGTGGGCGCGCTCCCTTTATCTCCCTTACGCCCCGGGTTAAGGGGAGATGCTGCCGAATTTTTTTGTGAGATATTAATAAACAATTAAAAAGAGGCAAAAGGAGGCAACAAACGAGCAGAATAATTAATAAAACCTTCCAACCAATCAAACCACTGCCGGCATCACAACGAAAACTGAACCGAACTGATCAACCGCCCGGCGACTCGAACTTCCGACTGGTGCCGGGGAGACCGAACAGAACAAAGCAGGGGAAGAAGTTTATATAAAACTATGTACAAATCAAATAAGAAGAAAAGAAAAGCCTTAAGATAAAAAGAAATTGAAGATTGACTGGACCTCCATCACCGTGCCCCGATTGGCCCTCCAGCGGTGCATTCTAATCGTTTCCCCAATGGCCTGCTCATCCAACCCCCCCCCTTTTTTTTTGGCATATTCCCATTACTTCACCCCTTCGCCGGTACGCCTTTTCTGGCCTTCACCGTTGCAGCCTTCAGCGACACACTCTAACCACCTCCCTTCAGCGGTACACTTCAATAAGCTCCCAGCGGTACACCTCAATAAGCTCCCAGCGGTACACCCTCAATTGCCCAGCGGTACGCTCCTTTAGCCCTCAGCGGTACACCCTCTTTGAGCCCCAGCGGCACGCTCTTTTAGCCCTCAGCGGTACACCCCCTTTGAGCCCCAGCGGCACGCTCTTTTAGCCCTCAGCGGTACACCCCCTTGAGCCCCAGCGGCACGCTCTTTTGGCCTCCAGCGGTACACCCTCCTGCCCTCAGCGGTACGCCCTGTTTCCCTTCGCCGGCACGCTCCCTGGCCTCCAGCGGTATGCCCTGTTCCCCTTCGCCGGTACGCTACACATATATGCATATGCAACATAATAATGGCCCTAACAAATGGCAAATAAATCATTGAAAATTACGCTAATTAAAAGGACTCCAAATGTATAATGTTAATCATAATAAAAGAGGCGGGGTGGGCTAATAAACAATTATATAAATATAAATGATAAACAAATAATAACAATGGGAGTACTCATGAATAAAAGGAGAGAAGTCACCCGAAACAAACGCATAGAGAACTAATAAACATTAAATCAGAAATTCCAGAACATATAACTAAGAAAACCCCAGATAAAAAGACGCCAGAGCCCACGCTGCAGCCCCCATCTCTCCCCGTGACCCGGGGCAAAAGGGACAACCATGCCGCCCTTTCGGGTCAAGCCCGAGTCTGGCACGCCCGGTGGGACCGATCCACCCTTCATCTCTTTGCCGAAATTAGGGGCCCCGCGGCCCCCTTCTTGTAATACTAATTATGTTACTTTCTTAAATGCAGAAAAAGAGAAAGGCATCATGGAGCCGACAATGGCTGTTCTCTGCAGCCCCGAGGTTGTGAAGAATCATGTGCGAGGCGGCTATCTGGCGGTGCCCCTCACTTTCGGGAGCTTCCCTCCCAGTGGGCTT